>CM077157.1:68571035-69051110 GCA_039583875.1 Platanthera guangdongensis | reverse complement strand
TAACCTGAAGCAATAGGAAAAAGAATATAGCAGTGTAACAAATCTACTAGTTCACAAGTCACAGAGTACATATTATATATATGGAATGAAAAGTACAGAAACAAAGTCCACAATGAGTACAAATGAAAGAGTAATAAGGGCTTATGCCCAGTACATCAAATCAACTCTCTCTCTCTCAAATAAAAAGCGGAAGATATACTAATACATCAGAACTCGTCCCACCTGAGGACGCACAGTAGTGGTAGTAGCCTGTTGTAGCGGTATCTGCTCCTCAAGTCCTTTCTCCTCGACGTGTTGGTGCTCCATCTCCACGGGCTCCTAAAATAGTATTGTCACCGACCATTAGTTAAAAGAATAAGTCGTTTCCTCCGCACCTCGCCCCGCAACTCCTAGGCACCGAGCGGGAGGACGAAGCAGAGGACAACAAAGGGTAGAAAAAGTGGAAACATGTGACAAGATCTAACTAGCAGTTATAATGGACATTATCATTGTACTCTAGCAGTTCTAAGTATATGGTACAAGTAAGTAGAGAGCAGTACTAGTAAAGAAAGTAAACAACAGAAAGTAAGAGCATGGAAATAAAACTATTCTACCACTACACCACCATCACAAAAGTACCCTAACTTATATAAATGCCCATACAAATATATAAGTTAGGATTTCCAAGAAATTTAACTTATCATATAAAAGAGCCCATACTAATTTATATGATAAGGATCTATGAAGCGTATGACCTAATATGAATGAATGTTATGATGCAATTTTATGCACAGGCAAGTGCAACTCACACACAATGACTCCGTGATCACAGACCTTTAGTTCCCACTTTTGAGAGCTAGTATCACTCTAGGGTACCATCGCTATGGCTACGACAGCATCGGAGCGGGCGTCTCCGCTTCTTGGCCGGTATGCACACTACCAAGCCTTAGACCCCTCTTATATGCCTCTGTACACGTCCAATGTGCACTCTAGAGTCTCGCGTACGTACTTTGCTGACAACCCGTCAGTCTTGTTGGGTCGGATGTGCGTTATCGGGGATCGTCCTCCAGACCGCAGTGTAAAACAACCCACTGGCCCCTCTAACAATCACAACTGCCTGGTGCACCGTACTGCCATCGGTGTGACGAACGGCCAGTACCGCATGCCCCGCCACTATATTTATGCACTTGCAAGTATTTCATCTCGAGCCTACAGCTCGCAGGACCAACCTGTCCTGAATCCCTCAAACCCAACACGGGTGAGAACGCACAATAGTGCCTTTATTCCAATTCCCTCAAACCCTACAACGGGTGAGCATAATCATGAATCTCTCCAACCCTACACGGGTGAGAATGTACTACAAATGTCTTAACCTATTAGACTACTCTTGTCTACGGGTTATTATACTTAGTGATTTAAGGTTAATCCCAGGACTGCCCAGGGTATACCCGGTGAAGGGCTCTCGGGGGCACTAGGAGCTACGATGGGATTACGCCCAAAGTTCCCTTTCGCAAGGATATTTACTTTAGTTGATGACTACCCATAATTAACCCCAGCTCTCATTGTTGCTGTGGAACAATCCTAATGACTTAAGATGTTACCGGAAACCGACGGTCTTCCGTCGGCCTCCACTCCAGTTACTCCCTAAGACTTGCACTTTTATTCTCGTCACTACAATACTACCCACCAGGGTTATTCACCAACTTCAATCTCTAGCTCGACGTCGATCTATCCCCTGGCGGTCCTTATACTTTAACTCATTTATGTTATACGCAGCCCATGACCTAATACCACCCCGAAATGGAACTTCCAATTCTTCTATACATATGCCTCAATAATTTATCCTAGGATGGTATGGACCTACATGATGACTAGGATGAACTTCCATAATTTTCCCTAAGTCAATAAGGGCTTACATTAAATTATTAATTTAATTCCCTAGGTCATTTAATACATGAAGTGTCACAAATCTAAATCCACTAACCTAAGGAATTTTTCCTGAGTTGTATATTGATAAAATATTTCTGTCTATAGGGTTTCACAATTTTCTTTTGATTATTTATACCGATTCCTTATTTAATACTAAATATACATAATTTTCTTTTTTCCAAATGAAGTACAAGGAATATATAATCAAAATTTCCTGGAAAATTACAGAACATATAAGACATTAATTTAAGACTAATGGCAGAGTTTCATCAACCTCTATAGTGTAATGGCCTAACAAATCCCATTCTTAAATATTTACCAAAATGCCATTATATTAATTTAAAATTATCAGTACATCCATAAATTCTGAGATAATTATGCAAGACTAATAATACAATTATACAACACTAGAAATATTTCCAAATATTTCTGATATGTATTTCCATCAATTCATGAATAAATGCAATAAGGGTAAAATGGTCATTTCAGGGTATTTTACACTAGAAGTTCTTCAAACAGAAAGATCAAATTTTCCTAAGTCAAATATAACCTTCTTTTTAACTTGACGAAGTTTGAGGATTTTTACTTGAAGAAAACCTATTTTTTTCAATTTATTTTCAAAAGGAGATATATTTTAAAAAAATTCCAATTAATGGAATTTTTGATTCCAAAAATCCCATAATTAACCTGAGGGGTGAACTTTACCCTAATGAACCACTGGAATCAAATCCATGATTTTTGAATGCCTCAATTAGGCTGAATGCACAATATTTAAATTATTGCTATTTGCACATCAAGGCAATACATAAACCAACACATGCAAGTGGATTACCCAAACGTGCAGTGATCCAAATGTGCTGAAATTTTTATCATGCACCAATGATGCCCCAATGACCTACCACCAAAATTTTGGTGCCATTTGGAGTCATGTAACTCCATATATTTCATTTATTTAATTTTTGATATTATGACCAAAACTATAGAAAACATTGTCCCACAAATTCCCAATTTTTGGCAGGGGCTAGATATGCCCAAATAAGCCACATACCCAGAATTTCATCCTATGTGGGCTTCTGGTTTGGCATGGGCTTAGGTTTTAGTTTCTGCCCTAGCCTAGGACCAGTCCTAGGAATAATGCCTTACAGGCCAGACTACTTGACCAAAATTGATGATTAAGGTGTCAAATTAAAGCTAACAGATAAGGCTACATTTTTCATTCAGGGTTAAAGTTGTGATGATGCATCTATGTACCCTAAATATCACATGCAATGTGACTGTATATTTGTGACAGAAATACACTATTCATATTATTTAATTTAAATCATAATAATTCATCTGCACGAATCCTAAAGCAGCCATAGACAGCATCCGTTCATCGTCCCCAACATATCAAGGGATGAGATTTGTTTCTCCTAGACGATGTCTGCTGGCAGCTTCCGGCCAGCTGAGCCACCACCACCGCCGACGGATGTCGCCACCGCCTTCGCTAAGGTGGGGGCTAGCGTTTTTTCGGCGGTGGGGTCGCCGGAGTTGGCTCCTCCGGTGAACCGAGCAAGAAGAAAAGGCCCAGAAATTCTCTTTTTGCTCTAATGGCATCGGGCTTAATTGAGCCCAATAACTCCCTTAATGGATCTAGACTTCTAGTACAGGTAGAGGGGCGGCGAAACGCACCTGGATTGGGGCTTGGCGGCGGGTCAGGCAGCGGTTTGCCATGGTGGTGGTGCGCCGGTGAGCTCCTCCCCGATTGCTTGATTCTCCACCGATTTCCATGCTCCAGCACTCGATTTCATTCTTCTCTCTCTCTGAAGCTGATGGGGAGGGTTAATGGGGTTGGGGTGTGTATATGGGGAGATACAACCAAGGTGAGCTCGGGCTCAGCCTTGGTTGCTTCGCCATGCTGCTAAGTGGCTCTCAGCCCCTAATTCTTTCTGGAATGGTGTGAGGAGGTCGGCCGCACCTTTTGGGCTGAAGGAGTGAGGACACATGGCCACCTCTCATCATATTCCATTTCTCTCTCCTCTTTTTAGGTGATTTCTCCATAATGCCCCCTTGCATGCATCTCTTTCCTCACCAGAGGGGTAGGGACTGGTCTTTGGGCTTGGGCTGGGCATGGCAAGTTTGGCGGGCTTAGCCCAAGGGAGGGTTGCTTGGTCTCATTCCCTCTTTAGGTAAAACAGTTGACTTGTTGACCTTGAGAGTTGACTTAGTCAACATGATGAGTGGGCGACCCCATTTGATGGTCATGAGCTAGTGGCACCCCCAACTTGGGTTGGGTCAAGGGGGTGCCTACTTAGGCTAATGGGCTTATGAGTGTGGGTCGACAAAATAGGGCCATGGTTGACTTTGGTCAATTAGGGTCAAAGGGTTGACCTAATGACATGCCCTAGGGTCCACTTAGATTGTTTTTTTTAGGGTTAGGGCAATGTGTGTGGTCATGGTGTGGTTTGGGTTCCTATTTAGGCTAGTTTGACCTAGTTTGACTTTGGCCTCTTAGTAGGGCCCTCATGGCTACAATTCACTACCAGGGTCAAACTAGCTAAATCCCCTATCACCCACCCCATGCCTAACCCAATCTAAGTTGAGGGGTCTAAAAGTAACATGGGATGTTACATGCTGTGTATGTTGACGCGTCACACATCGGACTTGGTTGTGTTTTAATGCAAGATGGCTAGGTGATCGCGTATGCACAGAGGCAACTAAAGATCCACGAGAGAAACTATCCTACACATGATTTGGAAGTTGCTGCCTTAATTTATGCGCTGAAGCTTTGGAGACACCTATTACATGGTGCATCGTGCAAGATCTATATGGACCATAAGAGTTTGAAGTACGTCTTCACTTAGAAAGAACAAAATCTGCGGCAGCCTCGTTGTTTAGAATATGTGGCGGATTATGAAGTGGAAATTCCTTATCATCCAGGGAAAGGCTAATGTAGTAGTTGATGCCTTGAGTAGAAAGACCGCTAAGATTTTAACTTTTCAGTGCAGTCCTTGGTAGAAGAATTTTTGTCGATGGTTATTGAGGTTGGGAGTAGTACTGTGCCTGCTAGTCTAGAAGCAGAAGAACCCTCTTGGATTTCCCTTACTTGAGCACATCAGAAGGATGATTCGGATTTGTCACACCCCGGAATAGAACTGTGAAGGGAGAGCTACCTGATTTCTCTGTGGACGAGTTGAATACCTTGAAGTATCGGGGTAGATTTTGCGCCCCCGCCTTTGGTGATATTCGAGCTAAGATCTGTGCTGAAGCTCATGGTTCCAGTGTAGCCTACCACCCTGGTTCCACTAAGATGTATAAAGATCTAAAGCAAATTATTTTTTGGTCAGGGTTGAAGAATGACATCGCAAAGTTTGTATCAGAATGTTATACTTGTCAGCGTGTTAAAGCTGATCACAGAAGGCCTGGCGGTAAATTGACACCGCTTGATATTCCAAGTTGGAAATGAGAGAGTATTTCAATGGATTTCATCACCGGTCTTCCAAAATCTCCCCGTGGGCACGACTCTGTTTGGGTGATAGTCGATAGATTGACAAAGTGTGCTCACTTTGTTCCATTTAAGATTGGGTACTCGATGAAGGAGATAGCTGAGTTATATCTTGAAGAGGTCATCAGGTTACATGGGGTTCCTGTGAGCATCGTATCAGATCGGGACTCTAGATTTACATCTCGTTTTTGGAAGAGTTTACAGGAAGGGGTTGGGCACCGATTTAAGGTATTCCACCGCCTATCATCCGCAGACTAATGGTCAGACGGAAAGGATAAATAAGATCGTAGAGGATATGATCAGGTGTTATATTTTGGATCATATGGGTGCTTGGGATGAGCGTCTCAAACTCATGGAGTTTGCTTACAATAATAATTATCAAGAGAGTCTGCAGAGGGCTCCGTTTGAGGCCTTGTATGGGAGGCATTGTAAAACTCCATTGTTTTGGGCTAAAGTTGGCAAGAGACCGTTGTTAGGTCCGGAAGCCCTTGAAGAGATGTATTGTGCTGTGACCCATATTCGGGAAAAGCTTCGTGTGGATCAAGAGCGCTATGAGAAGTATGCTATTCTACGAAGGGTCGATCTGGAGTTTGAGGTTGGAGACTTGGTTTTTCTGAAGGTTTCTCCGATATCTGGTGTTAAAAGGTTTGGAAGGAACCACAAGTTAGACCCTCGATATGTGGGACCTTTCCAGATTCTTGAGCGCATCGAACTGTCAGCTTACACGCTGGAATTGCATGCGACCTTGCCTGGTGTCCATGATGTGTTCCTTGTGAGCCAATTGCGGAAGTGTGTTTGTAATGATCGTCAAGTCCTCGACTCGATACCCCAGGTTCAGCCCAACCTTACATATGTGGAAGAACCTATTCGTGTTCTGGATTCTCTAGAGCGTGTGTTGCGGAGAAAGACCATCCCTATGGTCAAGATTCTTTAGAGAAATCAAGACGTCGAGAGCATGACGTGGGAATGGGAATCGGCAATGAGGGAATCTCATCCGCGACTCTTCTCTAAGCTTCGGGTATGTTGCTATGTTTTCAGTATGTTGGATTTTGTCATTTTTTTGGTTTGGTTTTGGAGTTGTGTTAAGTTTCAGGACGAAACTTCTTTTTAGGGGGAGTGACTGTAACGCCCCCGATTTTTCGATGATTTTATTTGTTTGGGCAACGTCAGATTTATGACGTCGTGGTGTTACTTTTAACGTCGAGTGTTGGATTTGAGTAGTTTTGGACGTGCTCGTCCAGTTTCGTCGCAATCCGAGCGTTTTGGAGTCTCGACGCGCGATCGAAGTTTTGGGTTTTGTTTTTGTTCGCCGCAGGTTTTGGCGGTTAATATCTCTAGAATGGCTCGTAGGATTCTGATTTTGACTTCGTCGTCGTGTCCGTAGCTGTAGTTTTCGCCTACGGCGTGAGTTTCACTTAATTCGGTGCGTTTGAACCTTTGTTTTGAGCTCATAGTTCCCTGTTCAATTATCTGAACACGTTAATTTTATGTTAATGCTTTGTCTGCTTGCGTTGGTTCTCGGGAGGCCCTCCTAAGGTGTAGGTTTTCGTCGAACCGAGTTTTTCCGGTTTTTTTTTCTGAGCGCTGTTTTGGGTTCGACGATCATCGAGCGGAGCTCGACGATTGTATTCCTTTTCCTGGGCGCTAGGTTGAGGTCGACGATCGTCGAGCGGATCTCGACGATTGTCACTTTTCTTGGGCCCTGTGTTGAGGTCGACGATCGTCGAGCCGATTGTCATGCTATGCTCGACGAATCGTCGAGCGGATCTTGCTGTAGGTCTGGCCCTGTGTTTTGCGTTCGACGATTTTCAATTTGAGTTCGATGATTTTCGAACAGATTTCGTCGAGTGGATCCTCCCTTGTACTCGAGTAAGTCCCTTGTACTCGAGTTGTTTTCCTGTGCTGATACTCGTGTAATTGCCTTGTACTCGAGTAATCCCAGTTCCTTACTCGTGTAATTCCCTTATACACGAGTACTCCTTCTCTGTTACTCGAGTAGATGCCATGAGATACACGAGTAGGTTGCTGTTACTCGAGTGGTTGTGGTGAGCTACACGAGTAGGCCTTCTGTCACTCGAGTAGTTGTATTAAACTACTCGAGTAGGTCTTCTGTACTCGGGTGGTGGTATTAAACTACCCGAGTAGGTTTGTCCGTTACACGAGTAGGTTTCTGTTACTCGAGTAGTAGTATTGAACTACTCGAGTAGGTCTTTTGTACTCGAGAGGTTGCTTGATCTACTCGGGTAGGTTTTGTCTGATACTCGAGTAATCCTTCCCCCCTGCTTCGGGATAACCGGTTCAGCCGAACCCGGTTTATTTTGCTGTTTTTCCTGTTATCACCTTTGGTATAAATACCTTCTTCTTTTTTTCTTCATCTTCTCTGATTCCCTTTTTCCTCCCGAACCAGAGCGACGTGAGCGAGAAAGAGGTGGTCCATCCTTAATCCTTCCGGTGGCCATTGACGGTGCTCCGGTGCTCGAAATTTCAAACCGATCGTAGATCTGGAAAGCTCTCGTCGAGAGCTACACCCTCGTTGTAATTTCTTCCCCGTTTCTTGAGATTTTCTCGTTGAGTTTTTCGGCCCTAATCCCCTTTTCGACCTTTTGTCTAGATTTCAACTCCTCCCGCAGTCTTTTGCCCCGATCTTCGATGTGGAGCGATTCAGAGGACCTTTCCGGTAAAACCAAGGCAAGTGGTGGTTTCCCCTCGTTTCCATTTGTCCGATCTGATGGTAATGACTTTACTTTCATGTTCTTTAAATTTTCTGCGCTTATTCTTCCAAGTCATTGTGATGATTAATCGTTTCAACGTTCCTTTGTTGTTGTACAGTGTTGTCTTGGAAAGCCCGATTGTGTCTGATTTTGGTTAATCGTTCATGGTGTGTCTTAATGATGACTATGCATGTTTTAGTTTTCGTTATTTAGCGCATTAGAATTTATCTAAGACTGTAATTGCTCCTAGAGGTTGATCATCCGTATCTTGAGTTCGGTAATGTCAAGTAGAATATGTCGAGCCAAATCTCGAGATTTTTGTGTTGATGTTTCTTTGGGTTCTTGAATGTGGGAGTTAGCGGACGATTCCACCTCCGCGGTGTTTGTTACCTTCATTAGTGCCCTGTGGTAGTCTACCTGGTTTTTGGATGTCTACAGTGTATGGTGGAGAGTATGAGACTCCCACACAGTTAGACGGATCATATATCCTCTTGTGCCTTTTGGGGGGTATGTCCAAGAGCGACCATTTCGCCCGTATTTTTGGGAGATGTGTCCAAGAGCGACCACTTCGCACGTGCTTTCGGGAGGTGTGTCCAAGATCGACCACTTCGCCTGTGTTTTTGGGTGGTGTGTACAAGAGTGACCACTTTGCCCGTGTGTTCGGGTAGAGTCGACCACAGGTGCCTAATAAAGGTTTTGTATTTTTCTTTCTGGTGAAATAATCATGTAGCCACCTTTTTGCCTTGTGCGTCTGGTGCACTCTTGTGGAACGTGACAAATCACATAGGAGTTCTTTTTCTGTTGATACCCTATTTCTTTCGTACTTTACTTCAGTGTTCTTGGTCTTGGGTTGGTACCCCTGTTGACCTTTGCTTATTTTGGCTTAGTACTTTTCCTGTCACTGCTTGTACTTTCTTGCTGAGGTGTTCTGTTTTTGGAATGCCTCAGGTTCAGAGCAGTAGCGGTTAGCAGTGCTGGTTTTGGAGTTTTCTGGGCGGCAGCGTTGTCCGTGTTTGTTGCCTCGTCTCAGCGAGGTAGTTTGTTGTTTGTTTAGTTTTACTAGTTCAGACATACTTATGTTCGTGGGTTCGTGTCAGATTGTTGGCGCCCATTGAATTGTTATTTGTTGGTACTTGCTAGCTGCTCATTTTTTTTAATGTGGAAGTGTATTACTTGTTCTCTGGGAGGATTTATGTTAGGAATGTATGTTAGGTATTTTCAACTATCAAAACTACTACTATTACTTCATGCATCGCATCAGTTTGAAACTCTAACATGTTATTTTTAACGGTCGTAAAAGCTATCTTTCCTACTATAATAAATCTAGAGTCTTGCATGACATGAGTTGTTCTTTAAGGACGTTTATACTCATGTAGGATGTTTGAGTTAATCTAATCTAGTATTTTTCCGCAGCGTATGATATATTTTGACTCGTGGACTAGATGAGCCACTAAGCCGAGGGATACAGCTAACTTCTGCACTTAACTGTTTTTTTCCTTAAAATAACTTAAAAGGAACGTTTTTTCATAATTAGTTTGGTGTCTGCCTGAGCGTCCGCAGTTATTCCCTGCTGACGTGGCATCATGACGCATATTTTCCCTTACTCTGATAAGCTTTATTTGCGGTGAAAATGCGGGTTGTGACACTTATAATAATGTGTATAACCCCAATACGAGAAATCATCCTAATTTCTCGTGGAATCAAAATGCTCCCAGTCAAAGGTGGCAGGGCAGCCAACATCAATTTGATGCTCAAGCTCCTAGTAGCCAAGCGCAACCGCCGCATACAGATTATAATCTGAACGTTCAAGAGACTCGTAAGAGTGAGCTGGAGGAAATGATGGAGAAGTTTGTGGATATGGCCTAATCTAATATGGCCACTCAAACCGCTTCCATGAGGAACTTAGAGACACAGCTTGGGCAACTGGCCCAAGTGTTCTCCGAGCTTACTCGCGGCACCCTCCCAAGTGATACGGAGAAGAATCCCCGGGAGAAAGGGAAGAGTGTTGGGGATGCGGAGGAGTGCGATACAAATGAAGTGGTTGTTAAATGTGAGATTAATGCAGTTGAGACGATAGCTTTATGTGATTCTGGATCATCGTGCAACATTCATTCTTTGCAAGATGTTGAAAAATTGAATTTAAATATCGAATCTGATATCTGGAAGTCACTAGTGCTAGCTGATCGATCGGTAGTAAAGACCGATGGATAGATTAAAGATGTGGAAGTGATTCTGAATGGGGCTATTGTTGTCACTGACTTTCAGGTGTTAGCACCCATGGGAAATACATCGAAACCCATCTTAGGGCTCCCATTCCTAAAAGTTAGTGAAGCTACATTACAATTTAATGCCAGCGGTGTCACCTTGGCATCCAAGGTCGATTTGTATTTACTACCGTCACTTCCCCCTAAAATTTCAAATGAACCTGAAGAACTTTTGAAATTGAATGTTTTGTTATCTAAGGATTTATTTAATGCTACTGAGACTGGTTATCTACTGAATGAGCAAGATTGGGTTAAGAAAGTGGCAGAACAGCTGACGTTAGCTGAAGGAGAAACAGTGACTCCACGTGAAACAAGATTCAGTGGAGAAGAAACATGAGCTGAGCATGGATGTAGAAAGCGTGCGGAAGACTGATTTAAAAACATTGATTTATCTGAACAAAGTTTGTAAGACTGTTAAACAGGTGACTTGGGCTGATCCTTCACCCGCAGCGGGTGAGGAAAGGATGCCCCCGGATGTGAAAGATAGACGTACTGCTGAATTGGTGGGTGAGGTTATACCACCCTAGCGATCCCCATCAGTGGATCTGAAAAGAAAAGAACTGCTCATGCGCACGGTGCTGAATTTTGCCCGTCGGCGCAAGAAGGAAGAGGTTAGGAGTAGGGGAGATTCGTCTTCCCTGGGCCGTAAAGCTTTCGCCTTACCCTCATCTCGCGTGACTGGGGGGATCTATCATAAGTCAATGTTCAGCTGAGGAGTGAAGGATCTACGGGGCCCCCTTTCTTGCTTTTTATAGTTTTATTTATTGTTCAATGTTGTGTGTAACTTAAGTATTTTTCATTGCATTTTGAACTTATGATGTGAACAATATTTATATAACTGCTAATACAGGTATTTAGTCCACCTTAAGGACGGTAAAGAAAAGGGATTATGGGAGACAACACAATTTCCCCGCTTTTAATTTGCTCAATTATGTTGTTGTTATTATATGTTTATTATATGCGTGGTTGGAGGTATTCTCTTGTGCAGGTGGAGTTCATTTGGGTCGTGGACTTTCTGCTTAAATTAACGCCAATCTTTTGGTATGCTTATTTGCTAAACAAGGGGTAACCTCTCCCTCAACTTTTATTTCCCTATTTTATTGCAAATCTTGAATAAGTTGTTTAGTTTAAGTAAGGTGGGGGAGAGTTATGTGGGTTACCTATATACATGCACTATTAGCACTTTTATACCAAAAGTATAATTGCATTTTCTGCTTCTATATTATCATGTCTGTGTTGTGCAACTGCACCCACATGAGCGCGATCTTAAGCACGAGCTCGACTCAAGTCAAATTTATTTCTTTGTAATGCCCCCGATTTTTATACGATTATTTATTTCTCGTTGGGCATTACGTTGACGTGTTTCCGGCATGTGCTGTTTGTTAGAACGTGGTCTTAGCCCTTTTGGTTCCTTGTGTGGTTATTGGTAGCCTTTTTGGCAAGATCCCCTAGCAAGCCGGGTCTGTTTTTTGTGACCGGTGAGGCCTCTCGGGGGATGCTTGTGTTTTGGCTTTGGGTAGTGATAACTCGAGTTTTTGAACGTCGAAAGTTGATTTCGACTTCGCCGTTGCGTTCGTAGCATAGGTAATTAGCTACGGTGTGAATTTCGTCGGATTCCGAGGTGGTTCAGTTTCCGCGTCGTTTTGATGTGTTGATATTAATAATGCAAATAATTAATTAATGAAACTTGAATTGAATCCAGAGGCGGTAGGGCTGATTAAATGCGTCCATACATTAATATATAATGCCTTAGACAAAATCAGGACTTTTTATTGTCCCCTTCCTTGAGGTTATAACCACTGCCTGTTGAGAGGAAGTAAAACCGCCAACCTTGTACCCTTCAGACGCCGATTTTGGGAGCGTTAGTGGACGGAATTCGATTCCGAAAGCGGATTTGGAGTGCTCTCGCCTAGACCTTCATTCCTACGGTAAGAGATTCAATTTTCGTGGTGTTTCTAGGGGTCTCGGAATTTTTACTTTGATCATTTTCTGCCATTAAACCTTAGATTCCTGTTTAGGTGCTATTGCAGCTGGAGCCGAGAGAGAGAGAGAGAGAGAGAGAGAGAGAGAGAGAGAGAGAGAGAGAGAGAGAGAGAGAGAGAGAGAGAAAGAGAGAGAGAGAGGCAGGGCTGTGCAAGATAAATTCTGGAATTTAGGCAATTGGTGCTCCTACCCTTGCCAAGTTTTCTTCTTTTTTTTCATGGTCATATTTGCTTTAATTTTTCCCTATTTCCCAAGATTAATATTTTACTCTGTTTTCCGTCAAAAGCATGTGAATCATTAACCATTATGGCCCCTTTATGTTTCTGTTTGCATACTCTCAAGTTCAAAAACTCAAATCTTCGGCTGGAGTACTGTAGTCATGTTTGTTTTTATCAAATTGTTCCCCGATAATCATTCAAAGTGTTCCCTGTTAAAACCACTGTTTGGGTAGTATCTAGCCCTTCAACCCTAGAATTTAATAGCAGTGAGACTTCACACTTATATTACCAGTAATAGGTTTGAATTAGGCTAAGGAGATTGGACGAAAACGAAGTAGGAGGTGCAGGATTTTCTGTGCACTCAATGCAGCCAGATCGACAGAAATCGTCGATCTGGGTTCGACGATTATCGTCGAGCTGAGCTCGACGATGTGCCATAGTTCTGGGTCCGGCGAAAATCGTCGAACAGAGTACGATGATTCTCCCGTGGCCAGTGTTCGGCGTAAGGAAAATCATCGAACGACTTTTGACGATATTTCCCGTGGCCTGTATTAGACGATTTCCTGTGGCCTGCGATTAAGGAAAATCGTCGAACGGCGTTCGAGGATTTTACCCGTGACCTGTGATTGACGAAAGGCAAATCGTCGAACGTAGTTCGACGATTTCCCGTGTCCTGTGATTCGACGAAAATCGTCGAGCTTCGTTTGACGATTTTCCTGAGTTCGATGATTTTTCCCGCGCTCGATGAAAATCGTCGAGCTGCGTTCGACGATTCCTGTAGGCAGAAAATTTATTTCTTTTCAATTACTTTTCTTCCCGAGTGATTACCTCCTAGGGGAAATGTCTTATCAGCCTTTCGTTCTTCCTTTGTTTGGAGGGCCGAATCGTGGGTTATGGCAGGTAGTGGTGTTTTGACGCTCTAAAGGAGCGGGATGTTTTGTGTACGAGCCGTGGCTGCCACTTTTTATTCACAGGTACGGTCTAGGCATTTGCTGTGGCCGCCACCCTTTTTATCCCAGGTACGGGCTGGGTTTGTGGTGGTTTTGTGCCGACACAGTGAAATTTTATTTTAGTTGGAACTGTCTTGTTTGGGGGACTGTTTTTGGTCACCAACTCAGGTCCATGTTGTTTACTGCTGCCATTAACTCACAAACTAGGATTGTTAGGTATTTCTTCCTTGTTAAATGCAACATATAGTGGCATGTTTTTTTTCTTGTCTTTTGCCTTGTAGCCTCTGCAAGATTTGAGCAGGGCTTGGTGTTGTTACTTGGTACTTGGTGTACTTTTGTTTACTTTGGACAGTGTTTGCTTTTATTGTCTTGTTTACTTATCCTCTTTGTTCCATTTTAATTTAATGCCCTAATTCAGATTTTTTTTGATTTACTTACTGAGGTGTTCTTTTCTTTTCTGAATGCCTCAGGTTCTGATTAGTAGCCGGGTAGACGGCTAGTTTTGCTGTGGTGTTGCTGGTGATCCCTTGAGTGGGATCTTTCTCTTGGTTGTTGTGAGGTAGTTTTTCTGCTTTTCTTACATACATACCTAATTGCTGGTGGGTTCGTGTCAGTTTGTTGGCGCCCACTGGTAGTTTTACCTTTTGATACTAGATATGTTTCTTTTACTGCTACCTTTTCTGGAGATAGTCTACTTTCTCTTGGTAAGTTTTATGCTAGGTTGCTAGTTATTTTTAAAACCTAAAAACACTACTATAAGTATATCTCATGATCAACATATTTTATAAAACTCATACAATACTTTCCAAGCAACGTAAAAAGATCATTTTCCTACTTATAACATAATATAAATCTAGAGTCTTGCATAGTATAAGTTGACCTCGGGGGTCACTTATGCACTCTCATAGGATGTCAAAAATAAATAAAGTATTTTTCACTGCGTAGAAGTATAGTTTTTAAATCATGGACTAGATGATCCACCGAGCCGAGGGATACGACCCTTAAAATTATATTTGATTTTCTAATCATTAAACTTCTGAAATGTTCATAGTCTAGTTAGTTGGTGTTCGCCTGAGCGTTGACAGTTATCCCCTGCTCGACGTGGCATCACGACGCATGTTTTTCTCATACTCTGATACTTCTTGAATTCGGAGAAAAATGTGGGTTGTGACAGTTGGTATCAGAGGGAGGTTGCTTGATAATTTGTCGGGCAACCTTTCCTTATAGGTATTAGATGTTTAGCATCATATCATACACACACCGATATGTCATCAGCACGTCTTGGATGAAGCACGAACACTACACTCATAGCATAACATGAATTATACAGGGCATATTATGTAGTATGGGATGCATAATATGTGTCTATATATGGATCCACCATAGGGGAAAAATGTGAGGGTTATGTAGTATGAGATGCATAACCTCAACACATGAATGCGACTAGCACGTTTCTTTTTCATTGCATGTGAATGTTATGTAGTATGGGATGCATAACATTTTCATGCGTACGCCGCTCATGACATGCATTAGGGCCTTTTTAGAATGCATAGCACAATCATGCATAGCATAACATTGCATAAGCACAACGTGCCAAGCTAAAGATTTGTAGGATGACATATGTACACACATGGTTTTTAAATCAGAAAAAGAATATAAATTCATGCATTCCCGATCTAGGCACAAGAGTTAGATGATGGTGGTTAACCATCCTAGGTTAGGCATAACATCATTTTTGTTCAAATAAACTCCCAGAGCAAGTTTAGCAGTTTTAAGATCATATTTATGTATATATTGTCTGTACTTGTAGTTAGTTCCAACTATTGTACCAGGATTTGACTAATGTTGATATGATCATAGGATGGCACGGTGTCCTTCGACTAGCTCAACTCCCCTATCTGAGGGTGGGACTTCTGGAGCGCAGAGTGATGTGGTGATCGAGAGCTTGCGATTGAGCAACGATTACTTGACTAGGCAGTTGGTGGAGATGCAGGTCCAGATCCAGTCTCTAGCGGCAGTTGTGGCAGGACAGACTCAGGGAGTGCAAGACCCTATAAGGGGTTTAGCTGCTCCTCCCCCTCCTGCTCCCCTGAGACCTCCTGTGGTGGTGCCAGCAGAGATGACCTTCATTTTTCAGTTTTAGAGACTTAGCCCTCCTACGTATGATGGGAAGGCAGATTTCATGGTCATAGATGATTGGCTGATCTCCATGGAGGAGATGTTCTCGTACTCCGGTGTTGCTGATGATCAGAGAGTGATGATAGCCGCCTATCAGCTAAAGGGTTTTGCTAAGAGCTGCTGGCTTAGGGAAAATGAGAGCTTGGTGGCTGGTTGCACTTGGGCATTGTTCAAGGAGATGGTGTTGAGGAAGTTCTTGCCTTCGGTCGAGCGTGACCGACTTATGAACGACGTCCTTCACATGAAGCAGAGGCAACTCACGGTCAGTGAGTATGAGATAGAGTTCAGCAAGTTGAGCTGGTTTGCCCCTGTGTTGGTGAGTGTTGAAGTAGATCGAGTCAAGCGGTTCCTTGGTGGCTTGAGGAGCGAGGTTCAACAGTTAGCCAGTGCTTATGGATCGGTGACTTATGCAGGGGATGTGGAGGCTGCTCTGAAAGTGGAGGCAATTGAGACCGCAAAGAACATAGGCCAGCAAATGAGGAAGGACAAGAGAAAGTCTGCTGAGGAGAAGAACCCCCAGGTACTCGATGCTGCTTCGGGAAAGAAGAGCAAGGTGGTGTGTAGCTTCTGTGGCCGGACTGGCCACCCTGTTGAGAGGTGTTTTAAGAAGGCAGGAGCTCAAAAGAAGGAGCAGTTGCATGCCATTCAAGGTACTCCGAGGAAGGATGGTTCCTGTTCTGTTTGCAAGCGACCCGGGCATGATGCTGCCCAGTGCTGGTCCAAGGATAGAGTCTGCTTTCAGTGTTGCCAGAAGTGTCATATCAAGACAAGGTGTCCTCAGGTCCAGCCTATTCTGCAGGCGGTTCCACTTCAGGCTTTAGCTCCGCCTCATCGTGTGGACAAGGGCAAGGGAAAGCTGAACGTGATCTCTTCCGAGGAGGCTCAAACTTCGACTCAGGTCATCTCAGGTAAGTTGTTTTCCTAGCTTGAAAGTTTTACTTTTGCTATAATGGTTATAGTTTTGTTTTGGTAGTTCCTTAGTTGCTTATATATACTCCTATAGGGAAATTTAAGGTGAAGAACTGATGGGCGCGTGTTCTGTTCGACTCCGGCGCTACCCACTCATTTGTGGCTAGAGCTTTTGTAGAGCGTTATCAGTTGATTCTAGATCAAGTTCGTGATACCTTCCGCATCATGTTCCCTTCTGGTGAATCTGTGTTGTCAGATTTGGGCATTTTGGATTGCCCTGTTTTGTTGGGGGACTTTCTTGCAAAGGCAGACTTGAAGATGATTGATCTAGAGGACTTTGATGTTATTCTGGGCATGGACTGGTTATCTAAGTATGATGCAGTTATTTAGTGCAAGGGGAAGCGCTTGGACTTCATCATGGACAACGGTCTGCCTGGAAGTGTGTATGCCGATCTGTAACGCCCCGAAACTCAAAGGAGCGAAGGGGGACGTTTTGAGCCAGTTTGGGTTCTGGCAGCAGGCACACGGCCTGGGACACGGGCGTGTCCCAGGGCGTGTCAAGCGTGTGTCGACACTTAGCCGCGAAGTCGTCGAGATATTCTCGACGATTCGCTGAGAATGGGCACACGGCCTGCGACACGGGCGTGTCGCAGGGCGTGTCGACCCGTGTCGACACTTAGCCGTGAAGTTGTCGAGTTTTACTCGACGATTCGTCGAGAATGGGCACACGGCCTGCGACACGGGCGTGTCGCAGGGCGTGTCGACCCGTGTCGACGATCGTCCCGGGGAGTCGTCGAGATTCACTCGACGATCGTCGAGACAAGGCACACGGCCTAGGACACGGGCGTGTCCAAGGCCGTGTCATCAAGTCGTCGATCTTCCCTCGACGAAGTGTCCCGTGTACACGGCCTGGGGTCCAGGCGTGTCAATGTGACACGGGCAAGGACACAGGCATGTCCTAGAACCCGTGCAGTGCTCGGGTTGAAAATGGGGAAAAATCATGGGGTACACGGCCGGCTACACGGCCGTGTGAAGTGGAACACGGGCGTGTTCGATACCCGTGTGAGGTTCCAGGAGATTCGATTTTGACGGCGAATGCGGCACACGGCCCTAGACACGGGCGTGTGCCAGGCCGTGTTCGGTCCAGATTGGGCATTTCAGCCCCGAATCAAAGCCGTTCGTTTCCTTAGGTTGAGATCCAACGGCTGGGGGTTGTTCCTGAGAGGATATACCCGTGAGTTGACTTAGGAATCCATCACTTTCATACCTTATCATCTCTCCAAGTCCTTGGAGAAAGAGGAGAACCATTGGAGGAAGAAGAACTAGATTCCGCCATTGGAGGAGCTTCAGAGCTCCGAATCACAAGCCGACTCCGGATCCACGGAGGCAACGCAAGTGCGGTGATTTCCATCCGATTACTTTTCAATGGCGCCAAAGAGGAACTCAAGGGTAACGATCCTCATCTTGAGCACGAATAGCTCTCTTTCCTAGCATAGGAAGCCCGCTCTCGCGAGTTTACGGAGAGTTGGAGGCGTTCCTTCGGGTAGATATGTAAAGTCCCCGTTGTTTAGAGTCCGTATGCGAGAACGGACGTAGGCATGATGTGTGAAGCCTACCCGAACATGTTAGTCTGGATCGGTGATGTTGCATTGCATAAGGCCGGAGAAGACTCCGTGCGATTGGTTGTTTTTCTGGGTTTTCTACGCGGTAGATTGCAGTAGGGAGCCTTGGGGACTAACCCAAAGGTGCACCCTGAAAACTGGGCGGATACGAGATCTTGCCAACTTGGTGGCTTGAGAGCCAACTTGAACATAACTGGGTTATGTGACTTGTGATGGAAATGGGACTCGGTGGAAGTTTGACCCGCGCAAATGGCTTAAATTGCCGTTGCGATGTGAGCACAAGTTAGATGGAACCGTACCCGTTCTATGTCATTCGTTTAAAGAGACCTAAAGGCATGTGACACTTACTGTTGGCATAGAGTAGGGTCTTCGGTTGTCAATGGCTTAAATTGTCGTGACCCAGGTCAGGAAGACAAATTGCTCATAGGTTTGGCCGTCTAAGTGGCGGTGGTGAGTCCGGAATGTTAATGGCTTTAATTGACGTGACATCGACCGGTTCACCGAGAATGTGCCCTGAGTGCACGGGGCGTGTGGCCGTACGAGCCAACGTCTGTGATGATATGGCTATGGTTATTTATATGGCTCGCTAATGCTAATGAAATGCAGGGAAGGAGCATTGCCGCCCCGAGTTGGGGGCGAGATCGTTATAATTTGGTCAGCATTGCTGACCGTTGCCTTGTTTTGCCACCGTGCGGTGGTTTGTTGCTTGCAGGTGCAGCTGGACCAAGCGGTCAATAGCGGGCTAAAGCCCTTTTTGCGAAGCCGACCCTCGAAGGCCCAAATGGAAATGTTTATTGCTTTATTCATGTATGACCGGCCTGCGTGCCGTGGTTTGTAAAACATGTAATATTCAAGTGAAACATTTTGTAAGGCCTTAAGGCTTGTTTTGAGTATTTTGTAATAACATTCCTGTTTTGTACTAGTGGACATTCGTGCTCTAATGCTGGGTTCTTTGTTTACAAGTTTTATAAACTGCTTCCGCTAGAATGCTCTGTGTAGGACGTTGAGATTGGTTGGATGGTTTCCATAAGTAACCACCCGGTCTGTCTGTGGTATATGGCGTCGGGCCCCGGCCGGACCTACTGCTATATGCTATGCGACGGATAGGGGGTGTTACAATTTGGTATCAGACTACTAGTTTTGGTCGGGCTTAAAGTGAATTCGTGGGCGAATTCTTTTTAAGGGGTGGTGAGCACATTGTGTGCGTCATCGTTATAATGGTAAAAAGAACCCATGAATGTCCACTTAGGAATGAAAATACTCGTGTTTGAGGAACCTGCGTGTTCCTATAATTGCTGTTTGCAATTTATTTGGTCGCTTAACGGTGTTTTGTACCACTATAGGTGACCAGAAGTGGTGTTGGGCCGTCAGAATGCCGAGTTTCTAAGGCTAGTAGTGCACCGGATGTTGCTCCTGCAACACCTCTGTCGGCTGAAAATATACGATTGGTGGCTGAAGCAGTGTTGGCCGTGATTAATGTGAAGCCTGGAAGGCAAGCGCAGCAGCCCGCTCCCGTGATGGAGCAAGAACCTCTGCAAGAGGCTGAGCCGAGGAGGGTGGAGCAAGTGGTTGTAGAACCGGTAGTGCCAAGGAGGGCAACTGAGAGGCAGATGAAGCTTGTAATGAGCTTTAACCCTCCGCTATTCTCGGGGTTGGGAACCCCATCTCAGGCTGAAGACTGGCTCTCCAGGGTGAAGAGAGTCATGACAGCGACGGAGACGGAGGAGTGGCAAATGACCACCATCGCTACGTTCCTGCTGGACGGTGAAGCGAGGATGTGGTGGGAAGGATTGGAGCTGCATCATTTGAGAGGTAGACAACTGATAGACGTTCCGATGGAAGAGTTCTTGGGATTGTTCTTAGCAAGATACCTCCCTTCTACTCAGAGGATTTCGATGGAGAATGAATTTCTGAGGTTGGTTCAGGGTGAGAGGAGTGTGGATGAATATCTCCACGAGTTTACTCGTCTGAGTCGTTATGCTAGTTCCACCATCGTGGATGAGGAGCGCAAGACTAATCGCTTCTACGAAGGCTTGAGAGATGAGTTGAGATTATTACTCTCGGGGCCGATGACGCAGGGTTTCTTAACCTTGGTCAATACTGCCCGGTCCTTGGAGAAGGACATGAAAAATGTACAAGCGAAGAAAAGCTTGGGCGAGAAGAAATCTGAATACAAAGTGCCGACTAATTCAAAGTCCGGCTATCGGAGGTCTTTCAAGAAGCATAGGACTTCGGGTCCAGCTCCTTCTGGCGCTTCTGGGGCGACTACGGCTCAGATCCCGGGTGCGTGCTTTACATGTGGAAAGACGGGACATTTCGCCCGTGATTGTTGGAGCGGATGTCCTAAGTCCGAGAGAAAGCCGGGAGGTACCTATGAAGAGAAGGGAAATGCGGTGGAGTCGACCGCATCCCATTATGCTCCGGCCCAACCAAGGGTCTACAATCTTGGCCAACAGGAGGCCATTAAACAAGCTGATGTGGTGACATTTACGGTTTAATTTATAGCAAGTCAATTTCTTTAAATACTTGTTATGCGCATGTTACCTTACCACTACTTATTTAGGATTTGTATTGATTTGTGAAAATCCGGCACGAGCACTCTTCGATACGAGAGCTTCACACTCCTTCTTGTCCGAAGGATTTATATCACGCATCGGAGTCCCTTCTTCGATGGCGAAGGATAAGTTGGATGTGTTGTTGCCCAATGGGTGTTCGATGCGAGCAGATAGGATCTGCGATGTTAAGACTCGTATTGGGGAGCAGGAGTTCGACCTGCGGGCGTCTTTACTTCTGTTAGTGGAGTTCGACGTCATATTTGGCATGGACTGGCTCTCGGAGCAGCAGGCCCATATAGATTACGGTAGCAAGGAAGTTAAGCCGGGAGCGAGCCGTGAGACGATGTTTACGGGCTTAAAGGGGTCGAGCAAGACGTTGATGTCTGCTCTTCAGGTGGTGAAGGCGGTTCGTGCTGGAGCAGAACTGTTCTTTACACTAGTGGAGGTTGCAAAGCCGAAGCCCGCGTTGGATTGTATTTCAGTGGTATCGGAATACCCTGATGTGTTCCCCGCAGATCTTCCTGGAGCCCCGCCTCAGCGGGAGATAGATTTCACAATTGAGCTAGTGCCAGGTGCAAAGCCTGTGTCACGATCTCCGTATCGGCTAGCGCCTAAGGAAATTGCGGAGCTGAAAGTTCAACTGCAAGAGTTGTTGGAGCAAGGGTATGCGCGCCCGAGTTCTTCGCCTTGGAGCGCACCGGTCCTCTTTGTTAAGAAGAAGGACGGAAGTTTGAGGCTATGTATTGATTATCGGGAGCTAAACAAGCTAACTGAGAAGAACAAGTACCCAATACCTCGGATTGATGATCTCTTCGATCAGTTAGTTGGGTCGACGGTGTACTCGAAGTTGGATCTCAAGGCTGGGTACTATCAGCTGCGAATAAGGGAGAGTGATATCCCGAAGACAGTGTTTAGTACGAGATACGGGCATTATGAGTTTACGGTCATGCCGTTTGGGCTGACTAATGCGCCGTCAGTATTCATGGATTTGATGAACAGGACGTTCAGGGAGTACTTGGACCATTTCGTGATAGTCTTCATCGACGATATTTTGGTGTACTCGCAAAGTGAGGAAGATCACTTCAAGCATCTTCATTTGGTGTTGGAGACGCTAAGGAGAAATCAGTTGTATGCAAAGTTCTCGAAGTGCGAGTTTTGGCTATCCTCAGTGGCGTTCCTCGGGCATATAGTGAGTGGAGAGGGTATTGCTGTGGATCCGGCGAAGATTGTTGCGATACGGGAGTGGCCTGAGCTTGCTACGGTAGCAGAAGTCCGGAGCTTTTTGGGGCTTGCCGGCTATTATAGGAGCTTCGTAGAGAACTTCTCGCGGATAGCGTTACCTCTCACTACTTTGACGAGGAAGGAGCATAAGTTCGTTTGGACGCCGGAGTGCGCGCGAGCTTTTGAGGAGTTGAAGTGTCGGTTGACCACGGCGCCTGTGCTGAGTTCGCCATGTGGGACTGAAGGCTATGAGATATATAGCGATGCTTCGGGCAGCGGTTTGGGTTGCGTGCTACTGCAGCACGGAAGTGTGATAGCTTATGGCTCGAGACAGCTAAAAGTGCACGAGAGGAATTATCCGGTCCATGACTTGGAGTTGGCGGCCGTGATTTTTGCCTTGAAGCTGTGGAGACACTATTTGTACGGTGTGAAGATTGATATCTACACCAATCACAAGAGCCTAAAGTATCTAATTGATCAGAAGGATCTGAATATGCGGCAGCGTAGGTGGATGGAGTTCCTGGGGGAGTATACATTCAAGATCCACTACGTGCCTGGCAAAGGGAATGCGGTTGCGGACGTGTTGAGTCGCCGAGCCCCAGCTCAAGATAATTGGCTATCGGTGCACGATGAGCGGTTGGTGCAGGAGTTGGAGGCATTGGAGATTGTTTGTGTGGACAGGCAATCAAGTCCAATATGACCTGGCTGATCGGATTCGGCAGGCTTTGGATATGGATGCTCATATGAAGCAGTTCATGGTAGAGGCTCTGGATGGGTCAAATTCCCAATTCGTCGTGGAGGACGGATTGCTTTGGAAAGACGGTCGATTGTGCGTCCCAAGTGTGGGCAATTTACAGGTGGAGTTGTTGTACGAGGCACACCATACCAAGTACTCGATTCACCCGGGGAGCACGAAGATGTACCGTGATATGAAGAAACTGTTTTGGTGGCCGGGTTTAAAGAAGGATGTGGCGCTATACATGGCGAAGTGCCAAAATTGCGCCTTGGTAAAGGCGGAGTGCAAAAAGCCGGGAGGATTTCTTAAGTCCTTGCCTATTCCGGAGTGAAAATTTGACGACATCTCTATGGACTTTGTGCACGGTTTGCCAAGGTCGCAAAAGGGAAACGACGCCATTTGGGTGGTTGTTGATCGATTAACGAAGGTTTCACATTTTATTCCGCATAGGAAGAATGATCCGGTGGAGAAGCTGGCAAAGCTTTATGTGGATAACATAGTACGGCTTCATGGTGTGCCCCGCAGCATCGTGAGTGACCGAGATGGGCAGTTCACGTCCAATGATTGGAGGCTGGTGCATCAAATGTTGGGAACAAAGCTGAAGTTTAGCACAGCCATCCATCCACAGACGGATGTGCAGACCGAGAGGGTTAATAGAACCATGGAAGACATGCTTCGCATGTGTGTCTTGGATTTTGGAAAGCAATGGGAAGACCACCTTTATTTGGTGGAGTTCGCATACAACAATAGCTAACAAGCAAGTATTCAGATGGCGCCTTTCGAGGCCCTATATGGTAGAAGATGTCGCACGCCGTTGTCTTGGATAGAAACGGGTGAGTCAAAGTTGTATAAGCGATCGGAAGTAGAGGGTGCTACTTCTTTGGTGAGAACCATTCGGGAGAGGTTGCTTATCGCTCAGGACCGGCAAGCAAAGTACTATAATGCCAAGCACAGGAACGTGGAGTTCGCTGTGGGCGATTATGTATACTTGAAGATCAAGCCGTTCAAGGGTGTCTCGCGGGTGCGGCGATTGAAAAAGCTAAGCCCAAGATACCTTGGACCGTTTGAGGTTCTGGAGCGAGTTGGTGAAGCGGCCTATAGGTTGAAGCTTTCAGTGGAGCTTAGTGGTTTACATGATGTATTTCATATTTCGGTGCTTCGGAAGGCGGTGCAAGAGCCTACGTAAGTGATCGCGGTTGATCAAGTACCGGTGGATAGTGGGCTAACGACAAAGGTCAAGCCCGTGCGGATTGAGGACTCGGAGGTCAAGCGGCTACGCAATAAAGAGATCAGGATGGTCAAAGTCCGGTGGGACAATTGCGGTCGTGAGGAGCTCTCTTGGGAGAGAGAGCAGACTATGCTTGACGAATATCCGGAGTTGTTCCGCTCAGGTACAAATTTTGGTTTTGTACATGTCTTTCCTTTATGTAATTTCGTGGGCGAAATTCTTTTAAGAGGGGTAGAGTTGTAACGCCCCGAAACTCAAAGGAGCGAAGGGGGACGTTTTGGGCCAGTTTGGGTTCTAGCAGCAGGCACACGGCCTGAGACACGGGCGTGTCCCAGGGCGTGTCAAGCGTGTGTCGACACTTAGCCGCGAAGTCGTCGAGATTTTCTCGACGATTCGCTGAGAATGGGCACACGGCCTGCGACACGGGCGCGTCGCAGGGCGTGTCGACCCGTGTCGACACTTAGCCGTGAAGTTGTCGAGTTTTACTCGACGATTCGTCGAGAATGGGCACACGGCCTGCGACATGGGCGTGTCGCAGGGCGTGTCGACCCGTGTCGACGATCGTCCCGGGGAGTCGTCGAGATTCACTCGACGATCGTCGAGACAAGGCACACGGCCTAGGACACGGGCGTGTCCAAGGCCGTATCATCAAGTCGTCGATCTTCCCTCGACGAAGTGTCCCGTGTACACGGCCTGCGGTCCAGGCGTGTCAATGTGACACGGGCAAGGACACGGGCATGTCCTAGAACCCGTGCAGTGCTCGGGTTGAAAATGGGGAAAAATCATGGGGTACACGGCCGGCTACACGGCCGTGTGAAGTGGAACACAGGCGTGTCAGCTCGAACACGGGCATGTTCGATACCCGTGTGAGGTTCCAGGAGATTCGATTTTGACGGCGAATGCGGCACACGACCCTGGACACGGGCGTGTGCCAGGCCGTGTTCGGTCCAGATTGGGCATTTCAGCCCCGAATCAAAGCCGTTCGTTTCCTTAGGTTGAGATCCAACGGCTGGGGGTTGTTCCTGAGAGGATATACCCGTGAGTTGACTTAGGAATCCATCACTTTCATACCTTATCATCTCTCCAAGTCCTTGGAGAAAGAGGAGAGCCATTAGAGGAAGAAGAACTAGATTCCGCCATTGGAGGAGCTTCGGAGCTCCGAATCGCAAGCCGACTCCGGATCCACGGAGGCAACGCAAGTGCGGTGATTTCCATCCGATTACTTTTCAATGGCGCCAAAGAGGAACTCAAGGGTAACGATCCTCATCTTGAGCACGAATAGCTCTCTTTCCTAGCATAGGAAGCCCGCTCTCGTGAGTTTGCGGAGAGTTGGAGGCGTTCCTTCGGGTAGATATGTAAAGTCCCCGTTGTTTAGAGTCCGTATGCGAGAACGGACGTAGGCATGATGTGTGAAGCCTACCCGGACATGTTAGTCTGGATCGGTGATGTTGCATTGCATAAGGCCGGAGAAGACTCCGTGCTATTGGTTGTTTTTCGGGTTTTCTACGCGGTAGATTGCAGCAGAGAGCCTTGGGGACTAACCCAAAGGTGCAGCCGGAAAACTGGGCGGATACGAGATCTTGCCAACTTGGTGGCTTGAGAGCCAACTTGAACATAACGGGGTTATGTGACTTGTGATGGAAATGGAACCCGGTGGAAGTTTGACCCGCGCAAATGGCTTAAATTGCCGTTGCGATGTGAGCACGGGTTAGATGGAACCGTACCCGTTCTATGTCGTTCGGTTAAAGAGACCTAAAGGCACGTGGCACTTACCGTTGGCATAGAGTAGGGTCTTTGGCGGTCAATGGCTTAAATTGTCGTGACCAGGCCAGGAAGACAAATTGCTCATAGGTTTGGCCGTCTAAGTGGCGGTGGTGAGTCCGGAATGTTAATGGCTTTAATTGACGTGACATCGACCGGTTCACCGAGAATGTGCCCTGAGTGCACGGGGCGTGTGGCCGTACGAGCCAACGCCTGTGATGACATGGCTATGGTTATTTATATGGCTCGCTTATGCTAATGAAATGCAGGGAAGGAGCATCGCCGCCCCGAGTTGGGGGCGGGATCGTTATAATTTGGTCAGCATTGCTGACCGTTGCCTTGTTTTGCCACCGTGCGGTGGTTTGTTGCTTGCAGGTGCAGCTGGACCAAGCGGTCAATAGCGGGCTAAAGCCCTTTTTGCGAAGCCGGCCCTCGAAGGCCCAAATGGAAATGTTTATTGCTTTATTCATGTATGACTGGCCTGCGTGCCGTGGTTTGTAAATCATGTAATATTCAAGTGAAACATTCTGTAAGGCCTTAAGGCTTGTTTTGAGTATTTTGTAATAACATTCCTGTTTTGTACTAGTGGACATTCGTGCTCTAATGCTGGGTTCTTTGTTTACAACTTTTATAAACTGCTTCCGCTATAATGCTCTGTGTAGGATGTTGAGATTGGTTGGATGGTTTCCATAAGTAATCACCCGGTCTGTCTGTGGTATATGGCGTCGGGCCCCGGCCGGACCTACTGCTATATGCTATGCGACGGATAGGGGGTGTTACACGATCCGTGCTAGGATTCTCCTATCATTTTTGCGTTATGTGCTCAGAAGCTGTTTCATTCTGATTGTTTTGCTTGTTTAGTCTCAGTGGTTGGGACTACTGTTAGTGTACCGCGCTTGGAGGAGATTCCTGTGGTTCGTGGTTTCTCCGATGTTTTCCGGATGACCTTCCTGGTCTTTCCCCCGAGCGGGATGTTGAGTTTGTGATTGATTTGGAACCAGGTATGCGTCCTATTGCTAAGGCGCCGTATTGGATGGCCCCTCGTGAGTTGGAGGAGTTGCGAGTCCAGTTGGACGAGTTGTTGGCTAAAGGTTTTATCAGGCCGAGTTCGGCGCCTTGGGGTGCTCCCGTTCTATTTGTGAAGAAGAAAGATGGGTCGATGAGGCTGTGCATTGACTATAGGGCACTGAATAAAGTTACCATTAATGACAGGTACCCTCTGCCGAGGATCGATGATTTATTTGATAAGTTGTGTGGTAGCACGGTGTTTTCCCAGATTGATCTTCGTTCAGGCTATCATCAGCTCATGATCCGTGAGACAGACATTCCACGGACTGCTTTTAGGTTGAGGCATGGGCATTTTGAATTCCTGGTTATGTCATTTGGTTTGACCAACGCACCATCAGCTTTCATGGACATGATGAACCGGGTGTTCAAGGATTTTCTGGATAAGTTTGTGGTCGTATTTATAGACGATGTTCTGATTTACTCTCGCAGTGCTGAGGAGTATGAGCAGCATCTGCGATTGGTTTTATCTGCTTTGAGAGACCATCAATTATTCGCCAAGTTGAGTAAATATGAATTCTGGTTGTCCTAGGTTTCCTTCCTGGGTCATGTGGTGAACAAGGACGACATGTCGATTGACCCGGAAAAGTTTTCTGCAGTGATGGATTGGCATAGGCCGAGCACACCGAAGGATATTTGGAGCTTCTTAGGGTTGGTCGGCTATTATAGAAGATTCGTGGAGGGCTTTTCTACCTTAGCAGCCCCCTTGACTAAGATGACGCAGAAGAATGCGTCGTTCATTTGGAGCGAGAAATGCGAGGTGGCTTTTCTGGAGCTGAAGAGCAGGTTGTGTTCTGCCCCTGTTTTGGCATTGCCTACGGAGGGCAAGGACTATGATGTATTTGTGGATGCCTCGCATGTTGGGCTCTGTTTGAAGCTTTGTATGGGAGGCGCTGCAGAACTCCCTTGTTTTGGACTGAGGTCGGTGAGAGGCCTATGTTGGGTCCGGATACGCTTCAGGAGATGGATACTGCTGTGAAGCTTATTCGAGAAAAGCTTCCTATTGCTCAGGAGAGATATGAGAAGAATGCCAACCGGCGTAGGTCTGACTTGGAGTTTTCTTTAGGGGACCTCGTGTTTCTTAAGGTTTCCCCGATGGTTGGTGTTAAGAGGTTCGATAAGAACCGGAAATTGGACCCGAGGTATGTGGGCCCGTTTAAGATTGTTGAATGGATTGGCATGTCAGCATATAGATTGGATTTGCCAGCAAATTTCCCAGGTATTCATAATGTGTTTCATGTAAGCCAATTGCGGAAGTGTGTGCGAAGCAGTGGGCATGTCTTGGATGCTGTGCCCCAGTTGGATCCTAATCTTTCATATGTTGAGGTGTCGGTCCGCATCTTGGATACTCAAGATCGGGTGCTGCAGACGAAGTCTATCCCGATGGTGAAAGTTCTATGGAAGAATCAGGATTTGGAAAGAGCGACTTGGGATCTAGAGTCGGCTATGAGGGAGGCCCACCCTCATCTGTTCCCTTGATTTGTTTGGTACGTTTCCTTTCTAGTACTCTTGTTTGTTACTTTCCTTCTATAGTAGTAGTTGTGTATGCAAAGTTTTGGGACGAAACTTTCTTTTAGGGGGAGTGACCGTAACACCCCCGATTTTTCTGCGATTATTTATTTCTTGTTGGGCGTTACGTTGACGCGTTTCTGGCATGTGAAGTTTGTTAGAGCGTGGTATTAGCCCTTTTGGTTCCTTGTGTGGTTATTGGTAGCCTTTTTGGCAAAATCCCCTAGCAAGCCGGGTCTGTTTTTTGTGACTGGTGAGGCCTCTCGGGGGATGCTTGTGTTTTGGATTCAGGTAGTGATAACCCGAGTTTTTGATCGTCGAAAGTTGATTTCGACTTCGTCGTTTCGTTCGTAGCATAGGTAATTAGCTACGGTGTGAATTTCGTCGGATTCCGAGGTTGTTCGGTTTTCGCGTCGTTTTGATGTGTTGATATTAATAATGCAAATAATTAATTAATGAAACTTGAATTGAATACAGAGGCGGTAGGGCTGATTAGACCCGTCCATGCATTTATATATAAAGCCTTAGACAAAATCCAGACTTTTCATTGTCTCCTTCCTTGAGGTTATAACCACTGCCTGTTGAGAGGAAGTAAAACCGCCAACCCTATACCCTTCAGACGCCGATTTTGGGAGCATTAGTGGACGGAATTCGATTCTGAAAGCGGATTTGGAGTGCTCTCGCCTAGACCTTCATTCCTATGGTAAGAGATTCAATTTTTGTGGTGTTTCTAGAGGTCTTGAAATTTTTACTTTGATCCTTTTTCGCCATTAAACCTTAGATTCCTGTTTAGGTGCTGTTGCGGCTGGAGCCGAGAGAGAGAGAGAGAGAGGCAGGGCTGTGCAAGATAAATTCTGAAATTTAGGCAAGTGGTGCTCCTACCCTTGCCAAGTTTTCTTCTTTTTTTCATGGTCATATTTGCTTTAATTTTTCCCTGTTTCCCAAGATTAATATTTTACTCTGTTTTCCGTCAAAAGCATGTGAATCATTAACCATTATGGCCCCTTTATGTTTCTGTTTGCATTCTCTCAAGTTCTGAAACACAAATCTTCGGCTGGAGTGCTGTAGTCTTGTTTGTTTTTATCAAATTGTTCCCTAATAATCATTCAAAATGTTCCCTATTAAAACCTCTATTTGGGTAGTATCTAGCCTTTCAACCCTAGAATTTAATATCAGTGAGACTTCATACTTATATTACCAGTAATAGGTTTGAATTAGGCTAAGGAGATTGGACGAAAATGAAGTAGGAGGTGCAGGATTTTTTGTGCACTCAATGCACCCAGATCGATGGAAATCGTCGATCTGGGTTCGACGATTATCGTCGAGTTGAGCTCGACGATGTGCCTTAGTTCTGGGTCCGGCAAAAATCGTCGAACGGAGTTCGACGATTCTCCCGTGGCCAGTGTTCGGCGTAAGGAAAATCGTCAAACGACGTTCGACGATATTTCCCGTGGTCTGTATTAGACGATTTCCTGTGGCCTGCAGTTAAGGAAAATCGTCGAACGGCGTTCGACGATTTTACCCGCGACCTGTGATCGACGAAAGGTAAATCGTCGAACAAAGTTCGACGATTTCTCGTGTCCTGTGGTTTGACAAAAATCGTCGAGCTGTGTTCGACGATTTTCCTGAGTTCGACGATTTTTCCCGCGCTCGACGAAAATCGTCGAGCTGCGTTCGATGATTACTGTAGGCAGAAAATTTATTTCTTTTCAATTACTTTTCTTCCGGAGTGATTACCTCCTAGGGAAAATGTCTTGTCGACCTTTCGTTCTTCATTTATTTGGAGGGCTGAATCGTGGGTTATGGCAGGTAGTGGTGTTTTGACGCTCTAAAGGAGAGGGATGTTTTGTGTGCGAGCCGTGGCTGCCACTTTTTAGTCCCAGGTATGGGCTGGGCATTTACTGTGGCCGCCACCTTTTTTATCCCAAGTACGGGCTGGGTTTGTGGTGGTTTTGTGCCGACACAGTGAAATTTTATTTTATTTGGAACTGTCTTGTTTGGGGGACTGTTTTTGGTCACCAACTTAGGTCCATGTTGTTTACTACTGCCATTAACTCACAAACTAGGATTGTTAGGTATTTCTTCCTTGTTAAATGCAATATATATTGACAAGTTTTTTTTTCTTGTCTTTTGCCTTGTAGCCTCTGCAGGAATTGAGCGGGGCTTGGTGTTGTTACTTGGTACTTGGTGTACTTTTGTTTACTTTGGACAGTGTTTGCTTTTACTGTCTTGTTTACTTATCCTCTTTGTTCCATTTTAATTTAATGCCCTAATTCAGATTTTTTTTGATTTACTTGCTGAGGTGTTCTTTTCTTTTCTGAATGCCTCAGGTTCTGATTAGTAGCCGGGTAGACGACTAGTTTTGCTGTGGTGTTGCTGGTGATCCCTTGAGTTGTAGGGATCTTTCTCTTGGTTGTGGTGAGGTAGTTTTTCAGCTTTTCTTACAGACATACCTACTTGCTGGTGGGTTCGTGTCAGTTTGTTGGCGCCCACTGGTAGTTTTACCTTTTGATACTAGATATGTTTCTTTTACTGCTACCTTTTCTAGAGATAGTCTACTTGCTCTTGGGAAGTTTTATGCTCGGTTACTAGTTATTTTTAAAACCTAAAAACACTACTATAAGTATATCTCATGATCAACATGTTTTATAAAACTCATACACTACTTTCCAAGCAACGTAAAAAGATCATTTTCCTACTTATAATATAATATAAATCTAGAGTCTTGCATAGTATAAGTTGATCTCGGGGGTCACTTATGCACTCTCATAGGATGTTAAAAATAAATATAGTATTTTCCACTGCGTAGAAGTATAGTTTTTAAACCGTGGACTAGAAGATCCATTGAACCGGGGGATATGACCCTTAAAATTATATCTGATTTTCTAATCATTAAACTTATGAAATGTTCATAGTCTAGTTAGTTGGTGTTCGCCTGAGCGTCGACAGTTATCCCCTGCTCGACGTGGCATCACGACGCGTGTTTTTCTCATACTCTGATACTTCTTGAATTCAGAGAAAAATGCTGGTTGTGACAGTGCTGCCTTAGGATTTTACGATAGAGTAGTGTGAAATTCGTGCAGTACTCCTAATCAAGTACTCATGGTGTGTAAAAATAGTGTAGATTTAATTTTTCTTTATGCTCGTAGATTTATACTCTTCTACATTTGTAAATATTGTTTGTACTACTCAAAAGTGTTGAATCTGGAGTAATCGAACGGTGGTATAGTAGTGTGTGTAGCCGTCACTAATCTCGTATTGCTCGAGTCGGGAGGAAGGATCATCTTTCTCGTTGGCTAAGAACTTGTCTCAAGCTACTCTAGAAGTATTGGTGCATGGTTAGTTAAACGTGAGCGTGATGTAGGCCATCATTTTGGCCCGGTTGAGCCTTGTACCCATCATAACGACAATCCTTGATATCCTATTTTCAGCCTACCCCTCCTATTGATTTAGCCCCACTTTAAAATCACCAGAGCCTAAAAGCTTTTCCCAGCTGCACACCCCAAGCTCGATGTTTTAGTATGTTAATTCTTCCATTGTTGTTGTTGTGGTGTTGTTAGGTGGTTGTCTGATTTGATGGTAACGGCTAAGTTTTTATATTCTTTTAAATTTTCTACACTTTGTCTTCCAATTTATTGCTATGATTATCCTTCTTAATGATCACTCGATGTTGTATGAATTTGTCATGATGAACTTGATCTTGTCTTTAAACGCCTTATCTATCGTTATTGAACGTATTAGAGTTTATCTAGGATTGTAAATCGTTCTTAAGGGTTGATCAACCATGTCTTGAATCTAGAAATTTCAAGTAGAATCTGACGTGCCAAATCTCGAGATATATGTGGTGGTTTTCTTGTGGGTTTTCTTGATTGCGGGAGTTAGTGGATGATAACACCTCCGCAGTGTTTGTTTCCTTTATTACTACCCTGTGGAAGTCTGCCAGGTTTTTGGGCGTCTGTGGTGTATGGTGGAGAGTATGAGACTCCCTCGCAGTTAGACGAATATTATATTCGTGAGGGTGTGTCCAGTTGAGTGAACACCTCGCCCGTGTTTTTTGGTAATGTCGACCACAGGTGCCTAATAAAGCTTTTGTATTTCTTCCTTATGATTTTATTCATGTTGTCACCTTATAGCCTCGTGCGTCTGGTGTACTCTTGTTGTACGTGACGAATCACATAAGAGTTCTTTTCCTGTAAATGCTTTGGTTTCTTCTTTTTGTACTTTACTTCATTGCTTTTGGTCCTGGGTTGGTACCCCCTTTTGACGTTTGTTTATTCTGGATTATTTTTTTTCTGCCATAATTTGTACCCTCTTGCTGGGGTGTTCTGTCTTTGGAATGCCTCAGGTTTAGAGCAGTAGCAGATAGTAGAGCTGGTTTTGGAGTTTTTGGGCGGCAGTGTTGGTCGTGGTTGTTGCCTCGTCTTAGTGAGGTAGACTGTTGTTTATTTGTTTTATTGGTTCAGACATATTATACTGTTTGCTGGTTCGTGTCAGTTTGTTGACGCCCACAGAATTGTTATTTTTAGATAATTGTTAGCTGCTTAGTTTTATATATGTTGATGTGGATTACTTGCTCTCTAGGATGATTTATGCTAGGAATGCATGTTAGGTATTTTCAAATATAAAATCTACTACTATTACTTCATGCATTGCATAATTTAAAACTCTAATGATGAATTGTAAATATACCTATTTTTATGTACATTACTTAAATCGTTTTCATTTATTTTTGTCATTTTTTACTTGTTTTTATTCAATAAAATGCTCCTATTTTTGTAAATATTTTACTAACTTGTTTTATTTTATTTTTCAGGAAAAAATAAAAATCTGCAAAAAATTGCCAAGTCACGCCCGTGACTTATTGGTCACGCCCGTGACCAGGACGTGATTCGTCAAACCCATGGAATCACCAAATTTTAAAGAGAAATTCCCGGTCGACGATTTCCGATCGACGATTTCAGCTCGACGATGTCCGATCTACGATTTCGCGCTGGCCGATTTCCGCTCGATGATCGTTGACACGCCCGACCGCACGCCCGTGTCAATCCGACACGGGGCGTGACCCAAGCCCGTGACCACTTCAGCAAGCTCGACGAAAATTCTGCTCGACATTTTCAGCTCGACGATCGTCGACCAACCCGACACGCCCAGCGTCACGCCCGTGACCAAGGGCGTGACTCCTCCACCTGGCTGACAAAGACCCGTGCTCGACGATCTTTCCGCTCGACGATCGTCGAACTCGATCTTCCCACTCGACGATTTTTCTGCTCGACGATTTGTCCTGCTCGACGATTTTTCCTGCTTGACGATCTTCCCGCTCGACGATCGTCGAACTTCTCCACATTCGCGCTCAACGATTTTTCAACTCGACAAGACCCGATGACAGCACAAAGACCCGTGCCCAGATCCACCTCCTCGATACGCCCAGCATCACGCCCGTGACCTAGGGCGTGACCAACGCGAGACCGACACGTGTCCAGCCCGAAGTACACTTTCCCGTCAAATCGACGGCCGCATTTTGTACAGTGCTGACACGCCCCCCCTACTTGCCCGTGTCAGGGGGCGTGTACTTTGATTTTTTTTCTCTATAAATACCAGCTTACTGTAAGAGTTTCTATTCCACTTTTTTGGTTCCATTTTGTAAAGGGAGGTGCTGCGTAGATGGATTTCTAACCTATGGAACAGGGTTTTCTCTTTCTCTTTCCTCTTGTTTTGTATTAGCTTTGTAATAGTTTTTAGACTTAATAAAAATGTAGATTGTTTTCATTTCTATGTTTTGGACTTCATCTATGTGCCCACCCTTTGCAATCTTATTTATTTTTTGTTTTAACTTTATTTTTCTTCTTTTTAAAATGTGTGTGTGTATGAGGCTTGTTTTCATGTTTTTATACCTAGGAAATTTTATTTAGTTTTGTTAACTTAGGATTTTTATAACTTTTTATGCAATCCTATAAATCGGTAAAAATGTTTTTAAAGTGTTTTCTTTTTTTCACTAACTTATATTTTCTTGTTTAGGTTGTTTAACGTTTTCGTTCTTTTTTACTTTATTTACACTTTTTAGCGTTTTTATCAAGTTATAGGAATGATTATATAGCCGTCTTAATTTTTCGTGCACTTGCATTTTCATTTTAATTTTTTGTCCGTTTAATTTTTTCATCTTCTTTTTACGCATTTCTACCGCATTCTAGCGGTAGAAATGTATTTATTTTCATTTTCCGAGCACTTGCAATTTGCGTTTATTTGCAAACTTTTTTGCTCGTTTAATTTTTCTTTTCACTTTTTACGCATTTCTACTGCATTCTAGTAGTAGAAATGTAGTCGTTTTAATTTTTTGATAACTTAGTTTTTTTTACATTTCTGTTGTGTGCGTATTTATTTCCGCCTACTCGTTAATAGTTAAATGGCGCTTTGCTTTATTTCATTCAGTAGAGTGTGTGTGTTTAATTTCGAGTTGTGTGCGTGAATTTTTACTTTATGTCGAGTGCGTGTGTTTTACTTTTTGTAGAGTGAGTGCATTTATTTTCTCCTACTCGTTTGAGTAGCACATGCATTTATTTTTCCCTCCTCATTTGAGTAGGATTTGTGTGCGTGTGTTTTCAATTATGTCGTGTGTGTGCGTGAGTTTTACTTTCTGTCGAGTGTGTGAGTGTGAGCATTTATTTAGTCCTACTCGTTTCAGTAGGACTCGCTTACTTTCTCCCGCCCACGCATTTGCGTCGAGACTCGCATTTTACCTCTTTTATTTCAGTCCTACTCGTTTGAGTAGGACTTGCAATTTACTGCTTTCTTTCCTTCTTTCATTTTCTTGCTTTCTTTACTGCTTTTCCTCGCAAGTCGTCCCCATTCCGATGAGTGGCTAACTGTTCTTAGCCCTCAGTATCGAAGAGCATTGAGACAAATAAAATAGATTAAAATAATTAAAGGTCCTTGTTTTCTAATTAATTAAATTTCTTAAGGTTTGCCCGGGGTTAACGACGCGTAGGACCACATATCAATGTGTGGGCCTGAAATTCCACCTAGTGTCAACTATCTTCACCTATGGGGGGGGGGGGATAGGTGACGTGCAGCGTTTTTGCGGAATTGAAATTGTACCTGCACATGAAAATAAAACAACACAGCACAACAGAGTACACAAGCTATTTATAGTGGTTCCCCGACTTGGGTACATCCACTTTCCCCCTACGACCTATCTCCCAACACGGGACGACTCGGTCTCTTCACCAACAAGATTGAAATCCAATCCTTGCACTATCGGAAGGAACCCTTCCACACGTAGGAGTCAACACTCCCACAACACGGGTTGCACCCAACCCTTACAACACGGAACCACCGTTCCTTTACAACAAAAATAAAATAGAATGTACAAAAGATACAAACTACGTTTGGAGACAAAGGTGTCCCTATTTGTTGACGACGTGTTCTTGAAGTCCACAAAGAGTCCACAACCCTAGATCTCTCTTGGAGAGGATCTCCCCGGAACCGGCGGCGATAAGATGGGCGGCGGCTAGGTTCACGGGATCGGCGACAACAACGATGTGCGGCTGCTGTTCTTTAGAGATCCAAACTTCGTAGCGAAGCTAGCTAGGTCTACCAACGGTCACACTAGGATCAATCGTCTCGATTGATTCGGATGGGGAAGATTTTCCCGATCTACAAATCGAGAGACAAGAGATCTCCGGTTAGACACGTGAGACGCTGAGCTTAGTTAGGCTTCTATCGCAGGAGGATCTGGGCGAAACCACGATCAACCGGCGAACAACTTGGCGCGAGCGGCAGCGGCGGCGGCGGAGCGGAAACGGCGATCTAGGTCACGTCGCGGCTCACGTTTTTTTTTCTTCTTCACTGCTTTTACTGTTCAAAAATACCCGTATATTTATACACACGTATACTCCAAAGTGACCGTTGTGGGTCCCACCTGAAGGAAACCCTAGTTCCGGTTCAACATAGTCCAGCGGCACAATCCGGTCCAGCAGCTTCCAGAGAAAACACCAAGTAAAAATCGGCGAGAATCGCAGGTGATTCTCGACGAATCGGCGAGAATCAGTTAGTGATTCTCGACGATTCGTCGAGAATCACTACTGATTCTCGCCGAATCACTTGTTGATTCTCAACGAATATAACTTGGTATTCATGATCTGCTCAACGATGGGTTCGGCGAGAATCACTAGTGATTCTCGCCGAATCTTACTTGGCACCGTTTTGAGGTAGTCGGATAGACTCGGCGAGAATCACTAATGATTCTCGACGATTCGGCTAGTGATTCTCGCCGAATCGGCGAGAATCACTTGGTGATTCTCGTCGAATTACACTTAGATGAATTTTCGTCTTTCCACCCAAGAGCTGCTCCTTGACCCATCCTTTCTCCTTGTCTGCTCTTGTATAAACACGGCCCTGTGCTTGAAAGTAAGTGCACTCCAATAGAGAGAGTACACGTAGGCCAACACACTGATCTGCTCAACGAGGGATTACGACGTGCAGACCCGTGTATATTGACCTACTGCACCCTGACATTGGTGTGCACTTAGCGTGGAATAACTGCAAGCACAACTTGAGAGGTTTCATCAAATACATTGTGAATTCATCTTAGCTTGACAGGTGGCTTCCTCAAATCCAGTTAATTGTGGATACAATACCCAACAATCTCCCCCTATTTGACGAAGCCAAAACCCTACTAGCTAAGATGAATAACACCAATCAAATAATATCAACAACATTCAGAATTTAAATATGCAGCATAAGATAATATAGGCAGACAAATCAAGACTTGAGTCATTCATAATTTCAAATGCATATATATATATGTATATATACATAATCTCAAGATTGTTCAAATAATAACAATAACCATTAATCGTTCTTAATAGAGAAGGACAAGCTATAAAGTTTTGACTATTTTTCTTTGGCTAAGTCATCCTTGAGTTTTTGCGCCAAATACTTCTTTCTTTGCCTCTCCATATACTCTTTGGGCTTCGGATAATATCTGGGAGGAGGAGCTTTATCTGCCGCTGTGTTGGTCCTGAAGAAGATGTTTCGTTTTGCTTCATACGTCTTGTGCATTTCCCACTCATACTGGCTGTATACTTCGTTTCGATTGATTTCTCCTTTTTCCTGTAGCCAGAAGGTGTCCATGATGATATTCTTTGAAACTGGACTCCACTTTTCATTTCTTACTTCCTCCTCACTCAGTCGAATTCTCTTTTCAGCTTGTGTCTCCTTGGAGGTCCCTTCTTGAGCTTTTCTCTTGCCCCTGGCTTTTGCTAGGGCCTCTTGGTCAAACATGCTCATCAGTTTTGCTTTAGAAATAGCCCTAACATCAGCTTCACTCATGGGAACATCTGCAGCACTTACTCCCTCAGCAGCACTTACTCCCGCAGCAGCCGTAGTAGTCTCAGGAGCATGAATACCTGCAGGATTCAAATCGACGCCTAACGCCTGTTGGAGCATCCACCAGCAGCTGTCATTGACATATTTGTTTGACTGTTCGAAGTTTGTGATCATGATTTCTTGAAGCTCGGCCATCTTAGCTATATATTCCTTCTCCCCCTTTTTGGCTTCGACTGCGATGGAGTTTGCATAGGAGTGTAGTGAGTCATCAATATGCGTTGTCGTCCTGGAGAATTCGGTGACCAATGCTTGTTGATTGGCGTTGAGAGTTACCATATTACCGTCAAACTTTTGAATGTTGTTTGCTACAACATGAGCATTCTGATTTACTACTGCAAGAGTATCGGTGTTCTTTTTCAATCCGGCCATACAAAGTGTGACAGCTTGACCGGCCGCGTTATACTTTTCTTCAAATTTCTTTTCCATCACGTCAAGTTTATGATTGATCTCCACCATATTCTTGAGCATGAGATTTTCAGATTTCTTAATCTTTTTCAGCATTTTATTTTGAGCTTTTTCAAAAGAGGCCTTAAGCTCATCCACTATGCCCTGAATGATATTCACAGTGTGAGTGGCTAAATCATCTCGTAGAGGAATATTCTGAGGCACTTCTTGGCCTTGCTCTTCAGCAGAAGCACCTGTAGAGCTAGACACCAGCACAGTCTCTAATGGGGGAATGCTGGCGGCCTCTGTAGATTTCTCTGACTCCCCCTCCACTCGTGCACCAATGTTCTCAGGAACCATCTCAGGTGCGTGCTTGTCAGATGGAGGTTCAATGATATCCTGAGTCTCCACTGCGTCTTGTCCCTCATTTCCGTCTTCCTCTCCTTCATCATCCATGAAATCATCTTCATCAGCATCATCTTCCAACTCTTCATCAGCAGCCTCCTCTACCGCACCTCCGGCTCCTAGATTGTTCAGGTTCAGGGCCTCCTCATTCTCCGGCACAGCTTCACTGTCTTCTTGTATAGCTGCCACGCCATCTCTGGCTATCTGGGAGATGTCAGATATGATGTGAGCATCAGTGGTAGAGACTCCCCCTCAATTCCTGCCGTCAAAGCATCAGGAGTTTCACTGGGGATTACTGCTGGAGATACGTCCTGTTGTTCTTCCACGGCAGCCTGCCCAATTCGCCTCTCCCATCTGTCAAAAACACTTGAGTCCATCTTCTTCAAGTAGTGTAGAGGAACACCTTTACTCATGTCATACTTGTCTCCATTCAGCTGATTGAGATACAGACTTATGATTCGGCCAAAGCTCGGAGAGCTCAGGGTGTCCTTTATCTTCTCAAACAGCAATGCCCCGCAGTTGAATCTTTTTCGGCAGACAATTGCCACCAGGATCTTGAACATATCCGTAGAGATATGATCATGAGAGCCCGGCTTGCAGATGAGTACCTTTCCAATTATGTCTGATAGAAGCTTCCCTTCTTCATTCATATCCTTGCGCTTGATCGACCGTGTTCCTTGTGGGAGACCACAGAATAAGAGAGTCCTATTTTTGTCTTCTTCCTGAAGATAGTCCTCGTGCTCTGAGCTAGAGAGCTGCAGGAAGCGGGTCAGCTTGCTGGCAGACATCTTGATCTTTGCCCCAGCCACCTTGCTTTTGATAAGAGAGTCGCCATTCCTGAGTTTTGCGGTAGCGAAGAACTCCAGCACCTCTTTGTCCAAGATTTTGCACGGGTGCTCCAGGACGAATGAGAGCCCAGCCTCTTCCAGCATCAGAATGATGTTTCTGAATTCGTCAGAGGCATGAGAGAACCCTGTTCGAACTAGCTCGCAGCTAGTGACCAGCCCAGCGGTTGTCCTTAGAGCCATTGCAGATCTAGGGAGAGAAGCCCTACTCTACGCTTAGTCAAAAATCAAAAAAGAAGCGACACTAGTGAACAAGTCCAAGTAAGGGTGAGGGGGTGGTTACCTAAAGGCGTAGACGGTGAGTTAGTTCGATGAAGACGAGGGACACCCGATGAGAGAACGCGGAGAAGTTCCCGGAAGAAGGAATCGAAACCGGGAGAGATCGTCGGTGAGAAACTTCCCTGGGTGAGAAACTTCGGCGGGATTCTTGCGAGAAACCTTCGGTGAGAAACTAGCGGATTCGGTGAGTTTCCTGCGGAGTTCGGCGGGATTCGGCGGGATTCAACGGAGCCTGCACGATTCCTGGTGAGTTTCCTGCGGAGTCCTGCGGAGTTCTTCTTCGCTCGACGAAAATCCTGCGGAGTTTGGCGGAAGCCTGCAAGATTCGGCGAGGTTCCTGCAGAGTTCGGCGGGATTTGGCGAGAACCTTGCGGGAAGACGATTCGGCGAAGACCGTGCGGGATTCGTAAGGGATGTGAAGAGTCGGCGGGAATGGGATTATCCTTAAATGTGATTCTCCTTAAATGTGATTCTCCTTAAAGCCAAGCTCGACGAGTTAAATGGGATTCTCACGGTTTCCGTTTGTCTGAGTAAATTTGAAAGTCTTCTAACTATATAGATACTCCTTAAAGCCAAGCTATTAGGGTTTGAGCCGGCTTTTCCATATAAATTAATTTAAGCATCTTCTAAGTATGTAAATACTTCGTAAGGCCAATCTACGCTGGTTTTCAGTGAACTAATTTAAGCCTGTAGACGTTAGATCTCGAGTCTACCAGGGGAATTTCCGATAAGTCTTCAATATTGTATCTATGGTTTATGTTTACCATGTTAACATATCCTTAGATGTACTCACACAATGGTGTAAATATAGGTATAACTATATATATATATAAATGTGGATACAATATGACTCAAGTCCTGGAATTGATCAAACGTACCAGGGATTATGAGAGTTATCATTTAGTCCCTCAGGTAAAACATTTTAGGAGCTCAATGTGAATATGCTCAAGTAGATATCACATCTGTTATTCAGACGCTTGTTCCAATTTAGTCTTGAGCCACCTACTGTCTAGTTCCCATCATATTCACGGGAACCTAGACTACCCTGCAAGAAAGAGTTACTTTACCTTAGGAACCCAAATCATATTGGGTCCTAGGTTCCTGTTAGCATAAGCATGCGACTGCCTTCCTTCAGAAAACCTGTCAGGAAGGCTACCTCTGCTCAGAAAATGTGGATAGGCCCTTGCCCTTGACACAGAGGGGTTGTGCCAACAGTCGATGGCAAAGTGTCCCACTTTGCCACAGCACCAACACGAGTGAATGTTGTATCGCCGTTTCTGACCTGATCTAGTGACTGAGGTAGTCACGGTCCTAGGTCTCAACGGGATAGGGCATGATCTCCTAACAAAATTTCCTCTTCCACCGTGACACGAGGAAGGGTGGAAGGAATGCATATTGTGAGCGTCATGAGGCCGGGGAGGTGGTGCCTTCCTTTCAGGCATCCCCCGTCCTGAGGCCCCATGAAAACTTACACCATGACTTCTAACTTCCCTGTCCTGTGTCCTCGGGTGGTGAGAAGTGTTCTGTGAGCTGGTACATTCAAATTCACACCGAGTTGAGGCAGTGGCAGTGAATACAAAGGGCTCAGAATGAGCCTTAGGTATTCTCTCATGGGTGGCAACGACGGCCCTTGCACTACGGGTGTCTCCACATTAGGACAGATCACCCTTGCAGTGACCACGATTGTTCCTGTGGTCATACCTGAAGGCATGATGAGTTGCCTTCCTGCTTGGAGTGGGGGGTCGGAATACCGTTTCCCCATTTCTCCACGAATTGATAATCCAGGAGATCCACCCATTTTCTTGTTTTCTCTTTATAGCATCAACCTTGGAAAAGTTTGATACTATTCTTTTCTCATTCTCTAGACTACTTTCTAGAGCTGAGATTTTAGAGTCCTTGACCTTGTTGGATGCCAATTGGAGAACCAACAAGATCTTCAGTCGAGCAATCTCTTGAGCTTGCTCCTCAGCAAGTAGATTGCTTGTCTGAAGGGCTCTCTTCAGGGAATCAGCATTTTCTGAAGGAAGGCGGTTCTGTCTTCAGAAACTTCAAGAGAGACGGGGCAGGATGAAGAAGTTACCTGCTCTTCTGTGTTATTATCATTAGAGCCAGTGACCATTGTGTCATCCTCATCAGAGCTGCTTTCCTCACTGGCCTCTTCAGTCTCTGATACGGACACTGGAGCTCTGATGCTGTCCGAGAGATCCTTGCCTTCATCTTCAGAGGTGAAGACCCCCACATAGGCTTCATCCTCTGGTTGACAGCAGATTCTAGCTTTCTCTGACCCCCCCATCAGCTCAGAGATCATCACCCACATAGATTTAGCCATCCTACATTTTTCCAATCTAGAGCGAGAAGCTCCAGACCAGATATCCAAGATAATTTGACGAATCCTCTTATCCAAGTTAAATAGTGACAGTTCCATCTCTGACATCTCTGTAAAGCACTTGGGCACTTCGATATTCTTTCCAGAGCAGGAGGTCTTCATAGGAATAAAAGGACCCTCTTCCAGGATGAAAGATGCTCGAGGATCGATGGCCTCCAAGTGATATGACACCCTCATCCTCCAGACGGGATAATACTCCTTTGTACATGCGGGAAGTCTTAGTGGCGATATCTCATAATCCAGCTCCATGCTTCTAACACCGGTGGCAGGATACTACTCAAGTGTAAACCTTTTTGATGAGCAACCTGGCTCTGATACCACTTGAAAGTCCACCTAGTGTCAACTATCTTCACCTATGGGGGGGGGGGGAATAGGTGACTGCAGCGTTTTTGCGGAATTTAAATTGTACCTGCACACGAAAATAAAACAACACAGCACAATAGAGTACACAAGCTATTTATAGTGGTTCCCCGACTTGGGTACATCCACTTTCCCCCTACGACCTATCTCCCAACACGGGATGACTCGGTCTCTTCACCAACAGGATTGAAATCCAATCCTTGCACTATCGGAAGGAACCCTTCCACACGTTGGAGTCAACACTCCCACAACACGGGTTGCACCCAACCCTTACAACACGGAACCACCGTTCCTTTACAACAAAAATAAAATAGAATGTACAAAAGATACAAACTACGTTTGGAGACAAAGGTGTCCCTCTTTGTTGACGACGTGTTCTTGAAGTCCACAGAGTCCACAACCCTAGATCTCTCTTGGAGAGGATCTCCCCGGAACCGGCGGCGGCAAGATGGGCGGCGGCTAGGTTCACGGGATCGGCGGCAACAACGATGTGCGGCTGCTGTTCTTTAGAGATCCAAACTTCGTAGCGAAGCTAGCTAGGTCTACCAACGGTCACACTAGGATCAATCGTCTCGATCGATTCGGATGGGGAAGATTTTCCCGATCTACAAATCGAGAGACAAGAGATCTCCGGTTAGACACATGAGATGCTGATCTTAGCTAGGCTTCTGTCGTAGGAGGATCTGGGCGAAACCACGATCAACCGGCGAACAACTTGGCGCGAGCGGCAGCGGCGGCGGCGGAGCGGAAACGGCGATCTCGGTCACGTTGCGGCTCACGTTTTTCTTTTCTTCTTCGCTGCTTTTACTGTTCAAAAATACCCGTGTATTTATACACACGTATACTCCAAAGTGACCGTTGTGGATCCCACCTGAAGGAAACCCTAGTTCCGGTTCAACATAGTCCAGCGGCAGAATCCGGTCCAGCAGCTTCCAGAGAAAACACCAAGTAAAAATCGGCGAGAATCGCAGGTGATTCTCGACGAATCGGCGAGAATCAGTTAGTGATTCTCGCCGAATCACTTGTTGATTCTCAACGAATATAACTTGGTATTCATGATCTGCTCAACGATGGGTTCGGCGAGAATCACTAGTGATTCTCGCCGAATCTTATTTGGCACCGTTTTGAGGTAGTCGGATATAGTCGGCGAGAATCACTAATGATTCTCGCCGAATCGGCGAGAATCACTTGGTGATTCTCGTCGAATTACACTTAGATGAATTTTCGTCTTTCCACCCAAGAGCTGCTCCTTGACCCATCCTTGCTCCTTGTCTGCTCTTGTATAAACACGGCCCTGTGCTTGAAAGTAAGTGCACTCCAATAGAGAGAGTACACGTAGGCCAACACACTGATCTGCTCAACGAGGGATTTCGACGTGCAGACCCGTGTATATTGACCTACTGCACCCTGACATTGGTGTGCATTTAGCGTGGAATAACTGCAAGCACAACTTGAGAGGTTTCATCAAATACATTGTGAATTCATCTTAGCTTGACAGGTGGCTTCCTCAAATCCAGGTAATTGTGTATACAATACCCAACAGGGCCCTATTTCCGTTTTCCATACGCTAGCCGAGAGGCCGTGCGTATGGACAGATCACCCCTTGGTAAAGATAGTTCCGTACTAACCCTCGAGAGATGATGCGCAAAAACTCTACCGGATTGGCTTCCCCACACAATAGCGGGGTTCTTAGCGTAATGCGGGCGTTAAGCGGAATCATTCATCGGACTAACGTTCGGTTGAATAGTCTTATCGTTCAAGTGAGCGATAGTCCTAGAGATAAGTGAGCTCATTCTAGTGGAACCTCCACGGCCAAGTCTCCGCCTTAATTAATTAGAAACTTAGGAGCTCTTTTTATTTAAAGTATATTTTAGTTCTAATTCTATTCGGTGCCATCGAGCTAAGCACTTCATCGGCTCCGCCTTATTGCTTTCTTTTTATGCTTTCTTTTTCTGTCATTTTTATTATATATAAAATACCCGATAAGTAATTATCGGTAAAATAGTAGTCCCCTCCAGGGAAGAGTAGAAATAATCAAACCGACACTGAGAACAATACGACCTCGATATTCCACCCAGAATATCCTGTACTACTCACAATAGGTGCACTTGCCTCCTTTCGTCAAAACTCGCTTTCACTGTTTTATATCCAAATAAATAAATACGCGCGCCCCGTTTTCTAAATAAAATCCAATCCACTTTTTTAATTAAATAAAACCGCCAGGTCGCCGCGTGACCGTAAATATTTTTGGAGTTTTAACGCGCATCATGTTTTTGGCGACGTTGCCGGGGACATTCGTGTCGTTATTTTGAACCCTAGAAATCTATTAATTTTACCTATATATATATAATTGGCCAATATAATAATAATAATAATAAAGTACTTAAAAAAAACAAAAAAAAAAAAAAATTTTAAAAAAAAACTTACATTTTTTTTATTATTAGCTATAAAATAAATTTTTTTTTAAAATGACGTCATTTTCTACTTAAAAAAAAGAGAACAAAAAAAATTAACTAACTAAAAAACCCCAAAAACCTCTACAAACTTGAAAACCTATAAAACTTAAAAATCTACAAACTCTAAAAAAAAGAACCTAAAAGCTCTAAAAACTAAAAATCTAAAAAATCTAAAACCCAAAAAACCTCAAAAAAACTCTAAAACCAAAAACCTAAAAAATCTAAAAACTTCAAAAATGAAAAAAAAACAAACATAATAAATAAAAAAAACCAAAAGAAAAAGGAAAAAAAGTTAAAACTTTAAAAACTCAAAAAACTAAACTAAAAACCAACTAAAAAAAACTGAAAACATCTACTTAAAAAAAACAAAAACAAAAAAACACCAAAAAATATAATAATTTGATATTAACAAATGTATATATGTTTTATTTAACTTCTTTTATTTTAATTTATTTATTTTATTTCATTTTATTTCTCTTCGATGCGCTTTTCACTCTTGTGCACGCTAGGGGAGCGCATTTCTATCGCACTCTAAGACGTTAGCTTACGAGTCACCACACACTTGCCCCCTACCGCCCACAACCTTTTGGCCAAATTTATCGTTTTTTTTTTGTTATTTCTGTTATATTTTTGCTATTTTTTCCTTTTTTTATTAATAATGTAGGGTTTCAACTCGGGCCTCCCCGAACTCGTCTCAGGGAAGTTCCTACCCCACCCTCCCTTTTCATTTTGTACATATTTTATTTTGTCTATTATCGTTCCGCATACTTAGGCTGCAACATTGGAGGATAATGTTGGGTTTAAGTATGAGGGTGTTTTCGTATTTTTTATTTCTATACTTTACAAAAACTCATAAAAATACAAAAAATTGCACAAATTAAAACTTAAAAAATTTTCCTTGTTTTTTTTATTATCATAAAACTCAAAAAAAATCATAAAACACAAAAAAATCTCAAAAAAAACTTATAAAACATCAAAAAAATTCAAACAAAAATTTTTGTATTTTTTTCCTTTTACTTTGTTGTAAATATTTTTCAAAAAATAAATTTCTCTTTCCCCCCTCTTCTTTCCTTTTTTTTGTTAAAAACTCGCATTTTGCCTCCCCGTGGCGTTCGACTAACCGAACCAACCACACAAATAAGAGTCTGTTCACGGGCCGCCTTCGAGTTTTTACTTTGTACATTATTTAAAAAACAAAACAAAAAATTAATTTCTCTCTTTCCCCACTATCTTCTTTGTAAAATAACACTTCTTTCTTTCTTCTTTTTTGTAAATAACTTATCAAAATACACTAAAAACTCAAAAAAATTTAGAAAAACCAAAAATGCATCGAAAAAAGATAATAACTATAAAAATTCACAAAAAAGACGATAATCATAAAAAAACAAAAAAATATGATAAAAACTATAAAAACTAAAAAAAATATTTTGTTAATTATGTAACAAATCAAATATCTCAATTCTTAATTTTCTTGTTATCCAAAAATTTTGTTTTGATTTTATTTATATGTGAATTTGATTAATTCTTTGTTCGCTACCCGTTTGTTAATTATTCATTGAAAAATTTAAATAGCTGTGCTTAAGTTTTAAAGTATTCATTATGCTTTGTTAAAGATAACGAACTCGTTTTAGGCACTACTTCTAATTTTTCATTAATAGGAGCACGTGTATTATGTTAGAAAATAATGACTATAGAATTCAATTATACTTACTTTTAGCTTTCTGAAAAATTGGAACGTACAATTTATTAAGGTTGCTCTCAAATATTTTTAGGATTAAAAAAATCTAGTTTTCTTTTCTCCCCTTACCTATCATGACCTACTTGGCATGATACAAATTTTATCCTTAAAAAGATCTTATGTCAATGGGAATAAGATTTCCTTCCGTAAACATAGGCACCCAATAAGATTAAAAAGATTATATGTTATGGAGTAAGAGAATAAAATTCATTACTCCTACACATATACATTGGGTTAATTTTATTATGAAGTTGAAAAAAAACAAAAATCATATTAGGAAAATAAGATTTCATTTTCCTAATAATCCAAAAAAAAATGGTGGTTCGAGAAAAAATTTTCTCACCTCAAAAATCAAAACCCTCTTCATAAACCAACATCAATCACTTTAGCTAATTTCACGATTCTAGAATTAATTCAAAAATTTATTTGAGAGCATAATTAGTAAATTGTATTATTTCCAGTAACACTCCTATAAGCTAGAGTTCATATAATTTCAAGCTATTTTCGTTAATCTAACCATTACAATTATTGCCTTCTATTTGATTACATCAAGAAGACTTTGGCCAAAATTTTTGCGCTTTTTAAATCATCTATATAATTTTAGGACTTAACTCTTACACCCCTTATGTTTATTTAGATCTCTCTTATAATTAATTAAGCGGTAGCTAAACTTAGGATTTCTTTTACTCCTTATAAGTTCATCTCCAACTTTTGCTTTAGAATATCAAAAATTTAAGTATGAGGTTATTTGATGAATTGTAAATATACCTATTTTTATGTACATTACTTAAGTCGTTTTCATTTATTTTTTGTCATTTTTACTTGTTTTTATTCAATAAAATGCTGCTATTTTTGTAAATATTTTACTAACTTGTTTTATTTTATTTTTCAGGAAAAAAATAAAAATCTGCAAAAAATTGCCAAGTCACGCCCGTGACTTATTGGTCACGCCCGTGACCAGTCCGTGATTCGTCAAACCCATGGAATCAGCGAATTTTAAAGAGAAATTTTCGGTCGACAATTTTCGGTCGACGATTTCAGCTCGACGATGTCCAATCTACGATTTCGCGCTCGCCAATTTCTGCTCGACGATCGTTGACACGCCCAGCCACACGCCCGTGTCAATCCGACACGTGGCGTGACCCAAGCCCGTGACCACTTCAGCAAGCTCGACGAAAATTCTGCTCGATGTTTTCAGCTCGACGATCGTCTACCAACACGACAAGCCCAGCGTCACGCCCGTGACCAAGGGCGTGACTCCTCCACCTGGCTGACAAAGCCCCGCGCTCGACGATCTTTCCGGTCGACGATCGTCGAACTCGATATTCACATTCGACGATTTTTCTGCTCGACGATTTGTCCTGCTCGACGATTTTTCCTGCTTGACGATCTTCCCGCTCGACGATCGTCGAACTCCTCCACATTCGCACTCGACGATTTTTCAACTCGATAAAACCCAGTGACAGCACAAAGACCCGCGCCCAGATCCACCTCCTCGACACGCCCAGTGTCATGCCCGTGACCTGGGGCGTGACCAACGCGAGACCGACACGTGTCCAGCCCGAAGTTAACTTTCCCGTCAAATCGACGGCCGCATTTTGTGCAGTGCTGACACGCCCCCCCCCCTACACGCCCATGTCAAGGGGCGTGTACTTTGATTTTTTTCTCTATAAATACCAGCTTGCTGTAAGAGTTTCTGTTCCACTTTTTTGGTTCCATTTTGTAAAGGGAGGTGCTGCGTAGATGGATTTCCAACCTATGAAATGGGGTTTTCTCTTTCTCTTTCCTCTCGTTTTGTATTAGCTTTGTAATAGTTTTTAGACTTAATAAAAATATAGATTGTTTCTCATTTCTATGTTTTGGACTTCATCTATGTGCCCACCCTTTGCAATCTTATTTATTCTTTATTTTAACTTTATTTTTCTTTTTTTTAAAATGTGTGTGTGTGTGTGTGTGTATGAGGCTTGTTTTCATGTTTTTATACTTAGGAAATTTTATTTAGTTTTGTTAACTTATGATTTTTATAACTTTTTATGCATTCCTATAAATCGGTAAAATTGTTTTTAAAGTGTTTTCTGTTTTTCACTAACTTAGATTTTCTTGTTTAGGTTGTTTAACTTTTTCATTCTTTTTTACTTTATTTACACTTTTTTAGCATATTTATCAAGTTATAGGAATGATTATATAGCCGTCTTAATTTTTTGTGCACTTGCATTTTCATTTTAATTTTTTGTCCGTTTAATTTTTTCGACTTCTTTTTACGCATTTCTACCGCATTCTAGCGGTAGAAATGTATTTATTTTCATTTTTCGAGCACTTGCAATTTCCGTTTATTTGCAAAATTTTTCGCTCGTTTAATTTTTCTTTTCACCTTTTTACGTATTTCTACCGCATTCTAGCGGTAGAAATGCAGTCGTTTTAATTTTTTGATAACTTAGTTTTTTTTACATTTCTGTTGTGTGCGCATTTATTTCCGCCTACTCGTTAAGAGTTAAATGACGCTTTGCTTTATTTCATTCAGTAGAGTGTGTGTGTTTAATTTCCTATTGTGTGCGTCAGTTTTTACTTTATGTCGAGTGCGTGTGTTTTACTTTTTGTAGAGTGAGTGCATTTATTTTCACCTACTCGTTTGAGTAGAGCCTGCATTTATTTTTCCCTCCTCATTTGAGTAGGATTTGTGTGCGTGTGTTTTCAATTATGTCGTGTGTGTGCGTGAGTTTTACTTTCTGTCGAGTGTGTGAGTGTGAGCATTTATTTAGTCCTACTCGTTTGAGTAGGACCCGCTTTCTTTCTCCCGCCCACGCATTTGCGCCAGGACTCGCATTTTACCGCTTTCATTTCAGTTCTACTCGTTTGAGTAGGACTTGCAATTTACTACTTTCTTTCCTGCTTTCATTTTCTTGCTTTCTTTACTGCTTTCTTTATCGCTTTCTTTACCGCTTTTCCTCGCAAGCCGTCCCCATTCCGATGAGTGGCTAACTGTTCTTAGCCCTCAGTATCGAAGAGCATTGGGACAAATAAAATAGCTTAAAATAATTAAAGGTTCTTGTTTTCTAATTAATTAAATTTCTTAAGGTTTGCACAGGGTTAACGACGCATAGGACCACATATCGATGTGTGGGCCCTATTTCTATTTTCCATACGCTCGCTGAAAGGCCGTGCGTAAGGACAGATCACCCCTTGGTAAAGAGAGTTCCGCACTAACCCTCGAGAGAGAAGGCGCGCAAACTCTACCGGATTGGGTTCCCCACCCAATAGTGGGGTTCTTAGCGTAATGCAGGCATTAAGAGGAATCATTCGTCGGACTAACGTTCGGTCGAATAGTCTTAGCGTTCAGGTGAGCGATAGTCCTAGAGATAAGTGAGCTCTTTCTAGTGGAACCTCCACGGCCAAGTCTCTGCCTTAATTAATTAGAAACTTAGGAGCTCTTTTTATTTAAAGTATATTTTAGTTCTAATTCTATTCGGTGCCATCGAGCTAAGCTCTTCATCGGCTCCACCTTTTTGCTTTCTTTTTATGCTTTCTTTTCTGTCATTGTTTATTATATATAAAATACCCGACAAGTAATTATCGGTAAAATAATAGTCCCCTCCAGGGAAGAGTATAAATAATCAAACCGACCCCGAGAACAATACAACCTCGATATTCCACCCGGAATATCCTGTACTACTCACGATAGGTGCACTTGCCTCCTTTCGTTAAAACTCGCTTTCACTGTTTTATATCCAAATAAATAAATACGCGCGCCCCGTTTTCTAAATAAAATCCAATCTGCTTTTCTAATTAAATAAAACCGCCGGGTTGGCTCGTGACTGTAAATATTTTTGGAGTTTTATGCTAGGAATGCACGTGACCGTATTTTCAAGTATAAAATCTACTACTATTACTTCATGAATTGCATAATTTAAAACTCTAACTTGTTATATTTAGCGACCAAAAACGCTATCTTTACTACTATTATAAATTTAGTGTCTTGCATAACATTAGTTGTTCTTTGGGGACGTTTATACTCATGTAGGATGTTTGAGTCAATCTAAACAAGTATATTCCACAGCGTATAACTATATTTTCATTAATGTACTAGATGAGCCACTAAGCCAAGAGATACGGCTAACTACTGCACTTAAACTGATTTTTACCTTAAAATATCTTAAAGAATCTTTCTTCATGTTTAAGTAGGTGTTTGTCTGAGCATCCGCAGTTACCCCTGCTGACGTGGCATTACGACACACATTTTTTCCTTACTCTGATAAGTTATTATATGTGCTGAAAATGCGGGTTGTGACAGTTTGTATCAGAGCCAGGTTGCTTGACAATTGGTCGGGCAACCTTCCCTTGTTAGTGTTAGTTATTTAGTAATATTTCATACACACACCGATGTGTCATCAGTACGTCTTTGCCAAAGCATAGTCACTACACTCATAGCATGATAATAAGTATACGGGGCATATTATGTAGTATGGGATGCATAATATGTGTCTGTATATGGATCCACCATAGGTGGCAACATGTGACGGTTATGTAGTATTGGATGCATAACCACCATCACATGGGTGCCCATTAGCACGTTTTCTTTTCTCGTTGCATGCGATGTTATGTAGTATGGGATGCGTAATATTTCATGTGTACGCCGCTCATGCATGCATTAAGGCCTTTTTAGAATGCATAACACTGCATACATAACATATCATCGCAAAAGCACGCGTGCTAATATAAGGTTTACATGATGACACATGTACACACATGATTTTAAATAAGATTAAACAATCTATGCATTCATGTCATAGGCACAAGAGTAAATAGGATGGAAGGATGCCATCCTAAGTAGGACATAACATCATTATAAAATCCCAGAGCAAGTTGCAGCGTAAGCAAGTGTCTTTTAAGTATGGTCTGAACTAGTCGTGTGACTTTGTTGTAAGCTAGGATTTTGATGAGTTATCCGTCTGCTTTTTAGAAATGCCGCCAAAGCATCCTACGATGAGGTCGACTACCCAGTCAGAGGGTGAGTCATCAGGTGCGCAAAGTGATGTGATTATCGATAGTCTGCGTCAGAGCAATGAGGCTATGTCGAGGCAATTAGTTGCGATGCAATCACAAATTCAGTCTTTATTGTCTGCCGCACCCGCACAACAACATTTAGTGCAAGAGCTTGCCTTGGGCCAAGCTATTCCTGAAACCCCTGCTCCTCTGGTTCCCCCAATGATGATACCACCAGAAATCAATTTCATATCGCACTTCCAGCGGTTGAGACCTCCAACCTAAGATGGGAGCGCCGACTTTATTATTTTAGATGATTGGATCATCTCCATTGAGGAGATATTTTCGTATTCAGGAATTCTAGAAGCCCAGAAGGTGATGATTGCAGCCTATCTGTTAAAAGGCCTAGTAAAGAGTTGGTTTATTCGGGAAAGGGAGAGGCTGAAGGAAGGCTGTTCTTGGGAATCTTTTAAGAAGATGCTGCTGAAGAAGTTTCTACCCTCACTCGAGCAGGACCGCCTAATGAATAACTTTCTGCATCTGAAGTAGAGACAGCTCACCGTGAGCGAGTACGAGATTGAGTTTAGTAAACTGAGTAGGTTTGCTCCTGATTTGGTAGCTTCTGAGGAGGGTAGAGTGAAGTGTTTCCTCGTAGGATTAAGAAGCGATGTCAAGCAATGGACATGCGCTTATCGAGCTAAAAGCTATGCTGAAGCAGTTGAAGCCGCTTTGAAGTTCGAGGCGATCGAGAACACCAAGAACCGCGGTGCTGCCGCAAGGAAAGAGAAAAGGAAAGGTGTTGAGGATGGTAGCTCCAGGGTATCTGGCCCTTCTTCGAAGAAGAAAAGTAAGGAAGACTGTAGCTTCTGTGGTCGTCCTGGCCACCCTTACGAAAGGTGTTTCAAGAGGACTGCAAGCCTGAAGCAGCAGCATGTGCACGCCATCCAAGGTGCACCCAAGGGAGAGCTTGTGTGCACGTTCTGTGCAAGGAAGGGTCATGATGTGAGTCATTGCTGGATGAAAGAAATGACTTGCTTCTAGTGTGGGAAGAATAGACACCAAAAATCTTCGTGCCCCCAGGCTCAGTCCCCACTGCAGCCTGCCCCGCTTCGAGCTCTGCTGCCACCACAAAACATGGATAAAGGAAAGGGAAAGATGAACGCGATGACCAGCGATGAAGCTTAAACCTCTACGCAAATGATATCAGGTTAGCCCCAGTTTAAGTTATCCTCATTATTTATCGTTGTTGCCCTAGTTATCGTTCGTTTACTTATGTATTTTACGGTTTTAGGGGAGTTTAAGGTGCGGAATAGGTGGGCGCACATTCTTTTCGATTCGGCTGCCACCCATTACTTTGTGGCCCAGAGGTTTGTAAATAAACATCGCATGGATGTAGATCAATTAGGAGACTCCTTCAACGTCAAGCTTCCCTCCGGTGATTTGGTGATATCCAATCAAGGAGTTCTAGAATGCCCGATTTATCTTGACAATTTTTTGGCCTTTGTGGATCTGATGATTTCAGATCTGGCTGATTTCGACGTAATTTTGGGCTTGGACTGGCTGTCCAAGTATTATGCGGTCATCCAGTGCAAGGCTAAGCACTGAATTTTAGGATAGACGACGGCCAACCTAGGAGCATCCATGGATTTCAGGACAGAGTTTCCCCTATCATTTCTGCGGTACATGCTTGTCGTGCTATAGAGTCTGGTTGCGAGGCATTTTTAGTTCTATTTCTGCTCTGGAAATAGCTTTTATTACACCACATCTTGAGGATGTCTCGGTCGTGCGAGAGTTTCTAGATATCTTTCTTGGTAGTCTTCCAGGACTTCCTCCTGAAAGGGATATAGAGTTTGTGATAGACCTCGAGTCATGTACTCGTCCTATTGCCAAAGCACCGTACCGTATGGCTCCGCGTGAGTTGGATGAGTTGCGTACTCAGCTCGATGAGTTGCTGAGGTGTGGTTTTATTAGAACAAGCTCTTCTCCGTGGGTTGCTCTTGTTCTGTTCGTCAAGAAGAAAGATGGATCGATGAGGCTTTGCATCGATTACAAAGAATTGAATAAGGTGACCATTAAGAATAGATATCCCCTGCCAAGGATTGATGATCTGTTCGATCAGTTGCATGGTAGCTCGATATTTTCAAAGATCGATCTTTGCTCTGGGTATCACCAGCTGAGAATTCGTGAGGCAGATATTCCACGAACCGCTTTTCGTTCGCGGCATGGACATTATGAGTTTTTGGTGATGTCTTTCAGTTTAACCAATGCACCCTCTGCTTTCATGGATTTGATGAATAAGGTGTTTAAGGAATTCTTGGACCGATTCGTTATCATGTTTATAGATGATGTATTGTTGTATTCCCGCAATGTTGTGGAGCATACTCAGCAGTTGCGTTTGGTTTTGTCGAACTTGAGGGAGCATAAGTTATATGCGAAGTTGAGCAAGCGTGAGTTCTGGCTACCTCAGGTGTCCTTCCTGGGTAAATTTGTAAGCAAGGACGATATTTCTGTAGACCCGACCAAGATTTCTGCTGTGATGGAATGGGAGAGACCTTCTACACCTAAGGAGATTCGGAGCTTCTTAGGCCTGGCTGTCTATTATAGAAGATTTGTGGAAGGGTTTTCGATGTTGTCTACTCCTCTAACTAGACTTACTCAAAAGAATACTCCATTCATTTGGAGTGATAAGTGTGAAGAGGCTTTTCAAGAACTGAAGAAGAGATTATGTACTGCTCCAATTTTAACCTTACCTACTAAACGAGTTGAGTATGTTGTGTATGGTGATGCATCACACATAGGACTTGGTTGTGTTTTAATGCAAGACGGTAAGGTGATCGCGAATGGATCGAGGCAACTAAAGATTCACGAGAGACTATCCTACACATGATATGGAGTTTGCTGCTGTAATTTATGCGCTGAAGTTTTGGTGACACTTATTGTATGGCGTGTTTTGCAAGATCTATACAGACCATAAGAGTTTGAAGTATGTCATCACTTAGAAGGAACTAAATCTGTGCCAGCGTCGGTGGTTAGAAAATGTGGCTGATTATGAAGTGGAAATTCTTTATCATCCAGGAAAAGCTAATGTAGTAGCCAATGCTTTGCGTAGAAAGACCGCTAAAACTTTTAATCTGTCGGTACTGTCCGTGGTAAAAGAACTCTTGTGGATGGATATTTAGGTTGTGGGTAGTATTGTGCCTGCTAGTCTAGAAGTAGAAGAACCCTCTGGGATTTCCCTTACTCGAGCACATCAGAAGGATGAACCTGATTTGTTACACCTCCGGAATAGAACTGTGAAGGGAGAGCTACCAGATTTCTCCTTGGATGAGTTGTATACCTTGAAGTATCGGTGCAGATTTTGCGTCCCCGCCTTTGGAGACATTCGGGCTAAGATCTGTACTGAAGCTCATGGTTCCAGTGTAGCCTACCACCCTGGTTCCACCAAGATGTATAAAGATCTAAAGCAAATTATTTGGTGGTCGGGGATGATGAATGATATCACGAAGTTTGTATCGGAATGTTATACATGTCAGCGTATTAAGGCTGATCATAGAAGGCCTGATGGTAAATTGACACCGCTTGATAATCCAAGTTGGAAATGTGAGAGTATTTCAATGGACTTCATCACCGGTCTACCAAAATCTCCCCGTAGGCATGACTCTATTTAGGTGATAATCGATAGATTGAAAAAATGTGCTCACTTTGTTCCGATTAAGATTGGGTATTCGATGAAGAAGATAGCTGAGCTATATCTTGAAAAGGTCATCAGATTACATGGAGTGCCTGTTAGCATTGTATCAGATCGAGACTCCAGATTTATGTCTCGCTTTTGGAAGAGTTTACTGGAGGGGTTATGTACCGATTTAAGGTATTCCACCGCCTATCATCCGCAGACGACTGGTCAGACAGAAAGAGTAAATTAGATCGTAGAAGATATGATCATGTGTTATATTTTGGATCATGGTGGTGCTTAGGACAAGCGTCTCAGACTCATGGACTTTGCATATAATAATAGTTATCAAGAGAGTCTGCAGATGACCCCGTTTGAAGCCTTATATGGTAGACATTATAGAACTCATTTGTTTTGGGCTGAAGTTGGTGAGAGACTGTTGCTAGGTCCAGAAGCCCTTGAGGAGATGAATTGTGTCGTGACTCATATTCGAGAAATGCTCCGTGTGGCTCAAGAGCGCTATGAGAAGTATGCTAATCAACCAAGGGTCGATCTGGAGTTTACCATTGGAGACTTGGTTTTTCTGAAGTTTTCTCCAATGTCTGGCGTTAAAAGGTTTGGAAGGAACCACAAGTTAGACCCCCGGTACATGGGACCTTTTCAGATTCTTGAACACGTCGGAGTTTCAGCGTATAAGCTGGAGTTTCCTGGTACCTTCCCTGGTGTCCATGATGTGTTCCATGTGAGCCAGTTGCAGAAGTGTATTCGAAATGATCGTCAAGTCCTCGATTCAATGCCCCAGATTCAGCCCAGCCTTACGTATGTGGAATAACCTGTTCGTATTCTATATTCTTATGAGCGTATATTGCGGAGAAAGACCATCCCTATGGTCACGATTATTTGGAGAAATCAAGACATCGAGAGTACGATGTGGGAATTGGAACCGACAAAGAGGGAATCTCATCCACACCTCTTCTCTTAGTTTCAGGTATGTCTTTATGTTTTCAGTCATGTTAGATTTTATCGTTTTGGTTTGGTATTGGAGTTGTGTTAAGTTTCGGGAAGAAACTTATTTTTAGGGGGAGTGACTGTAACGCCCCCGATTTTTTGATGATTTTATTTGATGGGTATCGTCATATTTATGACGTCGTGACGTTAATTTTAACGTCGAGTTGACGGCGCAATGCCGTTAAGGCATTTTCGCGTCAGTGCAGTTTAGTCGGCCGAATTCTTGTTATAATGGGAAAAGTTTGCATTTGGAATTTAAGTTAAGTAATTTTGTACTTGGTAGTCAAGTTTCATCGCGATCCGAGCGATATTTGGCACTCGGAGATTTTCCAAGTTTTGTAGAATTTATGTTCGCCGTAGACTTTGAAAATTTATATCTCGAGAATGGCTCGTTGGATATTGGTTTTGACTTCGCCATTGGGTTCGTAGACTCAGTGTTCGTCTACGGTGCGGTTTCATTTAATTCGACGCGCATTATGGGCTCTATTTTGAACTCGTGTTTCCTTATTCAAAATATATAAATATGATTATTTTAATATTATAGTACTATTCAAAAATGTCTTTTACTATTCATTTATATAGTTTAATTCCTTGGATATATTAGTAAAAAGAACATTTATTCTGCAATTTCTTCTCGACTAATGCCTGCCTTTCGCGTGTAGTGCTTGTGCACTTCTCGAGTAGTGCATGTGCACTTCTCGAGTAGTGCATGTGCACTTCTCGAGTAGTGCATGTGCACTTCTCGAGTAGTGCATGTGCACTTCTCGAGTAGTGCCTGTGCACTTCTCGAGTAATCTGTATTCTCTCTAGTACTCTGTATTCTTCATCACTTGAGTGCTCTACATCCTTCTCGAGTACTACTGCATACTACTCAAGTAATGCTTTAGTACTCGAGTGCTGGTTCTTTCTTGTCCTCGAGTACTAAATTTTAGTACTTGAGTAGCCTGTTTTCTACCTCTCGAGTACCCGTAAACTTGTCTCGAGTGGTCTGCAGCCCTTCTCGTGTAGTCCGTTATAGTTTACGTTCGAGAGCATTTTTGAGTGTCAATACGATGTCTTATGGACAAATTATTAACATGAAATTTGTTCGTCTCGGCGCGATCTACAACTTTCATGTTGGGCACTTTTTGATTTGAAGTCATCACAAATCTCTATTTCGTTTTCCGCGTACCCGCTCGTAAATAGTCTGTTTTTAGACAAAACTTTATATATATATATATATACTCTGATAGTCAGATTATTAAGAAAGAAAATTCCTTCATCTTCTTCCTCACGCCTTAGACCGAACCGAAGCCATCTGTGCGGCGACTCCCTCCCATTCCAGAACCTTTCGGTGGCAGCCGACGGTGCTCCGGTGCTCGAAATCTTCAACCGAGTTTAGATCTGGAAAGCTCTCGTCGAGAGCTACGCCATCGTGGTAACATTTTCCCCATTCCTTGAGTTTTCGCGTTAGGGTTTTTCGTCCCTAACCTCTATTTCGGCCATTTTTGTCCAGATTTCAACTTCCCCCATCTTCTTTTGCGCCGATCTGCGACATGGAGTGAATTTGAGAACTTTTCCGGTAAAACGAAGGCAAGTGGTGGTTTCCCCTCGTTTATTCTTGTTCGATTTGATGGTAACGGCTAAGTTTTTATGTTCTTTAAAATTTTCTGCACTTTGTCTTCCAATTTATTGTTATGATTAACCTTCTTGATGATCACTCGATGTTGTAAGAATTTGTCATGATGAACTCGATCTTGTCAGGTTTCGTTTAATCGTTCTTGAAGTGTCTTATTGATGACTTTAAACGCATTATCTATCGTTATTGAACATATTAGAGTTTATCTAGGATTGTAAATTGTTCCTAAGGGTTGATCAACCATGTATTAAATCTAGAAATGTCAAGTAGAATCTGACGTGCCACATCTCGAGATATATGTGGTGGTTTTCTTGTGGGTTTTCTTTATTGCGGAAGTTAGTGGACGATACCACCTCCGTAGTGTTTATTTCCTTTATTAGTACCCTGTGGAAGTCTGCCAGGTTTTTGGGAATATGCGGTGTATGGTGGAGAGTATGAGACTCCCTCACAGTTAGATATATATTATATTCGTGAGGGCGTGTCCAATTGAGTTACCACCTCGCCCGTGTTTTTGGGTAGTGTCGACCACAAGTGCCTAATAAAGCTTTTGTATTTCTTCCGTATGATTTTATTCATGTTGTCACCTTATAGCCTCGTGCATCTGGTGTACTCTTGTTGTACGTGATGAATCACGTAAGAGTTCTTTTTCTGTTAATGCCTTGTTTTCTTGTTTTTGTACTTTACTTTAGTGCTTTTGGTCCTGGGTTGGTACCCTCTTTTGACCTTTGTTTATTTGGCTTATTTTTTTCTGCCATAATTTGTACCTTCATGCTGAGGTGTTCTGTCTTTGGAATGCCTCAGTTTTAGAGCAGTAGCAGATATCAGAGCTGGTTTTGGAGTTTCTGGGCGGTAGTGTTGGCCGTGGTTGTTGCCTCGTCTTAGCGAGGTAGACTGCTATTTATTTGTTTTACTGGTTCAGACAAACTATACTGTTTGTGGGTTCGTGTCAGTTTGTTGACGCCCACAGAATTATTACTTTTAGATCCTTGCTAGCTGCTTAGTTTTCTATAGGTAGATGTGGATTACTTGCTCTCTGGGATGTTTTAAGCTAGGAATGCATGTTAGGTATTTTCAAGTATAAAATGTACTACTAATACTATTACTTCATGAATTGCATAATTTAGCGACTGTAAAAGCTATCTTTACTACTATTATAAATTTAGGGTCTTGCATTGCATGAGTTGTACTTTGGGGATGTTTATACTCTTATAGGATGTTGGAGTCAATCTAAATAAGTATCTTCTGCAGCGTATAACTATATTTTGATTCGTGGACTAGATGAGTCACTAAGCCGAGGGATACAACTAACTACTGCACTTAAACTGATTTTTACCTTAAAATAACTTAGAGAATCTTTCTTCATGATTAAGTAGGTGTTTGTCTGAGCGTCCGCAGTTATCCCCTGCTGACGTGGCATCATGACACACATTTTCCCTTACTCTGATAAGTTATTATATGCGGTGAAAATGTGGGTTGTGATAAAAGTACGCAGGTAAGATCGCAGTTTGGAGAACTGTTGATGTCGTCGGGCGACAGTGAGTGTCGCCAGGCGATAGCTCCCAGGGAGCTAAAGTTCTGTTAGGCCTGTCTCTAAGAGACCTGGGGGCCAATGTATGCGTAGCTGAGAGCTTTAACAACCCAGTAATGTTGAGTACCAGCTTGAAATGGTATAAAGCCGTGTGGCTTGTGATTGAGTTGTGCTGTGGAGGCCAACTAATGTGCCATCAAGTTAAGTACCTCAGAACGACAGGGTCGTCAAGTTAAGTATCTTTGAATGGGCAGTCGGTCGCTAAGTTAAGTACCTCTTGATGATACAGTCATCAAGTTAAGTAACTCTGAACGACAAAGTTACCATAAGTCATGGACCACTAATTAGTGGTGGTACACGGGAAGTCCGTTACACCAAAAATGTATCCTGAATGCACGGGGCGTTGGGTCGTTGAACCTGCGTCTGTGGTGATGAGTGATTAAATGCACAATGTTGTTGCCAATATATATATATATATATATATATATATATATATATATATATATATATATATATATATATATATATATATATATATATATATATGCTGCTGTCGCAGGGAAGGAGAATCGTTGCCCCGAGTAAGGGGTGTGATCGTTATAAATTGGTCAGCTAAATGTTATCCGTTGCCTTGTATGTCATCCTAGTGGTGGATTATCGTTGTGCAGGTGCTGGGGAGCCGAGCGGGAAGTAGCGGGCTAAAGTGCCAAAAGCTATGCTGGCCCTCGAAGGCCAAACAAAGTTTATTGCTTTCATGTGTGGTTGGACTGTGTGCTGATGTATGTAATCCACATCTTGTAAAGAGTAAATGTATACCTTAAGGCCAGAACAGTTTTGATTACTATTGTCTGTCACCGGGCGACAGTGACTATCGCCTGCGATAGTGACGTTTTTTCTATTTTGGTATAACATTCTTATTTATTTATAGTGGACATTATTGTTGTACCTGAGTTCAAAACTTAACACCTAAAGCTTCCACTAGAATGCTCTGAGTAAGGATGTGTGTAGTCATTTGATATTAAAATGTAATCTCGCTGCCTGTTTGTGGAATATTGTGTGGGGCCCCAGCCAGACCAACCATTATATTTCATGTGACGGACAGAGATGTTACAATTTTAGTATCATAGTGTCTTGGTCTTCCTTTGTCGAATTCGTGATCGAATTCTTTTGAGTGGTGGAGAGCACGTGTATGTGCTTACTGTTATAACAAAACGAACTCAAGAATGAAAACTTAGGAATGCAAATAGACATGTTTGAGGGATTTTCACGTTCCGATAATTGCTTTTGGTAATATCCCTAGTTGCTTAATTGTGTGTTTCACATTGTAGACGACTAGAAGTGGTGCAGGGTAGCAAGAACCCCAATGCTCGGTGGAGAGTAGTGCACCAAATGAGGTGCCAACACCTCCTTCTGCAGAAACCATACGGTTGGTTGTTGAAGCCATGTTCGCAATGATCAATGCACCACCAGGAGGTGAGAGACAACCTCCTATTCTTATGGTGGTCGAGGATCCGGTTGGCGTAGTTGAGCACGTAGCGGTGAGACAAGTGGTCATTGAGACAGTGGCCACAAGGAGAGAGAAGAAGAAGCAATTGAAACATGTTATGTGTTTCAAACCCCATGTGTTTATGGGTACTAGAACCCCTACATAAGCCGAAGATTGGATCTCAAGGATAAAGAGAGTCCTGTTGGGAACTGAAATAGAGGAGTGGAAAAAAGTCACTGTGGCTACCTTCCTGTTAGATGGTGAGGAGAGACTATGGTGGGATGAGTTGGAGCTACACCAGTTTGTCGGTCGGCCGTTGATCGAAATCTCAATGGAAGAGTTTTAAAGGTGTTTTCTGGCGAGATACCTTCCACGGCATAGCGGATTGCGATGGAGAACCAATTTCAAAGGCTAACTCAAGGCCTGAGGTCGGTGGATGACTACTTGCACGAGTTTACAATATTGGGAAGATATGCAGACTTTACATTTGCAGATGAGGAGTGGAAAACAAATCGGTTCTATGAAGGGCTTAGAGATGACTTGCGGTTACTTCTCTCAGGACCGATGACGCAGGGTTCTCTTACATTTGTCTATACGTCCCGCTCCCTCGAACTGGACATGAAGAGCGCGCAGCGTAAGAATGACTTGGCAGGCAAGAAGCCAAAGTTCAGGGTACCTAGTTCTTCAAAGATTGGGTATCAACAATGGAAAGAGAAGCCTAAAACTTCTGCGTCGGCTCCTAATTATCCTACGTCTGGAGAACATCTGGGAGAGGTCCACTCACATGTTATACATGTGGTAAGGTGGGTCATATAGCTCGAAATTGTTAGAGTGGCCTTCCAAAATGGGAGAAAAAGACGGGTGCTTATTATGCTGAAAAGGGGAAGACAGTGGTGTAGTCAAATGCATCTCAAGCGCAACCCCGAGTCTATAATCTTGGCCACATGGAGGCCATAAAACAAAGTCACATCGTAACAATTATAAGTTAATATACAGTTTTTACTGCTTTCCATACTTAGAACCTTGTGCGTTTCTTGTATATGATTGGTTTGAATTAGGTTTTGTCCTGATATCAGAATATCCTGTGAGTGCACTGTTTGATACAAGAGCTTCTAATTCGTTTATATATGAGGAATTCGTGGGGCATATTGGAGGGCCTTCATTTATACTGACAGATCGAGTGAATGTGTTGCTACCTAACGGGTGCTTGAGGAGCACAGATCGAGCCTGTTGTGTTGAGGTGCGAGTAGGAAATCAGGATTTTGGATTGGAAGCATCTGTGCTACCGATATCAGAGTTTGATGTAATCTTTGGTATGGACTGGCTCTCGGAGCAACGTGCCTATATAAATTGCAACTCTAAGGAAGTCACACTGGGACAGAACACCGAATGAGAGAATAAGTTGGCTAGTATGCGAAGATCGAGCAAGATATTGATGTTTGCACACCAGGTAGTCAAAGCAGTTTGGAAGGGCGTAGAGTTATTCTTCACGCTATTGGAGGTTGTTGAGCTGAAGACTAGTGTGAGTGATGTTCCCATTATATCGGAGTATACTGATGTATTTCCTAAGGATCTTGTGTGGTTATTTCCCCAGCGGGAGATTGACTTTGCTATTAAGTTGGTTCCAGATGCGAAACATGTGGCCCACTCGCCATATTATGTTGCTCCAAAGGAGATGGCGTAACTAAAGGTTTAATTGCAAGAGTTGCTGGAGCAAGGCTATATACGCCCAAGTATGTCACCTTGGAGCGCATCGTTCCTCTGTAAAAAAGATGAATGGAAGCTTGCGGCTATGCATTGACTATCGAGAACTGAACAAGCTGACGGAAAATAACAATTATCTGATTCCATGAATTGATGACTTGTTCGATCAGCTAGTGGGATCAACTTTCTACTCGAATCTGGATTTAAAGTATGGCTATTATCAGTTGAGGATTTGGGAATGTGACATTCCCAAGACAACATTTGGTACACTCTATGGTCATTACGAGTTCACTATAATGTCGATTGGACTAACAAATGCAACGAACATTACGAGACTCTTGGACTTATTTGTAATCGTCTTTAGTGACGACATTTTAGTATACTCTCAGTATGAAGAAGATCATGCCAACCATTTGTGGATGGTGCTGCACACCCTGAGAAGAAAAAAGCTCTATGCCAAGTTCACAAAGTGTGACTTCTGCTGTCGTCAGTGGCCTTTCCTGGCCAAGTGGTAAGTGGAGAAGGCATTGCAGTGGACACGACAAAGATAGTTGTGATATGAGTGTGGCCAGTTTTGTCTTCTGTGGCTGATGTCCAGAGTTCCTTGGACAAGCGGACTACTACAGACTCTGTTGGATCCCTAGTTAATTTGGGCTAGGTTCACTGACTTAGGATGTGACCCGTCATGTATAGTCTGGGTCAAGTTTGTGTCTTAGAGTCTAGGACAGTCCTCTATCTCAACTTTAGATGGACCAACCTTCTTCAAGACCATCAGGAACTTCCGATCTATCAGTTTTTTTCAGACTAAGTGAAATGAGTTCGACGTTCGTCGAACTCAGCTCGACGAAGGAAGTTGTGCGCTCAACAATCGTGAGACAATTCGTAGTGCTGAGCTCGATGAACTTTGTTCTTTGCTCGACAAACATTGGATTCTACTTCAAGCATTCTCAGGACTACTTCAAATTTCTCTAAAGCCCAGCTCCATACTTCGGTCAACAAATTATATTCTGAGCTCGACGAACTTGGACCTCAAGTTCACAGCTTCTCAAGTCGACAAATGCTAATCTCTACTTGACGATTTTTGTGCTCAGAGAATCTGTGTCGACACTTAGAGTTTGTGTCGACACCAGACGATTTATGTCGACACCCAGGATTTCAGTCGACACCCGCTTGTAGCGACACCAGAGGATTTATGTCGACACCTAGACCATTCTGTCGACACCAGAGGAGTTGTGTCGACACCAAGATCAATCTATCGACACCATTTTGTGTCGACACAGCATTTCAGCAAATGCAGCGTATTTCATGCAAGTCCAGAACTTTTCTCAGGTCGACGAAGTTTATTCTCAACTCGACGAATTTGGTTCTCTGCTCTATGAATAATGTTTGTCTGATATTGAAGATTGTCTATTCAACGAATGAAGACTGTCAGCTCGACGAACTCAGCTCAGCTCGACGAACCCAGCTCAGCTCGACGAACTCAGCTTAGCTCGACGAATTCAAGACTCAGCTCGACGAATTCTGTTCTTCGGTCGACGATTCCAGACTAGGTCTTCTTCCGTTCCCGTCTCATTCCATGGCGCTGATTCCTGGACAATTAATGGCAGTTCTTCACAGTATACTACCGTTAGGATGCGCAGTTAATTCTGGGTTATTACATGCCGTGTTCCCATGGAAACAGTTGGGGAAATAATTAATTGCTGCTTCCTTTCCAGGCCGTCTGTCATTACTGCTCGACATTCAAAATTCGAATGTTTTTCTATGACAGACAGAGACATACAAAAATAAGAAGTAATACAACAAGTGCACAACACCAGACAAAAAAAAAGATAGTGATTCAGACAACACAAGAAAATGAATTCATTCTTGGCCCAGAGAGAAATTGATCTAGAAGAAGAAGAAGAACATTACATCAATATCAAGAGTCTTCTTCATCTGCTTTTACTCAGGAGAACTTCAAAACAATACATTCATATCAGTGCAAGAAGTTCCTGAAGACTTTCTCTGGACCAGGAAATCTGGGTCTTTGAAGACCTATCACCCTGAAGCAGTGCTCCAGCATTCTTCCTGATCCATTCTACATCTCAGGGGGAGCAAAGCTGCTAAAACAACATTCCACAAGTCTTCTCATTTGATTTGAGAAAGAGAAGACCTCATCACCCTCTCACTCCACCTCTGTACAGGGTTTTAATTCCCTTCAAAATTATTCTGGTTGCAAGTCTCCCACCAAAAGACTTGAGGGTTTGGTTTTTGGGAACCTGATCAAAACCCCGTTGGTGCCAGGACACCTGATCAACCCCTTCCTGCAGTGGTTTCCTACCAGGGTGGTAGAAGAGTGGACTACCCAGATTTGGGGAATCACTATAAAATTCTTGTGTCGTCTGGTTGCTTTCTTTTCTTTTTGTTTTCTGGCCTTGCTCTGTGAATGTGCTGTGATTAGTCCATTGCTGATTGTTGGTTTATTTTATTTGCTTCCCTGCACACACATACACACAGCTAAAATACAACAGCAGTTGTAAAAGTTTTAAAATCACCATATACTCTATTCATCCCCCTCTAGAGTATATCAGATCTAGCTGCACTTTTAATTGGTATCAAAGCGAGGTTGGTTAAACATACCATACCTGATTGGTTGTACAGGCTAATACCTGAATCCAAAGATCCCTTGGTTAGATCTCTTTTCTTTTCTATTCTGTTATTGGACTTATCCTTATCACAGACATGGCCCAAAACAAGGATTATACAAGCATCAGACCTCCAGTGTGAAATCTTAATAAGTTTGCCATCTGGAAGGCAAGAATCAGATTATATATGAACTCCATTGATGAGGATATTTTCTCTGTCATTTCAACAGGTGTTCCTCCAGCTCCTATAACTTTTGCCAGTACATCAACTAATCTGAGTGCAGTACCACCTCCAGACAATACTGAAGCCTATAAGAAAGCCAAGATGGCTGATGCAAAGGCTATAAATATTCTGGCCCAAACAATGTCAAATGACATATTTCAGAAGGTGGCTGAGTGCACCTCAGCCAAGGCCATTTGGGACTCTCTCAATCAAATGGTAGCAGGCTCAGCTGATGAAAGAAAGGATAGGAGTTCCAGTCTCATTTCTCTCTATGAGAATTTCAAAAAGGCTGAGACAGAATCAGTGGCTGAGATGTACAATAGATTAAGTTCAATCATCAGTGAACTCAAGACTCTTGACAAGGACATCACCTTAACTGAGGTGAATGACAAGATATTGATGTGTTTCCCCAGTTCATGGGACTCCAGAATCTGGCCAATCAAAGAAGCCAGAAGCCTCAATGAGATCTCAACAGAATCTCTATTGGGCAAGCTGAAGTCATATGAGCAGCTTGCCAAATCAAGAGAGGCAGCAGAACAGAAGAAAACTACCCTAGTTAGGAATGAGCACAGCTTGGCCCTCAAAGCTTCTGAAGATAGTGAAACATCTACCTCAAATGAAGAGTTAATGAGCCTTTTTGCCAAAAGATTCTACAAAATGGCAAGAAAGGACTTTAGAAGAAAATCATCCAGGCAGGATGATAAACCCAAATATGACAAGACACCAACTAAGGAGGTTGTGTGTTTTGGATGCAGAAAGCCAGGGCATTATATTTCAGAATGCCCAGAGAATCAGAAAAAGGACAAGGGCAGCGACAAGGATTCCAGAAGAAAACAAAGCAGTAGACCCTCCTCCAACACATATAAAAGGAAGGACAAAGGATTTGTTGCTGAGTCCTGGAGTGACACAGAAGAGGAAACATCCTCCTCCAGCTCCAGTGAAGAAGAAGAAGAAGCCAGATCCAAGGAGGTGTGCCTAATGGCAATAGATGCCTCCAGAAGCAACTGTGGATCAGAAGAGGATTCTGAAGATGAAGTTGCCTCAGACTCAGAGGCTGATCAGGTGATTTCTAGTTTTGATTTCAATTCTGATTTGTTCAAAGTAGAGTTTAAAACCATGTGCATGGATCTAATAAACTCAGAGAAAGAGATAAAAACCCTGAGGATTAGACTAGAAAACCTTGAATCTGTCAGCACAGAAAATAGGAAACTAACTGACCAATTGACTCTAGCTAATGAACATATAATCAAGTTAAAATCTGAATTATGTGAGGCAAAACAACTTGAGCAATCTCTCAATGGGAGAAGCCTCAAGCTGATGGATATCACAAGCACAGTAAATGCCAGATTAAATGGCAGGCTGGGCTTGGGTGCTTCATTAGGTTTACCCCCCATAATAAAGAAGAATATACTTTCCACTCCCACGAAGTTTATCACTGCTAAAGGTAAAGAGAAACTAACTGAAAAATCCAGATCAGAAAACAAGTCAAATCCCCTAGACAATAGCAACAGAAAACAGAAGAAAGCTGTTAAAAACCAAGTTCAGCAGCATTCGTCGAACCTAGATCGACGAAATCCTGCAAGATCGTCGAACCCCAATCGACGAGCACTAAACGCAAACTTCAGAAATAATTATTCGTCCTACTGCGATCGACGAACTGTGTACGGTTCGTCGAGTAGAGGTCGACGAACGTGGGATGCAGAAAATGACCATGGTCATTCTCTGAGTGGAGGTCGACGATCTCATGCCCATTCGTCGAACTCTGGTCGACGAACTTACAATAATTCGTCGATCCCAGAACGACCAAATATAAATAATTTCTCCTATAGAAATTTTAAAACAGCTAACCAGACATTTAATCCAGTAGCTGATTGGATAATTCCACCTAGGAGATATCACCCTCTAGGGTATAAGTCTCAACCTGCATTATCAGTCATTTCTAGTTTTACTTTTCAACCAAACCAAGGACCCAAGGTAACCTGGGTCAAGAACAATTGAGCTTTATTTTTTGATGCAGGTACAGGTGAAGAACTGTCCAAGGCTAAGTCAGACATGGTACCTGGACAGTGGCTACTCCAAGCACATGACTGGCAGCAAAGCAAATCTCACCAACTATAAGTCTAAGCTATGACCAAAGGTGATATTTGGAGACTCAAAGAGTGGTCAGTCAGAAGGGTATGAAAGAGTAAGCATTGGAACAGTGACCTTCAAAAAGGTGACATATGTAAGAGGACTTAAACATAACCTTATATCCATAAGTCAATTATGTGATGAAGGTTATCAGGTACATTTCAACTCCGCCTCTTGTTCTATTATAAATGATAAAAACCAAACTGTTTTAATTGGACTTAGACAAGGAAACATATATTTAGTAGATTTCATTTCTGCCACAACTGATATTTGTTTACTCAATATCACTAGTAACCAAAATGAGTTATGGCACAAAAGGCTAGGACATGTAAACCTTAAGAACATATCTAGGTTATCTAAAGACAACCTTGTTAGAGGTTTACCTTCTGGCCCCTACAAGAAGGAAAGCCTATGCAGGACTTGTCAACTATGCAAGCAAACTAAAACTAGCTTCAAATCCATTAACAAAAGTTATTCACCTAGGATATTGTATCTGCTTCATGTGGATCTTTTTGGACCCATTGCAGTACAAAGCCTAGGAGGGAAGTCTTACACCTTAGTTATTGTTGATGATTTCTCCAGATTCAGTTGGGTAGCCTTCCTGAGAGCTAAGTCAGATACATTCAAAGTTCTTATAGATTTTCTCAGGACCATACAGATTGAGTTCTCTACTCATGTTGCATTGATCAGAAGTGATCATGGCACAGAGTTTGAGTCTCTTCTTATGCATGAGTTCTGTGAGAAGGAAGGTATCAGGCAGTGCTTCTCAGCTCCTAGAACTCCCCAATAAAATGGGGTTGCTGAAAGGAAAAATAGGACACTCATTGAAGCTGCAGGTACATTGTTAGCAGATGCCTACATACCTCTATCCTTTTGGGCAGAAGCTGTAAACACAGCTAACTATGTCCTGAACAGATGTCTTATACATAAACTAAAACACAAGACCCCCTATGAATTACTTAAAGAAAAGAAACCTAAAATCACTTACTTTAAAGTTTTTGGTTGCATATGTTACATCCACACTAATAACAAAAGATACATCAGAAAATTTGAGGCCAAGGCTGAAGAAGGGATTTTTCTAGGATATTCCCAAGTAAGCAAGGCCTATAAGGTTTTCAATAAATCATCCCTTAAAATTGAAGAATCTGTCCATGTGTCTTTTGATGAAGCTAACATGTATTATAAGGAGAAAGACATTTCTACCAATAGTCCTTTGCAGGTTTCACCAATGTGTGAGTCTATGGATGGACTAAACCTTACCCAAGAGGTTCCAAATCATCCCACTCCACAGAATGCTGAAGATAGTGAAGAAGAAATCCAAGAGAAGTAACTGAACTTCCATCAACAGCCAGTACCATTCCTCAAGAGGAATTATTTGCAGAAGCTGTTGCTCAACCAACTCCACAAACTGATCTTGTCACACTTAGAGATCACCCCAGATCTCAAGTGATTGGGGACATTTCAGTGGGTGTACAGACAAGACATCAGCTCAATCAAGACTTGATGCATGCCTGTTTTCTCTCTCAAATTGAACCTCTCACCATCCATGAGGCTGAGCAAGATCCCCATTGGATTCTTGCAATGCAAGAGGAACTAAATCAATTTGAGAGATGTAGAGTTTGGGATTTGGTTCCAAGACCCCATAACTACCCAGTTATTGGAACCAAATGGGTATATAGGAACAAATTAGATGCAGAAGGGAACATAGTAAGGAACAAGGCTAGACTGGTTGCCCAAGGATATAGGTAAGAAGAAGGAATAGACTATGACCAAACCTTTGCCCCTGTTGCAAGGTTGGAGGCCATTAGAATATTCCTAGCTTATGCAGCATATAAAAAGTTCAAGGTATTCCAGATGGATGTTAAGAGTGCCTTTCTGAATGGTGTACTTTAAGAAGAGGTTTATGTAGAACAACCTCCAGGTTTTATCTATCTAACTCAACCCTCTTATGTTTACAAGTTGCATAAAGCTCTCTATGGTTTAAAGCAAGCTCCAAGAGCTTGGTATGAGACCCTAGCTACCTTTCTTTTAGAGCATAAATTTACAAGAGGAACCATAGATAAAACCCTTTTCACTAGACATCATAAGGACCAAATCTTATTGGTACAAATATATGTGGATGACATCATTTTTGGGTCTACTGATCCCAAATTGTGCAAGAGGTTTGCTGACCTCATGCATTCCAAATTTGAGATGAGTAGCATGGGTGAGCTTTCCTACTTCCTTGGTCTCCAAGTGAAGCAGCTCCCTGATGGTATCTTCCTCTCCCAATCCAAGTATGCAAAAGAGCTTTTTAAAGGTTTTGGGATGGGTGATGCCTCAGGGATGAAAACACCTATGGATACAAATGCTGTTGTGGATTCTGATGCAGCAGGGAAACCTGTAGATCAGAAACATTATAAGGCAATTGTTGGACCCCTATTATACTTAATAGCTACCAGGCCTGACATAATGTTTGCCACATGCCTTTGTGCTAGATTCCAAGTGAATCCTAAAGAATCTCATCTTATTTTTCTAAAAAGGATTTTGAGATATATAAAGAGTTGTCCTAGTTTAGGACTCTGGTATCCTGCAGAATTAGAATTTGAGTTAACTGGATACTCAGATGCTGACTATGCTGGATGTATAGTGGACAGGAAAAGTACCTCTGGAACTTGCCAGTTCCTGGGTATGAGACTTGTCTCTTGGTTTTGCAAAAGCAGACATCTGTGTCTACATTAACTGTTGAGGCAGAGTATATGGCTGCTGGCAGCTGCTGTTCACAGATGCTATGGATACAAAACTAACTCCTAGATTATGGTATCAACTTAAATAATTCAACCTTATTTTGTGATAATACAAGTGCTATTGCTATAGCTCAGAATCCAGTTCATCATTCTAGGACTAAACATATTGAAATAAGACATCATTTCATTAGAGATAATGTGGACAAAAAGAAAATTAACTTGATCCACATTCCTACTAATCTACAGAGAGCAGATATCTTCACCAAGCCTTTGGATGAGAAAACCCATCTGTTCTTTATAAATCAACTGGGAATGATTGATGGAGAAGAGTTAAATTAATTTCTGTCTGCATTCGACGAATTTTCCAGAGTTCGTCGAACAGAGTTCGACGAATTAGGGAAAGTTCGAGAGATTCTCGTCGAACGGAGATCGACGAATTCTCTGTGTGGAAACAATTTCCGTCGACCGGAGATCGACGAACCTTGTTTCAGAAACCATTTCGTCGAACGGAGTTCGACGAACTGTTTTCAATTCGTCTGAATGGGTTCGACGAACTACTCTCCTATACCTTATTTCGTCGATCTCAGTTCGAAGATCTGTCTTCTTTTTCGTGGAATGGAGCTTGTCGATTCATATTTTGAAAATCTTATATCTAGGTTTTCTTCGACCTCCGTCCCGCGCTTTCAGTTCCTTTGCTCTTGATCTCCGTTTTCTCTGTAATTTTCTTTGCAGGTCATCAATGGCGATTCCTCCAGGAGCACTTGCAGCGATGAAGTTTGATGCAGCATTCTCAATGGACTTTGAGTCCTTCCAACATTCCGATCCAATTTTTCTATATATCCTTGAATTACTTGAAGAATTGCATCTCAAGGACTTCATGACACGCAGCATCAAGCTACACTCAACCGAGATCAGAGAATGGGTGTACACTGCCGCAATTTCTGAAGATGGAAATCTGACAGGACATATTGGAAACACTGCTGTTTCCCTGTCCTCAGCAGTACTCTCTGAAATTTTTGGACTGATCAATGGGGAAGACAATTTAGAAATGGACTCTGAGGAATTTGCTGATATGCTGAAAGTCATGAGTTTCACTGGCAACAACCCTAATAAGCTTCTGAAGAAACAACTTTCAGCCTCTTATCAGTTTTTGGCCGACATTATAGGAAAAATTCTGATGGGCAAGCACTCGGCACACGACTACATCACTCGCCATCAATTCCTGATCATGTGCGCAGTGCTCAACAAGTGCCAGGTCGATTGGGGCATGGTTTTCTTTGACATTATCAAGAAAAGAACTAGCAAGAAGGAAGTCTGCTACGGCAGAATCCTGGGGATTTTCCTCCAGGAAAAGGCCAGCGAATATTTGGTTTCCCCGACCACATTCATCAACGCCAGCAAGCGCCTCACCTGCGCCTTGTTTGGCCAATGGGAGAGGACAATCTCCAAACCCTCCAAGGGTTCCTCCTCCTCCATCAAGGCTTCTGAGAGCACCAGGACCGTCAAGGTCACTCCCCACCCTGACCCTGACGAGGCCAGTCCCCCTACAAAATCTCTTCCCGCTCCTCCTGCACCTCAATTGACTCCACCTCCACATCAATCCCCATCGCCTGATCTTACACATATCCCTACACCTCCAGTTTCCCCCACTGCAACATATATTCCCTCACCCCCTCAATCCCCTCTTCCACCACACCTATCCACTATTCCATCCTACACCATACCCACTGAACCACAACCTATTCTCCCTCCCTTATCCCCTCCACATATTCTTCCTTCCTCCTCTACTATTCTCTCTCCACCTATGGATTCTTCCACCATTCCCTCCATCATCTCTCTTCTGACTCCTCTTATTAAATCCCTCATCACAGAGGCCATTGCACCTCTGGTGAATTCCATTGATTCTTTATCTGCCCAACTCACAGCCCTCTCTGCTGCCCCCTCTTCATTCAGGGGCCTGGCTCTAGGTTCTCCTGAACCCAGGTAGGGGGAGATACTCCATGATGAAGCTGCTGCAGTAGTTGCAGAAGTAAATATAGTTGATACAGATACATATATTGCAGATACAGTTCTTGACACAACAGATACAATTATTACAGTGCTTGATAATGCAGTTACAGATACAACAATAGATTTTTTTCAATTCATGGACACTGACAGTAGCTTTGATGAGTCAGTAGATTCAATAACAACTGCTGGTGATTTCCTTATAAATCCCACAGTTAATTTATCTGCGATACTTCAGATCTTTGATCATGTATATATGAAGCTTCCTTCAGTAGAGATTGCTAAGCCATATTTGGCTATTGTCCAGTATACCTCTCCAGCAAATCCAGCAGTTGCCAGGCAACATTGTGCATCCTTTGCTGCTCCTGCTGCTGTTCTAACTCCTGTGTCTATTCCAGACATCTGCCCTATCCCAGATTTTGTCATGGATGATTCTCCCATGCCTGATCTGGATGAGCTCATTCTGGCAGACATTGAGGAAGAGAACAAGGTAGCAGCTGTAAGTTCTGTCTCTACTGTTGTTGAACCTTCACCCTCTGAACCTTCTATTCCCCCTCTAGAACAACCTCTTATCATTCCTGATTCCACTCTGAGGGAGCTGAATGCTTTGTATGATAACCCTCAGAGTTCAAATTCTGATGATGATGATGATGAATCAGATGAGGGGGCTGCTAAAAAGAGAAAGAAGTTGCTCTCTAAGAAAAGGAAGGCTCCTCCTCCTCCTGCTCCCAAGCCTAATCCCACTACAGACACTCCATATTATATTCTGCATAATGTTGCTCCTTACAAAGGGATGCCTGCATGGATGTGGTTACCTAAGAACCAGCAAAAAGAGAGGATGAGGAGTAGGAGATACTCTCCTCCCCCAGTTCATAGATACAGAAAGGATCCTCCTCCCCCTCCTCCTCCAGTAGCAGGTGCCTCTGGCTCTAGCTCTCAGAGATCTGCTCCTATTCAAACCTATCAGAGACAAACAGGGAGATCCTCTGGTGGCAGTCAGTCAAGGCCACCATCTTCAGGCAGTCAGCACCATCAACAACAACAGCAGCAGCACCAGGAATCTAAGAAACATGAAGGTGAAAGGCCCTATTTCCCTCCTGAAGATCCAGAAACAACCAACACAGCCAGAATGGCAAGATTCCAAGAAATCATTGGCTTATCTCAAATCAACAAAGCTAAAGCTGAAGGCAAGGACACAATAGGTGTTAAAATTCAACAAACCGCAGACGCCCCCTTGGAGACCCTGCTGAAAACTCAACAAACCGAAGGAGAATACGCCCACTTATATGTTGAAAGTTTTCCCGGATCGTGGAGTTAGCAGAGATTATCTCAACAAAGCAGTAACAACCAGCAACACATGCAGCACAAGCTTCTTTATTGATCAAGAGCAAACTTCTTTACAAGGCGAGACATACATGGCGAGACATGCTTCACCAAAAACCAACACCGAGAGAGCAGAGACAGTTACAAAGACAAGAACAAAAAACAAGCCGCGCGGACTCAAACAATCAAGCCGCCGACCTACTGATGTGGAGTCCGCTCAGTCCGCCAGGTCGCCAGACCGCAACCCAAGCCGCGCGGACTCACCCTTGCTCCAATGCTTAGCTCTTCACCGCCGGTCTGCACGCCGCCAGACCGCACAAGCTGCGACACCGAATGGAACAGTCCGCCTAAAGCAGGCGACTTCCTGAACCCCGAACCAAGTTGCCAAAGAGAAGACCGCCTGGTCGCTATCCGCGACCTGCTGTTTACCGCCTGTTGCTTAACCGCAGAGTCCGCACTGTCCCTGACCGCAATCAGAGCCAAGTCCTGGCTTTCCAGCGCTATCCGCACAACCTGCACAGCACAACCGGGTCAACTCTCAATCCGCGTGCACACAAAGTCCAGGCCGCAGCAACTTACGCGAGCTCAATTACTGTTCACTTACTTCGGTCCAGGTTCCTCTGTTCCTGATGTGACATGAGTCCTATTTATAGGCACGACGATGAGTATGGTCACCGCCCTAGTCGATAGGATCACCGCCACATCCCGCAGCAAGAACTTATGTGTCCGCCAGCCCGCGGACACACATGCCAGTTCGCCGCCCTGTGCAGATAGCCAGTCCGCCCCAGCTTCTCCAAGGCCGGACTCCAATATCCAGCCCGCCTTGCCTCCAGAGACCAAGCCAGGACAACAACCGGACTCCACAACAGCCGTGTCCACCATTCTGCGGACAAGGCATCAGCCCGCAAAACCCAAGCCCGCAGCCTCGCCATCAAGGCACCTGCCTGACTCAGCGGACACCCGGCTTCCGTCCGCATATCCCAAGTCCATTGCCTAATCACCAAGGCATTGCCGGACTCAGCGGACACGCCGATCCAGTCCGCGTACACAGCGAACTCCAGTCCGCTTCCCTGAGTCCATAACCTCATCATAAGGCTCAACCGGACTCAGCGGACTCTGGCTCCAGTCCGCACGCTCCTGCACAAGCAATTCTCCAGTCCGCATATCCCCAAGCTAGCACACAAGGCAACAGCACTTCTACTAAGCTTGGCGGACTGAGAAATCAGCCCGCGCTCCACTGCGCGATCTTCCCCGAACTGAGCCATCCTGGACTTGGTTCAATTCCCACCAAGTCCAGTCCGCTGGCCGCAAGGGCCAGTCCGCACTTACAGGCGGACACTGGATCTAGCCCGCCATACCGGGCGACCTCCAGTTCCTGTCCGCGCTGACCGGCGGTCTCCACGGCTTCCACTTGCCGCTTCACTAGAGCAAGACCAAGGCATCTGCCAAACCGGTCTGCCGAGCTCCAGTTCTTCAGTCCGCTTCAAGCCGGACTCCGCGGATAACATTCCTATCCGCCCGGTTACTTCCTGGGAGTAAACCGCCTGCTGAGCATACACTGGCCTGTCAGACCGCCGCTGCTGTCCGCGCAGTCCGCGCGAACAGACCGCCCAGGCCGCCACAGAGCAAACCGCCTGCAACATCCCTGCCGACCTAGCAGTCCGCCAACCCAGTCCGCGTAGTCCGCGCGGATAGGTTTCCCAAGCCTTCCATTCACCCACTTTCACTTCACAGAATTCAACACTCCCCCTTGAAGTGAGAAGTGGTGAATAACTCCAGCAGCTCCTGTAACCTTGCACCTGGTCCTTCCGATAGCATCTACGAAGAGATGTCCAAGACATAGTCCTCGCCCCGCATATCATGGACCATGAGGGAGCCCTCCAGCATCTCCTGAAAGGAGCCATGCTTCCCTCTGCCTTCTTCAGCTTCAACCTCCACTCATGCATCACAGGAGTATCACCAACTTCCTTGGACCCAGAAGCCCAAGCCTTGTTGCCTCTGAGAGAAGTCACCTCTTCAGACTTGGTGTCAACCACCTCCTTGATTCTAGTGGGGTCATCACAGCCAGAAATACCTTGCTCGACCTGAGGGCTAACAAGGAAACACGGGACCAAGTCCGCCGTGTTCCCTTCACTATATCGAGCTGGTGGCTTACTGATCCTCTTCGATCTCCGAAGAACCTGATCATGGCTAACCACCTCCGCTGCTTTTGAACCAGCTCCGTTCCCGGGCAAACCCGGAACAATGCTCCCTTTGTTCCCTGAACAAGACGCCTCCTTACTGGAACCAAGAGCACCTGGAGCAACGCTCCCCCTGCTACCTGAACCAGAAGACTCCCCTCTTGAACATGAACAGCCTGGAACATCGCTCCCCTTGCTTCCTGAACAGGAAGCCTCCGCCTTTGAGCCAGAAGGTCCTGGAGCATCGCTCCCCCTTATTCCCGACTCTGACGCCTTTGCCCCGGAGCTAGAACAACCTGGAGCACCTGGTGACTCAGACAACTCCACTTCCTTAGCAGCAGCCTCCTTCAGCCCATCATCTGACCTGCTTATCTCTAGCTCCACATAAGAGCTACCCCAGTACGGCGTCAACTCATCAAAAACAATGTCTCTCGACACTATGAGTTTCTTCGTCGCATGATCCATACACCTCCATCTTCTTTTCTACTCATCATACCCAACAAAGACTAGCTTTGTTTTGAGAGCACCCGGAGAGTGTATATAGCAGGTAGATCCAAACACCCAAAGGTGCTTCACTGAGGGCTTCACTCCGAACATTAGCTCATAAGGAGTCTTTACTATGATCGGACTAAGAGGCATCCGGTTGATGACATGAGCAGCACAGGCCATTCCTTCCGCCCAAAGAGCCTTCGGAACGCCTTTACTCCGAAGCCAACACTTGCAGGTCTCCGTTAACCAACGGATCATCCGAGCTGCAACACTACCCTGTTGTGAAGTATGTCCACAAGAAAGCTCCATCCGGATCCCTTGCTTCCTGCAAAAGCGTGAGAACTCGGTTGAGGCAAACTCACCACCGAAACTTGTCCTCAACACCTTGATCCTCCGGCCAAGCTGGCCTTCGACAAGCGTCTTGAACTCCACAAACAAGCGTACCATGTTGGACTTCTTCTTCATAAAGTATACCCAAGTATACCCAGAATAGTCATCAACCAATATCAGCATGAACCTGCTGCCTCCAAGACTGGCCGTGACGGTCGGTCCCACCAGAGCACAATGGACAACCGCCAATGGTGCATTACTCCTGGATTGTGCTTTGTCAACCATGAAGCGATAGGCTCCACTTTCCTGACATCCCGCACACCCCCGACCATCGCCATAGGATGACAATCTAGGCAAGCCTCTTACGAGTCTTCTTTCCGCCATTGCTTTCAGCTTGTCCATCCCTACATGCCCCAGTCTTTCATGCCAGATAGCTGCACTATCATTGGCATCCAGCCGATCAGATCCAGAACTAGTTGAAGTCCCAACTACGTTCTTCTCCTTCCTCCCTACCTGAGCAACGTTCGCCGAGAGCAAGGTAACCTTGCACTCCTTCCGAAGATGACCTTGCTGCTTGCATTTATAGCACCGTGGTCCTTCCTTCCTCTTCCTATCACGCCTAGGAGAAACACTCCTTTCTTCCTGATATGAAGTAGAGGGACCATCATCCGCAGCAACCTTCACCTTCTTCCTGAAAAACCCATCAAGGGAAGTCCAAACCTCCGCAGCTGACCGACATCCACTGATGTGGTCCAAGAGCTCCGATGAGATCACCTGCCTGAGAATAGACTCCGCTTTCGCATTTGCCTCCTTCCGAGCTCTCCTCGCCGCAGCATTGCCAGCAGTATCCTCTTGTCTTCCTGCTCCGTATACAACCTCCCAAAGGTCCTCGCCAAGAAGAAAGCTCTTCATACAGGACTTCCACCGTTCACAGTTCGTCTCTGTAAGAAGATCAATACCAAGACAACTTGCATCCTCCACTGCCATGGTTCTACCACTGGTTTCCTCGACAGACGAGCAACTACTTCCATTGAGCACTGCTTGACCACTCCAACAACCTGGCTCTGATACCATGTTAAAATTCAACAAACCGCAGACGCCCCCTTGGATACCCTGCTGAAAACTCAACAAACCGAAGGAGAATACGCCCACTTATATGTTGAAAGTTTTCCCGGATCGTGGAGTTAGCAGAGATTATCTCAACAAAGCAGTAACAACCAGCAACACATGCAGCACAAGCTTCTTTATTGATCAAGAGCAAACTTCTTTACAAGGCGAGACATACATGGCGAGACATGCTTCACCAAAAACCAACACCGGGAGAGCAGAGACAGTTACAAAGACAAGAACAAAAAACAAGCCGCGCGGACTCAAACAATCAAGCCGCCGACCTACTGCTGTGGAGTCCGCTCAGTCCGCCAGGTCGCCAGACCGCAACCCAAGCCGCGCGGACTCACCCTTGCTCCAATGCTTAGCTCTTCACTGCCGGTCTGCACGCCGCCAGACCGCACAAGCTGCGACACCGAATGGAACAGTCCGCCTGAAGCAGGCGACTTCCTGAACCCCGAACCAAGTCGCCAAAGAGAAGACCGCCTGGTCGCTATCCGCGACCTGCTGTTTACCGCCTGTTGCTTAACCGCAGAGTCCGCACTGTCCCTGACCGCAATCAGAGCCAAGTCCTGGCTTTCCAGCGCTATCCGCACAACCTGCACAGCACAACCGGGTCAACTCTCAATCCGCGCGGACACAAAGTCCAGGCCGCAGCAACTTACGCGAGCTCAATTACTGTTCACTTACTTCGGTCCAGGTTCCTCTGTTCCTGATGTGACATGAGTCCTATTTATAGGCACGACGATGAGTATGGTCACCGCCCTAGTCGATAGGATCACCGCCACATCCCGCAGCAAGAACTTATGTGTCCGCCAGCCCGCGGACACACATGCCAGTTCGCCGCCCTGTGCAGATAGCCAGTCCGCCCCAGCTTCTCCAAGGCCGGACTCCAATATCCAGCCCGCCTTGCCGCCAGAGACCAAGCCAGGACAACAGCCGGACTCCACAACAGCCGTGTCCGCCATTCTGCGGACAAGGCATCAGCCCGCAAAACCCGAGCCCGCAGCCTCGCCATCAAGGCACCTGCCGGACTCAGCGGACACCCGGCTTCCGTCCGCATATCCCAAGTCCATTGCCTAATCACCAAGGCATTGCCGGACTCAGCGGACACGCCGATCCAGTCCGCGTACACAGCGAACTCCAGTCCGCTTCCCTGAGTCCATAACCTCATCACAAGGCTCAACCGGACTCAGCGGACTCTGGCTCCAGTCCGCACGCTCCTGCACAAGCAATTCTCCAGTCCGCATATCCCCAAGCTAGCACACAAGGCAACAGCACTTCTACTAAGCTTGGCGGACTGAGAAATCAGCCCGCGCTCCACTGCGCGATCTTCCCCGGACTGAGCCATCCTGGACTTGGTTCAATTCCCACCAAGTCCAGTCCGCTGGCCGCAAGGGCCAGTCCGCACTTACAGGCGGACACTGGATCTAGCCCGCCATACCGGGCGACCTCCAGTTCCTGTCCGCGCTGACCGGCGGTCTCCACGGCTTCCACTTGCCGCTTCACTAGAGCAAGACCAAGGCATCTGCCAAACCGGTCTGCCGAGCTCCAGGTTCTTCAGTCTGCTTCAAGCCGGACTCCGCGGATAACATTCCTATCCGCCCGGTTACTTCCTGGGAGTAAACCGCCTGCTGAGCATACACTGGCCTGTCAGACCGCCGCTGCTGTCCGCGCAGTCCGCGCGAACAGACCGCCCAGGCCGCCACAGAGCAAACCGCCTGCAACATCCCTGCCGACCTAGCAGTCCGCCAACCCAGTCCGCGTAGTCCGCGCGGATAGGTTTCCCAAGCCTTCCATTCACCCACTTTCACTTCACAGAATTCAACAACAGGCTTAACTACTATGTCTCAGTACAGGAGAGATGAGCTAAAAAGATTTGGGAAAGCAAACAAGCTACTCAATGTTGATGAGTACATGAATCTTCACCCAGAAGCAGTTGTCCCCAGAGCCACTTCACTGAACATCATAGGGGCAGCTGACATGACTATGACCAAGGCTCAAGCTTCAGATCCCAATAGGGAAATCATTTTCAAGAAGCCAGGAGAAAAAGCACAAGAAGTCAAGCCAAAACAGAAGAAATCAGAGAAGTAATTTTGTGTTTTCTTTTCATTTCTGCTTCTGTTTCAGTCTATATCTTGCATTAAAACAAAGCCAGTATGTATATATATATATATGTTGCATGTGTTGTAAATTCTCTGCCAGATATATCTCTCAATTTTGCATTGTTTTTCTGTCTGTTCTTTGCTTGGAGTTTCTGTTAGTGACCTCACCGAAATAGGGGGAGATTGTTGGATCCCTAGTTAATTTGGGCTAGGTTCACTGACTTAGGATGTGACCCATCATGTATAGTCTGGGTCAAGTTTGTGTCTTAGAGTCTAGCACAGTCCTCTATCTCAACTTCAGATGGACCAGCCTTCTTCAAGACCATCAGGAACTTCAGATCTATCAGTTTTTTTCAGACTAAGTGAAATGAGTTCGACGTTCGTCGAACTCAGCTCGACGAAGGAAGTTGTGCGCTCAACGATCGTGAGACAATTCGCAGTGCTGAGCTCGATGAACTTTGTTCTTTGCTCGACGAACACCGGATTCTACTTCAAGCATTCTCAGGACTACTTCAAATTTCTCTAAAGCCCAGCTCCATGCTTCGGTCGACGAATTATATTCTGAGCTCGACGAACTTGGACCTCAAGTTCACAGCTTCTCAAGTCGACGAATGCTAATCTCTACTCGACGATTTTTGTGCTCAGAGAATCTGTGTCGACACTTAGGGTTTGTGTCGACACCAGACGATTTGTGTCGACACCCAGGATTTCAGTCGACACCCGCTTGTGTCGACACCAGAGGATTTGTGTCGACACCTAGACCATTTTGTCGACACCGGAGGATTTGTGTCGACACCAAGATCAATCTGTCGACACCATTTTGTGTCGACACAGCATTTCAGCAAATGCAGCGTATTTCATCCAAGTCCAGAACTTTTCTCAGGTCGACGAAGTTTATTCTCAGCTCGACGAATTTGGTTCTCTGCTCTACGAATAATGTTTGTCTGATATTGAAGATTGTCTATTCAACGAATGAAGACTGTCAGCTCGACGAACTCAGCTCAGCTCGACGAACCCAGCTCAGCTCGACGAACTCAGCTTAGCTCGACGAATTCAAGACTCAGCTCGACGAATTCTGTTCTTCGGTCGACGATTCCAGACTAGGTCTTCTTCCGTTCCCGTCTCATTCCATGGCGCTGATTCCTGGACAATTAATGGCAGTTCTTCACAGTATACTACCATTAGGATGCACAGTTAATTCTGGGTTATTACATGCTGTTTTCCCATGGAAACAGTTGGGGAAATAATTAATTGCTGCTTCCTTTCCAGGCCGTCTGTCATTACTGCTCGACATTCAAAATTCGAATGTTTTTCTATGACAGACAGAGACATACAGAAACAAGAAGTAATACAACAAGTGCACAACACCAGACAAAAAAAAAAGATAGACAGTGATTCAGACAACACAAGAAAAGGAATTCATTCTTGGCCCAGAGAGAAATTGATCTAGAAGAAGAAGAAGAACATTACATCAATATCAAGAGTATTCTTCATCTGCTTTTACTCAGGAGAACTTCAAAACAATACATTCATATCAGTGCAAGAAGTTCCTGAAGACTTTCTTTGGACCAGGAAATCTGGGTCTTTGAAGACCTATCACCCTGAAGCAGTGCTCCAGCATTCTTCCAGATCCATTCTACATCTCAGGGGGAGCAAAGCTGCTAAAACAACATTCCACAAGTCTTCTCATTTGATTTGAGAAAGAGAAGACCTCATCACCCTCTCACTCCACCTCTGTACAGGGTTTTAATTCCCTTCAAAATTATTCTGGTTGCAAGTCTCCCACCAAAAGTCTTGAGGGTTTGGTTTTTGGGAACCTGATCAAAACCCCATTGGTGCCAGGACACCTGATCAACCCCTTCCTGCAGTGGTTTCCTAGCAGGTTGGTAGAAGAGTGGACTACCCAGATTTGGGGAACCACTATAAAATTCTTGTGTCGTCTGGTTGCTTTCTTTTTTTTGTTTTCTGGCCTTGCTCTGTGAATGTGCTATGATTAGTCCATTGCTACTTGTTGGTTTATTTTATTTGCTTCCCTGCACACACATACACACACCTAAAATACAACAGCAGTTGTAAAAGTTTTAAAATCACCATATACTCTATTCACCCCCTCTAGAGTATATCAGATCTAGCTGCACTTTCAGACTCTTCGTCGAGAATTTCTAGCAGATATCCTTGCCTCTCACCACATTGATGAGAAAAGATCAGAAGTTAGTTTTGGACGCCGGAGTGCCCGTGAGCTTTTGAGGAACTGAAAAGTCGTCTGACTATGACGCCAATATTGATATCGCCATGTGGTTCAGACGACTATAAAATTTATAGTGATGCATCAAGGAGCGGCTTAGGCTACGTGCTTCTTCAGTTTGGTAAGGTGATCGCTTATGGATCACGCCAGTTGAAAGTGCATGAGCAGAACTATCCCATCCACAACTTGGAGTTGGCGGCGGCGATTTATGCACTTAAACTGTGGTGTCATTACTTATAAGGCATGAAAGTGGACATCTTCACAGACCATAAGAGTCTTGAGTAACTCTTGGATAAAAAAAGATCTAAATACGCAGAATTAGAGGTGGATGGAGTTCCTAAGGGACTACACCTTAAAGATTCATTACACTCCCGGGAAGCGAAATGTGGTCGCAGATGCCTTGAGTCGTAGGACTCCATCAAGGGCAAATTGGTTGCAGATGCATGATGAACGTCTGATCTAGGTGTTGGAGAACTTAGACATTTCTTGTGTAAAGCCCCGAAAATTGTATTTGAGTCGATCGCGAAAAAGGGAGTTTTGGTGCCTGTATGGGGGTACACGGCCTAGGACACGGGCGTATCCAAGGCCGTGTCTGGCAGGTGTTTTTGGCCGTTTTCATCCTGAGAAGGACATGGCCAGGAACATGGCTGGAAGACACGGGCATGTCTTTTGACACGGGCGTGTGCCTACCCGTGTCTGTACCCGTGTTCTGCGTTCGGCGATCGACGATTGTTGTTCGACGATTTTCAGGTGACACGGGCGTGTGCATACCCGTGTCCCTACCCGTGTTATTTTGGGTCGTGTTCGTTGCCGTGGCGGTTATGCGTGACACGCCCCCGAACACGGGCGTGTTGAGAGACCCGACACGGGCGTGTCGGGTGAGACACGGGCGTGTCTGTGCCCGTGTGATTGTTCTGAGTTCGATGTTCATGCCTGGAGCGAGGCATACGGCCTGGGACATGGCCATGTGCCAAGCCGTTTTCGGCCCAGGTCTGGGAAAGTTTGTGCAGATCTGAGCCGTTCATTTTCTTTAATTAAGATCCAAGGGCACAGATGTTTTCCTGCTCTGTTAAGGCCGGGAATGGGGAAGTTAATCCCTCATTTCTCTCAAAGGCTTTCTCTTTCCAAGGTGTAAGAGAGAAGAGGAAGAAGAAGGAGGTTTCCGGCCACCGGCGGAGCATCGGAGCACCGTTTTGAAATCTGAGAGCGGACCCGTGGAGGAAAGGTTGTTGCGAAGAGTTCTGTCCGCGTAGTTTTTCCATGGCGCCAAAACGGACTACAAGGGTAACGATTCTCAACCTGAGCATGTGAAGCTCTTTCTTTCTGCATAGGGAATCCCGCTCCTGCGAGTGTGCGGTGAGTGCGTGGTGTTCCTTGGGGTTGATGTGAATAGTCCCCCTTGTGTTGGATATAGAGTCCGGAATCGTAAGTATGGGCATAGGCATTGTGTGTGAAGCCTACTTGGACGTGTATCGTCTGGATCAGTGATGTTGCATTTGATATGTTTTGCCGGAGAAGACTCTGTGCTTTGGGTTTTTCGGGTTTCTATGCGATAGATTGCAGCAGGGATCCTTGGAGGTTAGCTTCAAGGCGCACCCAGAAAACTGAGCGGAAACGTGTTATGCTAACTTGGCGGTCTGGGAACCAGCCTTAATCATAACTGGGTTATGAGATTGTTTGGAAAATTTTTGGATCCGAGAGAAGCTTGGCACGCACGTAGGACTTAAAGTGTATATGCGGCGTGAGCAACGGGCAAGTGGAATTGGACCTAGGCTATGTGGAACGGTGCGAGAAATCCGAAGACGGGCACTGGCCATTGGCATAGTCGGGAGCCTTAGACTAGATAGGGTCAGAAAGGTTAAAATGCTCACTTGGTTGCCATCTTTGGGATGGTGGTGAAGACACTGATATGTCAAGATTCACCGTTAATGTGCACTGAGTGCACGGGGTGTTTGGCCGTGCGAGCCTACACCTGTGGCATAGCATAATGGCGATTAAAGGATTTATTGGGCTAATGTTATGCAGGGAAAGAGCACCGCCGTCCTGAGTAAGGGGCGGGGTCATTATAATATGGTCGGCTTTTAGCTGACCGTTGCTTTGTTTGCCACCACGCGGTGGTATGTGCTTACAGGTGCTGCGGAGCCGAGTGCCAAATAGCGGGCTGGAGCCCATGTTGCTGTGCTGGCCCTAGAAGGCCGTAGAATAGTTGTTTTAACTTTTATCATTTGTGGCCGGCCTGCGAGCCGATGTATGTAAGACATATTTTATTAAGTGAACATTTGTAAGGCCATAAGGCCATGTACCTTTTCAGTGTATTTGGGTTCATTCCTGTGGTTGTAGTTGTGGACATTCATTTATATATTGGATTTAAGGTTTGGGTTCTTTCAACTTTAATAGCTTCCGCTAGAATGCTCTGTGTAGGACGAGTTGTCTTGATTGGATGGTTTGAATATTCATTTGGTAATCCTTCCGACTGTCTGTGGTATATGGCGTCGGGTTGCAGCTGGACCTTCTGTTATATGCCATGCGACAGATGGGGTGTTACAATTTGGTATCAGACTTCTGGTTACAGTCAGGCTTGAATGAATTTGTGGGCGAATTCTTTTAAGTGGTGGTGAGCACTTGTGTGCGTCATCGTTATAACATCAAAAAGAACCCATGAATGTCCACTTAGGAATGAAAAATACACTTGTTTTGAGGAACCTGCGTGTTCCTATAGTTGCTTTTTGCAATTTTGTTTAGTCACTTATTGGTATTTTGTACAACTATAGGTGACCAGAAGTGGCGCAGAGCCGATAGAACATCTGGTTTCTGAGGATTATAGTGCACCCAACGTCGTTCTTGAGACCCCTCTATCGTTTGAAACCATAAGAAGAATCGTTGAAGTAGTGCTAGCTGTGACTAGTGCACAATTGGGAAGCAATGTGCAACCCTTTGTCCCTGGGATGACTGCAATGTCGGGTGGTGTGTTGGATCAATGGACTTTAAGAAGGCCAGCAGGCCAGCAGTTGAACATGACCTTAGTGCAGGGTACGCACTCAGTCGATGAGTATTTGAGGGCGTTCCTTTTCATAAGCCGCTATCCATGCTTTGAATTGGAGAACGAACAGTCTATAGTTGATAGATTCTTTAATGGGCTGTGTGGTGAGCTGCGAATCCTACTGGTAGGACCAAAACTATTGGGATTCCGAGCCTTGGTGGAGTCGGCTAGATCGTTGGAAGTAGATTTGGGGAGGATCCACCCGATGCCAGTGAGTGGGGTAGTGAACTCTGTAAATCCTAGGAGGACTGCATCTCACAGAACGCTGAAGCAGAAGGGTAGATCATCGACTAGCAAGGTTACTTTCAACTGTCGAGCTTGTGGCAAGAAAGGGCACTTTGCCCGAGAATATTTGGATGGTGCTCAGAAGATTAAGGAATCTATGTCAGAAGCAGGTAAGGACTCAGGAGATAAGAAGGCAGAGTTCAAAGTGCCTAGTTCTAAGTCAGGATTCCGCAGATGGAACAAGAGGTAGAGGACTTCGAACTCAGCCCCTTTGGCTGATGCGTCGGGAGCAACTACAAGTCGAGTCCCAGGAGCTTGCTACAACTGCGGGAAGACGGGACATCTTGCTCGTGAGTGTTGGAACAGATGTGCAAAGTCCGAGGGGAAGTCTGAAGTGTACAGCCTGGGTCAACAAGAGGCCAAAAAGCACGCGGTTGTGGTGACAGGTAAGGTCTAGAATTCAAGCATTTAGCATTAGACACTTGTTGCCTTTGTGTATGTTAGCCTAGAACCACTGGTGCTAAGCTTTGTTTTAAATTTCGTTTATCCGGCAGGAGCACCGTTCGTTAAAAGGGGGTTTCGTGTCTCCGTTTGCCCAAAAGAAATTGTTTTGCACGTCGGAATACATATTCCGATGGCAAAAGACATAATGGATGTGTTGTTGACTAGTAGTGCTCAATGCGCGTGGATAGGGTCTGCGTAATGAAGATTCAGAATTGAGACCAGGGGTTTGGTTTGCGAGCGTTCATTCAACTGCTAGGAGAGTTCATCGTGATCTTTAGTATGGTCAGGCTCTCGGAGCGGCAGTCATACGTTGATCGAGGTTGCTAGGGGGTCAGTTGAGAGCTAGTAATGAGACGACACGTGCGAGCATGAAAGGGGTCGTGTAAGACATTGATGACTGCCTCTCATGTGGTTATGGTGGTTCGGTGTAATGCTAAACCGATGTCACGCTCCCCCTATCGGATGAAGCCAAGAGAGATGGTAGAGTTGAAGGTGAAATTGCAAGAGTTACTAGAGCAAGGTTATGTGCGTCCAAGTTCGTCGCCTTAAAGCGCACCTGTTCTGTTGTTAAGAAGAAAGATGGGAGCTTGCGGCCTTGTATCGACTACCGAGAATTGAACAAGCTTACGAAAAAGAATAAGTATCCGATTCCAAGGATTGATGATCTGTTTGATCAGTTGGTTGGGTCAACAGTATATTCGAAGTTAGATCTGAAGTCCGGTTACTATCAATTGAGGATAAGGAAGAGCGACATCCCAAAGACAGCATTCAGTACACGGTTTGGGCATTACGAGTTCACGGTCATGCCGTTTGGTTTGACCAATATGCCATCCATGTTTATGGATCTGATGAATAGGACGTTCAGAGAATACCTGGATCGTTTCGTGATAGTATTAATAGATGATATCCTGGTGTACTCGCAGTGCGAAGAGGATCACTACAAGCATCTACACATGGTGTTGGAGACGTTGAGGAGGAATCAGTTGTATGCTAAGTTCTCCAAGTGTGAATTTTGGTTATCCTCGATAGCGTTCCTTGGTCATGTTGTCTGATGGTTAGAACTCCAAAATTATTTACGGTCACGCGGCGACCCGGCGGTTTTATTTGAGAAAAAGGCGGAATGATTTTATTTAGAAAACAGGGCGCGCGTATTTATTTATTTGGATATAAAACAGTGTGATCGAGTTTTAACGAAAGGAGGCAAGTGCACCTATCGTGAGTAGTACAGGATATTCCGGGTGGAATATCGAGGTCGTATTGTTCTCAGGTCCGGTTCGATTATTTCTACTCTTCCCTGGAGGGGACTATTATTTTACCGATAATTATCTTGTCGGGATATTTTATATATAATAACAATGCAGAAAATGGCATAAAGAAAATGAAAGCATGAAGGTGGTGCCGATGAAGAGCTTAGCTCGATGGCACCGAAAAAACAATTGAACTAAAATAAACTTTAAATAAAAAGAGCTCCTAAATTTCTAATTAATTAAGGCGGAGACTTGGCCGTGGAGGTTCCACTAAAATGAGCTCACCTAGCTATAGGTCTATCGCTCACCTGAACGCTAAGACTATTCGACCGGGCTCTCGTCTGACGAAGGATTTCTCTTAACGCCCGCATTACGCTAAGAACCCCGCTATTGGGTGGGGAACCCAATCCGGTAGAGTTGGCGCGCCTCCTCTCTCGAGGGTTAGTGCGGAACTCTCTTTGCCAAGGGGTGATCTGTCCATACGCACGGCCTCTCGGCGAGCGTATGGAAAACAGAAATAGGGCCCACACATCGATATGTGGTCCTACGCATCGTTAACCCCGGGCAAACCTTAAGTACTTTTAATTAATTAGAAAGATTAGACCTTTAGTTATTTTAAGCTATTTTATCTGTCCCAATGCTCTTTGATGCCGAGGGCTAAGAATGATTAGCCACTCATCGGAATGGGGACGGCTTGCAGAAAAAGCGGAAAATAAAGCGATAAAGAAAGCAGTAAATGAAAGCAGGAAAATAAAGCAGAAAAGGAAAGCTGAAAATTGCAAGTCCTACCCAAACGAGTAGGACTGAAGAAAGTTGTAAATTGCGAGTCCCGGCGCAAATGCGTGGGCGGGAGAAAGAAAGCGGGTCCTACTCAAATGAGTAGGACTAAATAAATGCAACACACACACACACACTCGACAGAAAGTAAAACTCACGCACACGCTCTCTCAACATAAATGAAAACACACACACTCTACAAGAAAGTAAACACACTCTACCGAAATAAAATCCAGCCATTTAACTCAAGTGAGTAGGCGGAAAGAAAGAAAAATACAAACTCACGCACTCTACAGAATTGAAAATAAGCAAGCGCCATTTAACTCTTAACGAGTAGGCGGAAATAAATGCGCACAAGTACAAAAAATATAAAAAAAACTAAGTTGTCTAAAAATGAAAACAACTGCATTTCTACCGCTAGAATGCGGTAGAAATGCATAAAAAGTGAAAATAAAAATTAAATGAGCGAAAAAGTTGCAAATAAAAATGAAAATGCAAGTGCTCGAAAAATAAAAACGAATACATTTCTACCGCTAGAATGCGGTAGAAATGCATAAAAAGAAGACGAAAAAATTAAATAAACAAAAAGTTTTGGAAAATAAAGGAAAAATACAAGTGTTTGGAAAAACAAAATAACAACATATTCATTCTTATAATGTTATAAAAATGCTTAAAAAGTGGTTGAAAAAGTAAAAGAAGGAAAAAAAAGTTTACAAAACTAAACAAATCTAAGTAAAATGAAGAGAAAACAAACCCACTTTAAAGACATTTTTATAACTTTATAAGGATGAATATTGGAACAAAAGTAAATTAACTACTATGAAGGTGAAAACAACTACTCAACCATAAAAAAAAGAAATAACATTTTACTCTCATACACACACGCACACGTATAAAGAAGAACGAAAAACTAAGTTAAAACAAAATGAAAAAAATAAGATTGCTTAAGAGAGTGTTGCTTAAACTCATTCCAACACCATATAAAGAGACGAAAATAACACATTTCATTAAGTAAAAAAATCGGTTACAAAGGAACGAAAACAAAAACTAAGGAGAGGGGGAGAAAATATCCCTTACATAGACTTTGGAAGCAATCCAGCAGCACAATTCCTAAGCAAAATGGATCCAAAAAGGGAACAGAAATCCTAAGCAGAAGCTCTGAATTTATAGAAAAAATTTACATGGGTCACGCCCTTGGTCACGGGCGTGACAGGGGGCGTGACAGTACTATTTGAGAAGGCGGCCGACGATTTGACGGGAAAGTGGACTTCGGGCTGGACACGTGTCGGTCTCGCAGTGGTCACGCCCCAGGTCACGGGCGTGACACTGGGCGTGTCAAGCAGGTGGATCTGGGCGCGGGTTGCGCCAAAAGTCTTCGGGCAGGTCTTGTCGGGCAAGATGGAAAGGTCATGCCCCAGGTCACAGGCGTGACTCTGGGCGTGTCGGCTGGTGTCGACACTCGACGAATGTCGAGCGGAAAGTGTCGAGTTGAAAATCGTCGAGCGGAAAGAGGTGTCACGCCCTAGGTCACGGGCGGGACTCTGGGCGTGACTGTTGGTGTCGACACTCGACGATTGTTGAGAGGAATTCGTCGAGTGGAGTGAACACGGGCTTGGGTCACGCCCCGTGTCAGGTGATACGGGCGTGACGCCGGGCGTGTCAAGCTTTGCTCTTCAAAATTTGTAGATTTCACTGAAGTTTGTCGTGTCATGCCATGGTCACGGGCGTGACCAATATGTCACGGGCGTGACATTGACTTTTTTGGGCAGATTTTGATATTTTCTGAAAAATAAAAATAAAAATAAAGCAAGTCAGCAAAATTATTTACAAAAAAGGAGCAATTTATTGAATAAAAATAAGTAAAAAGGACAAAAATAAATGAAAACAACTAAATTAATGTACAGAAAAATAGGTATATTTACAATTCATCAAATACCCCCATACTTAAGCTTTTGCTATTACAGAGCAAAAGTTGGCGATGAACTTATAAGGAATAAAAGAAATCATAAGTTTAGCTACCGCTTGAATTAATTAAAAGTAAGATCAAAATAAACATCCGGGGTTAAAGAATTAAATCCTAATTTATGAAATGTTATGAATAGAGGAAGAGTTTCAAAAAGACTTCTAGATAAAATAAAATAGAAAGCAAAAATTTATTTTTGTTAGTTTAACAAAGATGGATTGGATTTATATAAAAAAAACTTAGCTTAAAAGAAGTTATAGGAAATAATGCAATTTAAAAATTATGCTCTCAAAAAAATTTTAAATTAAGTATAGAATCATTGAAATAGGCTAAGTGGTTTGGTGGTTTATGAAGAACGCTTGAATATTGAGGCGAGGTAATTTTTTCTCGAACCTCCAATTTTTTTCTTTTTGGATAGTTAGGAAAATGAAATCTTATTTTCCTAACACATAATAATTTTTTTCTTCATAAATAATAAATAACCCAATGTATATGTGTAGGAGTAATGAATTTTATCCTCTTACTCCATAACATATAATCTTTTTAAATATTGGGTGCCTATGTTTACGGAATGAAATCTTATTCCCATTGACATAAGATCTTTTAAGGGATAAAGGTAAACATGTCAAGTAAGACATGAAAAAAATGGAAGTGGGTTTAGTTTTTCAAAAGGAAAACTAGATTTTAATAAAAAAGTTTTGAGAGCAACCTTTTTAAAATGAACGTTCCTATCTTTCTAAAAGCATGAAGTAGAAATAATTGAAATCCATGAATGTTATTTTCTAACATAAAAAACGAGCTTCTATTTATAAAATTAGAAGTGGTGGTGAAAAACAAGTTCCCTTTTATAAGGAAAATACATAAAAAATTCTTTAAATCTTAACCCCAGACACTTAAATCTATCAAACTTTAATTAATAAACGAATAGTAAGCAAAGAATAACTAAAATTCGCATATAAATTAACTCGAAACTAGATTTTTGGAAAATAAAAAGGGTTAAGATATGATATATTCGAATTATTTTGTTACATAATTTAACAAAACATTTTTTTTGGATTTTTAGAGTTTTATCATTTTTTTTGTGTTTTAATTATTATCTTTTTAAGATTTTTAGATTTATTTTCTTTTTTTAGGATTTTTGGTTTTTCTAATTTTTTTTTGATGTTTTAGTGTTTGTAGATAAGTTATTTACAAGAAAGAGTAGAGAAAGAAATGTTATTAAAAGAAGATAGAGGGAAAAGAGAGATTTTTACAAAAAAAAGGTACAAAGTAAAAACTCGATTGCAGCCCCCGCGAACAGACTCTTATTTGAATGGTTGGTTCGATGAATCGAACGCCGCGGGGAGACAAAAATGCAAGCATTTACAAATAAGAAGATGGGGGGGGGAAAGAGAATTTTTTTGAAGTTTTATGATAATAAAAACAAGGACAATTTTTTTAGGTTTTATGTTTTGCAAATTTTTTTGTATTTTTGATGAGTACAGAATAATAAAAAAAAGCAGTATAGGAAAACACCCTCATACTTAAACCCAATATTGTCCCCAATGTTGCAATCTAAGTATGTGGAACAGATAATATATAAAATACAATAAGTACAAAAATAAGAAAAGGAGGGTAGGAGCTTCCCTTAGACGAGTGCGGGAGGTCCGGGTTGAAACCCTGCATTATTTAAAAGAAAAAAAACAAAAAGATAACAGAAAAAACAAAAAAAAGATAAACTCGGCCTAAAGTGTGCGAGCGGTAGGGGGCATGTGCGTGGGTGACTCGGAAGGTAGCTAAGGCCTTAGCGACCATTGCGTGATAAATATGTGATCCCCTAGCGCGCATAATAATGGAAGCGCGCCGAAGCAAAATGAAATACAAGAAGATAAATAAAACATAGATACATTTATTAATAGCAAATTATATATATATTTTTTGTGTTTTTAAGTAGATTTTTTTAGGTGAGTTTTTTTAGGTAGGTTTTTTAGTTTTTAGTTGTGTGTTTTTTTTATATAAAAATAATGAAAATATAAGGTTTTTATTTATTATTATGATTTTTTTTTTTGTTAAGTTTTTCATTTTTTCAAATTTTTTAGTTTTGTTTGTTTTATAGTGTGTTTTTTTTGTTTTTTTTCAAAAACAATAATGACAATAAAAATATTTTTGTTAAGTTAAGTTTTTTTTTTCATTTTTTGGAATTTTAATTTTTTTTTTTTGAGTTTAGTTTTTTTTTTAGTTTTATAGTTTTTTTTTTCAAATTTTAAGTTTTTAAGGTTTTGCAAAAAAATTTTTTAGTTTTATAAGTTTTTCACATTTTTTTTTGTTTTATAAGTTTGTAATATTTTTTTATTGTTTTTATTATTATTATTTTTATATTTTTGTTGGCCATTTTTAATTTTTGAAATATATAGATATAGGTAAAATTAATAGATTTCCAGGGTTCAAAATAACGAAACCAAAAATTCCCCGGCAACGGCGCCAAAAACTTGATTGGCCCGCGAACAGACTCTTACTGTGGTTGGTTCGGTGAGTCGATCGCCGCGGGCTTGCTCGGGTATTATTTATAAAACGGGGCGCGCGTATTTTATTTAGAAAACGGGGCGCGCGTATTAATTTAATTGGATATAAAACGGTGTGATCGAGTTTTAACGAAAGGAGGCAAGCGCACCTATCTTGAGTAGTACAGGATATTCCGGGTGGAATATCGAGGTCGTATTGTTCTCGGGTCCGGTTCGATTATTTCTACTCTTCCCTGGAGGGGACTATTATTTTACCGATAATTATCTTGTCGGGATATTTTATATATAATAACAATGCAGAAAATGGCATAAAGAAAATGAAAGCATGAAGGTGGTGCCGATGAAGAGCTTAGCTCGATGGCACCGAAAAAACAATTGAACTAAAATAAACTTTAAATAAAAAGAGCTCCTAAATTTCTATTTAATTAAGGCGGAGACTTGGCCGTGGAGGTTCCACTAAAATGAGCTCACCTAGCTATAGGGCTATCGCTCACCTGAACGCTAAGACTATTCGACCGGGCTCTCGTCAGACGAAGGATTCCTCTTAACGCCCGTATTACGCTAAGAACCCCGCTATTGGGTGGGGAACCCAATCCGGTAGAGTTGGCGCGCCTCCTCTCTCGAGGGTTAGTGCGGAACTCTCTTTGCCAAGGGGTGATCTGTCCATACGCACGGCCTCTCAGCGAGCGTATGGAAAATGGAAATAGGGCCCACACATCGATATGTGGTCCTACGCGTCGTTAACCACGGGAAAACCTTAAGTACTTTTAATTAATTAGAAAGATTAGACCTTTAGTTATTTTAAGCTATTTTATCTGTCCTAATGCTCTTCGATGCCGAGGGCTAAGAATGATTAGCCACTCATCGGAATGGGGACGGCTTGCGGAAAAAGCGGAAAATAAAGAGATAAAGAAAGCAGTAAATGAAAGCAGGAAAATAAAGCAGAAAAGGAAAGCTGAAAATTGCAAGTCCTACCCAAACGAGTAGGACTGAAGAAAGCTGTAAATTGCGAGTCCCGGCGCAAATGCGTGGGCGGGAGAAAGAAAGCGGGTCCTACTCAAATGAGTAGGACTAAATAAATGTAACACACGCACACACTCGACAGAAAGTAAAACTCACGCACACGCTCTCTCGACATAAATGAAAACACACACACTCTACAAGAAAGTAAACACACTCTACCGAAATAAAATCCAGCCATTTAACTCAAGTGAGTAGGCGGAAAGAAAGAAAAATACAAACTCACGCACTCTACAGAATTGAAAATAAGCAAGCGCCATTTAACTCTTAACGAGTAGGCGGAAATAAATGCGCACAAGTACAGAAAAATGTAAAAAAAACTAAGTTGGCTAAAAATGAAAACAACTGCGTTTCTACCGCTAGAATGCGGTAGAAATGCATAAAAAGTGAAAATAAAAATTAAATGAGCGAAAAAGTTGCAAATAGAAATGAAAATGCAAGTGCTCGAAAAATAAAAACGAATACATTTCTACCGCAAGAATGCGGTAGAAATGCATAAAAAGAAGACGAAAAAAATTAAATAAGCAAAAAGTTTTGGAAAATAAAGAAAAAGTATAAGTGTTTGGAAAAACAAAATAACAACATATTCATTCTTATAATGTTATAAAAATGCTTAAAAAGTGGTTGAAAAAGTAAAAGAAGGAAAAAAAGTTTACAAAACTAAACAAATCTAAGTAAAATGAAGAGAAAACAAACCCGCTTTAAAACCATTTTTATAACTTTATAAGGATGAATATTGGAACAAAAATAAATTAACTACTATGAAGGTGAAAACAACTACTCAACCATAAAAAAAAGAAATAACATTTTACTCTCATACACACACGCACACGTATAAAGAAGAACGAAAAACTAAGTTAAAACAAAATGAAAAAATAAGATTGCTTAAGAGAGTGTTGCTTAGACTCATTCCAACACCATATAAAGAGACGAAAATAACACATTTCATTAAGTAAAAAAAAAACGGTTACAAAGGAACGAAAATAAAAACTAAGGAGAGGGGGAGAAAATATCCCTTACATAGACTTTGGAAGCAATCCAGCAGCACAACTCCTAAGCAAAATGGATCCAAAAAGGGAACAGAAATCCTAAGCAGAAGCTCTGAATTTATAGAAAAAATTTACATGGGTCACGCCCTTGGTCACGGGCGTGACAGGGGGCGTGACAGTACTATTTGAGAAGGCGGCCGGCGATTTGACGGGAAAGTGGACTTCGGGATGGACACGTGTCGGTCTCGCAGTGGTCACGCCCCAGGTCACGGGCGTGACGCTGGGCGTTTCAAGCAGGTGGATCTGGGCGCGGGTTGCGCCGAAAGTCTTCGGGCAGTTCTTGTCGGGCTAGCTGGAAAGGTCACGCCCCAGGTCACGGGCGTGACTCTGGGTGTGTCGGCTGGTGTCGACACTCGATGAATGTCGAGCGAAAAGTGTCGCGTTGAAAATCGTCGAGCGGAAAGAGGTGTCACGCCCTAGGTCACGGGCGTGACTCTGGGCGTGACTGTTGGTGTCGACACTCGACGATCGTCGAGAGGAATTCGTCGAGTGGAGTGAACACGGGCTTGGGTCATGCCCCGTGTCAGGTGACACGGGCGTGACGCCGGGCGTGTCAAGCTTTGCTCTTCAAAATTTGCAGATTTCACTGAAGTTTGTCGTGTCACGCCATGGTCACGGGCGTGACCAATATGTCACGGGCGTGACATTGACTTTTTTGGGCAGATTTTGATATTTTCTGAAAAATAAAAATAAAAATAAAGCTTGTCAGCAAAATTATTTACAAAAAAGGAGCAATTTATTGAATAAAAATAAGTAAAAAGGACAAAAATAAATGAAAACAACTAAATTAATGTACAGAAAAATAGGTATATTTACAATTCATCATTGTCTGTGGAGAAGGGATAGCGGTGGATCCGGTGAAGATAGTGGCAATACGGGAGTGGCCTACTTTGACTACGGTGGCGGAAGTCCGGAGTTTTCTGGGACTTGCTGGCTACTATAGGCGCTTCGTAGAGAACTTTTCACGGATAGCACTTCCACTCACGATGTTGACAAGGAAGGATCAGAAATTTGTGTGGTCTCCAGAGTGCGAGCAGGTTTTTGAAGAGTTGAAGAGGCGGTTGACCACGACGCCTATTTTATGTTCGCCAAGTGGAACCGAAGGGTTCGTGATCTATAGTGATGCTTCGGGTAATGGTTTGGGATGTGTTATGTTAGAGCAAAGAAGAGTGATAGCCTATGGTTCACGACAACTGAAGGTTAATGAGAGGAATTATCCGGTCCACGACTTAGAGTTAGCGGCCGTGATATTTACTCTAAAGCTTTGGAGGCACTACCTGTACGGTGTGAAAGTCGATATTTACACCGATCATAAGAGCTTTAAGTACCTTTTGGACCAAAAGGAACTGAACATGAGGCAGCGGAGGTGGATGGAGTTCTTAGGGGACTACACCTTCAAGATTCATTATGTGCCTGGGAAGGGAAATGCAGTGGCGGATGCGTTGAGTCATAGGACTCCGCCGCAGGCCAACTAGTTATCGGTACATGATGAGAGATTGGTCCATGAGTTGGAGGCTTTGGAGATACCTTGCGTCGACAAGCAGTCTAGTGCCGAAGCGAAATTATTTTGGACAGAGGTGCAGTGTGACCTAGCGGATGGAGTTCGGCGGGCTTTGGTTCAGGATAGCAGCATGAAGCAAATCTTGGATGAATCTTTGGATGGGTCAATCTCCCAGTTTGTGGTTGAAGATGGGTTACTAAGGAAGGATGGTCGTTTATGAGTTCCTAGTGCGAATAATCTTCGGGAGGAGTTGACGTATGAGGCTCATCATAACAAGTACTCAATCGACCCGGGAAGCACGAATATGTATCGAGACATGAAGAAATTATTCTGGTGGCCGGGTTTGAAGAAAGATGTAGCACTTTATGTGGCCAAGTGTCGTACATGAGCATTGGTGAAGGCGGAATGCCAGAAACCCAAAAGTTTCTTGAAGCCCCTACCTATCCCATAATGGAAATTCGATGACATATATATGGATTTTGTGCATGGTTTGCCGAGGTCACAGAAAGGAAACAATGCCATTTGGGTGGTCGTAGATAGGTTGGCAAAGGTGTCACACTTTATTCCGAACAGGAAGGAAGATCCGGTGGAAAAGATAGCCAAACTCTACGTGGAGAATATTGTACGATTGCATGGTGTGCCCCGCAGTATTATTAGTGATCGAGATGGACGCTTCATGTCGAATGACTGGAGGTTGGTGCATAGTCTGTTGGGTACTAAGCTAAAGTTCAGCACAACCTTTCACCCGCAGGCGGATGGCCAAACCGAGAGGGTCAACCAGACGTTGGAGGACATGCTTCGCATGTGCGTCCTAGATTTTGGAAAACATTGGGATGATCACCTGTACATGGTGGAGTTTGCTTACAGCAACATCTTTCAGGCGATTATTGGAATGGCGCCTTTCGAGGCCTTGTACAGGAGGAAGTGTCGTACGCCGTTGTCTTGGTTGGAGGCAGGCGAATCAAAGTTGTATAAACGTCAAGCGGAGGAAGACGCCACTTCAATGATACGGACAATTCAGGAAAGATTGAAGATCGCTCAGGACAGGCAGGCAAAGTATTACAACGCCAAGCATAGGAACGTGGACTTCAATGTTGGCGACATGGTGTATCTAAAAATCAAGCCGTTCAAGGGTGTATCGCGGGTTCGACGATTGAAGAAGTTGAGTCCGAGATACCTTGGACCATTTGAAATCCTGGAGCGTGTTGGCGAGGCGGCGTATAGATTGAAGTTGTCGGCGGAATTGAGTGGGCTGCATGACGTGTTCCGCGTATCGGTGTTGCGTAAGGCGGTGCAAGAGCCTTCGCAGATCATTGCGGATAATCAAGTACCTGTTGATTATGAGTTGACCACAAGGGTCAAGCCAGTACGTATTGAAGATGTTGCAGTCAAGCGACTCCGCAACAAGGATATCCGTGTGGTGAAAGTCCGATGGGATAATTGCGGACGTGAGGAGATTTCTTGGGAGCGAGAGCAAGCTATGATGGAGGAATACCCGAGTTATTCCACTCAGGTATTATTCAGATTTGTGTACCTTTACTTAATTTCGGGACGAAATTCCTTAAGTGGGGGAGATTTGTAACGCCCCGAAAATTGTATTTGAGTCGATCGCGAAAAAGGGAGTTTTGGTGCCTGTATAGGGGTACACGGCCTAGGACACGGGCGTGTCCAAGGCCGTGTCTGGCAGGTGTTTTTGGTCGTTTTCATCCCGAGAAGGACACGGCCAGGAACACGGCTGGAAGACATGGGCGTGTCTTTTGACACGGGCGTGTGCCTACCCGTGTCTGTACCCGTGTTCTGCATTCGGTGATCGACGATTGTTGTTCAACGATTTTCAGGTGACACAAGCGTGTGCATACCCTTGTCGCTACACATGTTCTTTTGGGTCGTGTCCGTTGCCGTGGCGGTTATGCGTGACACGCCCCTGAACACGGGCGTGTTGAGAGACCCGACACGGGCGTGTCGGGTGAGACACGGGCGTGTCGGTGCCTGTGTGATTGTTCCGAGTTCGACGTTCGTGCCTGGAGCGAGGCACACGGCCTGGGACACGGCCGTGTGCCAAGCCGTGTTCGGCCTAGGTCTGGGAAATTTTGTGCAGATCTGAGCCGTTCGTTTTCTTTAATTAAGATCCAACGACCCAGATGTTTTCCTGCTCTGTTAAGGCCAGGAATGGGGAAGTTAATCCCTCATTTCTCTCCAAGGCTTTCTCTTTCCAAGGTGTAAGAGAGAAGAGGAAGAAGAAGGAGGTTTCCGGCCACCGGTGGAGCATCGGAGCACCGTTTCAAAATCTGAGAGCAGACCCGTAGAGGAAAGGTCGTTGTGAAGAGTTTTGTCCGTGTAGTTTTTCCATGGCGCCAAAACGGACTACAAGGGTAACGATTCTCAACCTGAGCATGTGAAGCTCTTTCTTTCTGCATAGGGAATGCCGCTCCCACGAGTGTGCGGTGAGTGCGTGGTGTTCCTTGGGGTTGATGTGAATAGTCCCCGTTGTGTTGCATATAGAGTCCGGAATCGTAAGTACGGGCATAGGCATTGTGTGTGAAGCCTACCCGGACGTGTATCGTATGGATCGGTGATGTTGCATTTAATATGTTTTGCCGGAGAAGACTCTGTGCTTTGGGTTTTTCGGGTTTCTACGTGGTAGATTGTAGCAGGGATCCTTGGAGGTTAGCTTCAAGGCGCACCCGGAAAATTGAGCGGAAACGTGTTCTGCTAACTTGGCGGTCTGGGAACCGGCCTTGATCATAACTGGGTTATGAGATTGTTTGGAAAATTTTGGGATCCGAGAGAAGCTTGGCCCGCGTGTAGGACTTAAAGTGTATATGCGGCCTGTAAGACCCCCTTTTTTTTCTTTTTCAACACCGGGGACTTAGGCCCAGAACCGACTTTTTGCGGTGACTCCTTCATGCCCTGAAGGGTCATCACCACAAAGCGCCGATTCTGCCGGCCAATTCGATCGCAGAAAAGTAGCACAATAATGTAAATGCAAACTTGTAGACCACAGAAAATCACATATCATAGTAAATAAATCTCCACGAAGGGAGTGTCCACAGAATAATACATCAGAGTGCTAAAATACAGGCATATGCCCGGTACATCATGTACTCACTACAAATCACTCATTCAGAAGCAAATGTTGAAAATCTACTCAAGGTCGAGACTCACAGTCCTGGCTGTATGAACTCCAGAGCTAGACTGCCCCATCTACAAGCACACCGGTCTCTGGGGCTGCTCCTCCATGCTGGGCTCCACGATCCCCTAAATGATGCGGTTCGAAAACCGTTAGTCTAAAAGACTAAGTCCTATCATCCCCCGCCCCTTCCCCCATGGCTCCTAGGCACCGAGCGGAGAGGAAGAAAGGGGAGGACTTGAAGGTGGAGAATAATCAAAAACAGATGGCAGCGGACCTACACTAGTAATTCTATATAGATATTGACAATAAGATGAAATATGAAAAGTAACCTTCACTAATGTGAGAACACATAAGCCAAGGGGTCTTCTGTAAGGCTCCCATCGTATAAAGAGTCTCATACCAAATTATACATTGGGGTGTTAGTTATCACACAGCAATATATAAAAATATGTCGAAATTGACCTTAATTTATAAACTTGCCCACACAAGCTTATAGACTAAGGGGTCGTTTAGCAGGTCCTAATGCATAAGCGTCCCATTCCACTTATATATTAGGTGTCAGGGGTTAAATGATTCAATTATGCTATGACATGCAAGTGGGTATGATGGAACATGCAAGTGCAACACACACACCCGACTCTGTGCACACAGACCTTTAGTTCCCCTTTTCTAGAGCCGTAACCTCCCAGGATACCTCCGTAGTGGCAGACAGAAGCGGTGGGTTGGGTCTGTTGGGTACATTGGTCTAAATGTACCTGATTTGAAGAAGCCTCACCCAACTCAATGATATACATCAAAATGTATTTGATGTGTTTTGAGTTTACTTGTGCAGGCTAAGTATTTATAGGAACGAAGAAAAAGTTTCTAAGTCCATGTGTCGACACCCAGAGGGAAAGTGTCAACACTTAAGAAGACTTGTGTCGACACCCAGGCAAGCAGTGTCGACACTAGGAGTCATTGTGTCGACACCAGGGATGCTAAGTCGACACCAGACAGAAAGTGTCGACACAAGGAGCTGTGTCGACACTCAATGAAGAAGAAGTGTCGACACTCAGCAAAAGTCAGCTGAGACTAAGTTCAAGTGTCGACACCCAGAACATTGTGTCGACACTCAACAGAAGAGTCAACACTTGAAGTAAGTGTCGACACCCAGAACAATGTGTCGACACTTAGCAGAAGAGTCAACACTGGAAGTAAGTGTCGACACCCAGAACAATGTGTCGACACTTATCTGAAGACTCAACACTTGAAGAAAGTGTCGACACAAGGAGCTGTGTCGACACTTAGCAAAGAATAGCAAAGTTCAACAAAATATTCTAAGTACAAGTGTCGACACTAAGGAGTTGTGTCGACACTCAGCCAGAGTCTCAGCAGAAGAAGAATGTGTCGACACCCAGAGCAATGTGTCGACACTCAACAAGTATCAACACTGAAGACATGTGTCGACACCAAGAAGCAGTGTCGACACTTAACAGATTCAACACATGAAGATGTGTCGACACAAAGGTGTTGTGTCGACACTTAGAAGAATTCAGCAGGATACTGAAGTACAAGTACTTGTGTCGACACTCAAATTCAGTGTCGACACATGAAGAAGAACTAGTGCCGAGATACAAAATCTACAACACAAGGAGTTGTGTCGACACCTTGTAGACTAGTGTCGACACTTAGACAACTTGTGTCGACACTTGGTCTATAAGTGTCGACACTTAAAGACAGAAAGTCTCGACACTTAAAGACAGTTACAGAATTTTCAAGAACTGACTGGATGACTTGACAGCTGCCATTCCAGCCGGTCTACAGCACCTGTCAGAGTTGTCAGAATTCAGTTATGGACCGGACCAGCCGGTTACCATGAAGAAGGCCTATAAATAGGCTTATACAGTCTACAAAAACTGTTGTTGAAGTTGTCAAAATTCAGATCAAGTAATTGTCTAAAGAAGATCTAGCTATCAAGTGAAGATCTAAGAAGTTGGAGAGAGAGAGCTCCATCCAAGAAATCAGTTGTTGGAACCAGACTGAGAAGAAGGGTTCAAATCTATTCTGAACCTTAAGTAGCAGAGATCAAGGATCAACTGCAGAAGGAGTCAATCTTATTGAGTTCTACTTTCAAGAAGCTTTGAAGAAAGCTAAGTCAGATTGAGTCCATCTGAGTTCTTCCAAGAACTCATCAAGAATCTCACAACTTATCTCTCTTTCATCTAAGTTGTTGAGTTTATACATTTTGTATTCATTATAACTTGTAGGATCCTTAGGGATCTGAGATTGTAAGCCTGCAATTATAAAGGCTGAGGGTAGGAGAGTTAAATCTCTGAGTGTAGGCCTTGGTGGCTGAGTGTAGGCCTTGGTGGCTGAGTGTAGGCCTTTGTGGCTGAGTGTAGGCCTTTGTGGCTGAGTGTAGGCTTTGTGGAAAAGCCGAGTTGTAGGGCCTTGGGCCTGAGGTGTAGGAGCCTGTTTTGGGTTCTGAGTTAGTGGAGAAGTTTGGCCGAATCTAGTACACTGCTAGATAGGCGAAGGGGGAAAGTGGATGTACCCAAAGCTTGGGGAACCACTATAAAACTCTGTGTCTACTATGTGTTTGTGGATTGCTGAGATTGCTGAATGTGTGCTGTGATAAATTAGATATAATTCTGTTAAATACTGTTTGCTGCCATAAAAAGTTAAAAAGATTCAAGTCACCTATTCACCCCCCCCCCTCTAGGTGCTTAGGGACTATCTTTCAAGTGGTATCAGAGCCAGGTTACTCAAAAAAAGGACTAACAGTCTGAGGAGATCCTGTTGGCAGATTCAGTTTAAGTGAAGTACAGAATCAAGAAAATCAAGAACCATGGGTTCCACTGAAAATCACAAGGAATTGGGATCCATGAAGCTACCCATATGTAAGAAGGAAATCTTTGGCATATGGAAGGAAAGGGTGAGACTGTTTATGGAAGCCTCATACCCTAGGATTTACATCACAGTAAAAGAAGGGCCATATGTGCCCATGAAGGTTTCAGTCTTGGATGCCAATCAGAGAACACCTAAGGATTTCTCTGAAATGACAAAGCATGAAATTGTTCTAGCCACTATGGATAAGAGGGCTCAGAACATAATAGTGAGTGCCATAGATGATGCAACTTTTCAGAATCTAATACATTGTAAGACAGCCAAAGAGATGTGGGATAGTCTTATTGTGTATATGGAGGGTTCTGAAGAAGTAAGGCAAGACAGAAAATCCTTGCTAAATCAAGAGTATGAAAGTTTTAGACAAGGAAAGGGTGATAGCATAACTGAGTGCTATAAGAAGTTTTACAGGATAGTGAATGAACTCATGTCATATGGTAGAGAGTTTTGTAATTATGAACTCAATGACAAGTTTCTAAGGTCCCTAACAAAAGATTGGGACACCAAGATCTGTGCCATTAGAGAAATGGCTAAGTTGGCAGAAATTCCTCCACCTACACTGTTTAGCAAACTGTTGTCTTATGAAATGCAGTTGACAGTGAGGAAAGAAGAGGAGAAATCAACAAGAATTGAACATAAGGAAAGGACAGTGGCCTTCAAGACAGAAGCCCCCAGAAAGTACAGATGTAAGTCACCTTCTCCACCTTCAAAAGCAGCTGATTCTGAGTCAGATGAGTCAGTCAGCACAAAATCTGAAAGCAGTGAAAGTGATGAGGACTTTGCTGCCTTCACAAGACATTTTCAGAAATTCTTAAAGAAGAAACAGTGGAGGTCAAGGCCATCTACTTTACAGGGAAAGGAAGACTCTTATCAGAAAAAGAGGTCTTCAAAGAAAGACAAGAAAAAGTCAAAGTCTAGCAAAGCTACACTATCAAAAATTGTGTGCTATTGCTGTAATAGACAAGGCCATGTGATAGCAGATTGTCCTGAGAAAAGAAAGGAGTCTAGTGACAAGAAGAAGACTCATTTCAAAGGCAAGAAAGAAAAGTCATTTGTTGCCAAAAAGGAGAAGACCCTGTCAGATATCTCTTCATCAGAAACTGAGTCAGATGCTGAGGCATATATAGGGCTGTTTGCTGAGGAAGAAGAAGAAGAGTTCATGCAGATTATGAATTCTATATATGAACAAGAAGACTGTCAGTGCCAAGGACTAATGGCATTGACTGAAAGTGACAAAATCCTGGAGCAGCCAGGACCCAGTAAGGTACAAAGTTCAACTTTAAGTTCAGTTTCTTGTGCCAGTACAGAATCAGATTCATCATCATCAAATGATGAGAGTGCATCTGAGTCTGAAGAAGATATTCATCAGCTGATAGATGAATATAAAGAACTGTTGCAAGCTTATAAGAAGAGCAAGTCCCTAGCCAAAAGGCAGACAAAGGAAATTGCTAATCTCAAAGCTATGGCAACTGATTCTGAGAAATTGTTTGATCAAAAGCTAAATGAGATAGCCAGACTGAAGCACATAACTGTGATTTAGATGGGGACTATCACATATAAGAATGATAAAATCAAGAGTCTGGAGATTAATCTTCAGAAGGAGAGAGATCTAGTTGCTAGGTTTTCTAAACCTAAGTCAGTTCTACCTTTAATTGATGAATTTGTTCATCACAAAGGCAAGGCTGGACTGGGTTTTATTAAACCTGCAAGGACTGTCCAGTCCAAGTCCAAGGGCAAAGCCCCAACACTCAACAAGCCAGCTGTGGATAAAACAGCTAAGACTCTACCTAAGCAAAGGTACAATAAGTTTGAGTGTTGGTGTTGTGGCAAGGTTGACCACTTTACAATGGACTGTTGGCACAATGCTAGTGCCAAAGTGAGTAGCAATCTGCCTGTAGGAAAGCTTGCAGGTAGCTTTGTCAGGATGCAAACTAACAAGTACCAAGGACCCAAGAATTCTTTGGGTTCTAAGGTTCACTAATCTGTTTTGCAGGTGAGTCCAAGTGGCCATGCCCCAATATGGTACTTGGACAGTGGATGTTCCAGACATATGACTGGAACAAGGGAATTGCTAAAGGACTACACTCCAATCAAAGATGGTCCTAAAGTTACCTTTGGTGGTTCTGAAAAAGGAATCATCAAAGGGTTTGGTAACATTTCTAGTAAGTTAGTTACCATTACTCAAGTGGCTTATGTTAAAGGGTTGAAACACAACCTTATAAGTATAAGTCAATTAAGTGATGTAGGGTATGACATCTCATTTGTTAAGAATGGTTGTCATATCAGGAGGTCAAATGATCAAGAGATCATTTTGACTGGTTATAGAAAGAGGAATGTCTACTGCCTAGACATTTTGTGTGAGACCAATGGTTCTCAAGTGTGTCTTGTAGCTGATGAGACAGTCTCTCATTGTGTCAAATGGCACAAGAGACTAGCCCATCTTAACTACAAGACAATTGGCAAACTCTTTAGCAAAGAGTTAGTGAGGAATGGTCCTCAAGTTAAGTGTGTTAAAGATGGTATTTGCTCAGCTTGTCAAAAGGGCAAGCAGACTAGATCCACCTTTAGAAGCATAGAAAACAAAGATGCTGTGAGGTGTTTATACCTCTTGCAAATGGATCTCTTTGGTCCAATGCCAGTTCACAGCCTAGGTAGGAAGGTCTATACCTTTGTAGTTGTAGATGACTACTCAAGGTTTTCCTGGGTGTTCTTTCTTAGACAGAAATCTGAAACACCCAATGTCTTCTATAGCTTTGTCAAACAGATTCAGAATGAACTAAATAGTACAGTGGTCAAAATAAGAAGTGACCATGGTACTGAGTTTCAGTCTGATGGCATGACAAAACTATGTGAAAACTTTGGGATATTTCAAGAGTTTTCTTCACCAAGAAAACCTCAGCAAAATGGCATTGCTGAGAGGAAGAATAGAACCTTGATTGAGGCTGGTAGGACCCTATTAAATGATACATCACTACCAGAATCCTTCTGGGCTGAAGCAGTAAATACTGCATGCCATGTTATCAATAGAGCTACCATAACTAAAAGCCTCAACAAGACCCCTATGAGGTTGTGAAAGGCAGGAAACCAAACCTATCCTACTTCAGGATCTTTGATTGTAAGTGCTTCATACTTAATAATGGAAAGTCTTACTTGACTAACTTTGCTGCCAAGTCCCAAGAGGGAATTTTTGTTGGGTACAGCAATAATAGTAAGGCTTAGAGAGTCTACAACTTGTCTACTCAAGTTGTAGAAGAGACTGTACATGTAGTATTTGATGAAACTAGGCTTATTAATAATGAGTTGTCTAGTAGTGTATGCAGCCCCATAGGTTTAACAAAGAAGATGGACAAGCTCACTCTAGAAGAAGAATCTACTGCAAGACAGTAAGTAGAAGACAGTGGCTGTTGTCCAGGGGGAGTACTACATGTACCAAATACAGAAGAAGTACAAGGAGTACAGAAAGATGATGAAACTGAAGAGGTTCAACCAGAAGTCAGGATGCCTCTAGTAAATAGGCATCTTAGAGATCATCCAGTAGAGCAGATTATTGGAGATCCAAGACAAGGGGTACAAACAAGGAGCAGAAATCTGAATGCAGCAATCTACTCCAGTTTTCTATCTCAAGTTGAACCAAAGAAGTTTGAAGAAGCCATTCTAGATCCACAATGGACTGAAGCAATGCAAGAAGAACTGAATCAGTTCAAGAGGTGCAAGGTCTGGGAACTTGTTCCTAAACCTAAAGACCACAATATAATAGGAACCAAGTGGATCTACAGGAATAAGATGGATGAACAAGGTGTCATCATTAAGAATAAAGCAAGATTGGTTGCTAAAGGATATAGGCAGGAAGAAGGTATTGATTTTGATCAAACCTTTGCTCCAGTAGCCAGACTGGAAGCTATAAGAATGTTCCTGGCCTATGCAACCTTTCAAGGATTCAAAGTTTACCAAATGGATGTAAAGTCAGCATTTCTAAATGGTAATTTTAAAGAAGAAGTCTATGTGGAACAACCCTCAGGTTTTGTTGATTCAACTCTACCTAATCATGTCTATAGACTTAGGAAAGCTTTATATGAGTTAAAGTAAGCCCCTAGGGCTTAGTATGAAACCCTGTCTAGTTTCCTCATTGAGAATAAGTTCACAAGGGGGAAAATAGACAAGACTCTATTCCTTAGGGAATCTAGAGGCAAAGTAATACTAGTCCAAATATATGTAGATGACATTATATTCGGGTCTACTGAAAGTAGCCTTTGCAAAAAGTTTGCAAAGCTAATGCAAGGTCAATTTGAGATGAGTAGTATGGGAGAGCTAAAGTTCTTCTTGGGTCTCCAAGTAAGACAGACTGAGAGTGGATTATCCATATGCCAGTCCAAGTTCACCCTAGAACTCATAAGGAAGTATGGTATGGATTCATCCAGCACCATGAAGACTCCTATGGGGTCAAGTATGTCTCTTAGCAAGGATGATGCAGGGAAGCCTGTAGATGAAACCTTGTATAGAGGGATAGTTGGCTCCCTATTATACTTGACTGCAAGTAGACCAGATATCATGTATGCTACATGTGTCTGTGCAAGGTATCAAGCCTGCCCTAAAGAGTCTCATTTGACAGCAGTCAAAAGGATATTGAGATATCTAAAGGGCACTCCTTATCTAGCCCTCTGGTACCCTAGGAATGAGGATTTTGATCTAACAGGTTATTCAGATGCAGACTTTGCAGGATGCAAAGAAGATAGAAAAAGCACTACTGGAACCTGTCAATTCCTAGGTGGAAGACTGATTTCTTGGAGTAGCAAAAAACAAACAAGTGTGGCTATCTCCACTGCAGAATCAGAATATATGGCTGCAGGAAGTTGCTGTGCTCAACTTCTATGGATACAACATCAGCTTGAGGACTATGTAATTCAGGTAAGTAGAACTCCACTCTTTTGTGATTCTACTAGTGCTATTTCAATAGCCAATAATCTTGTATCCCATAGTAGAACAAAACATATTGAAATTAAATATCATTTTCTTAGGGAGCATGTAGAAAAAGAAGATATTTTACTTGAATATGTTAAAACTGATAATCAACTAGCTTATATGTATACTAAGCCCCTAGAAGAAGCTAAGTTCAATAGGTTTAAGATTGAACTAGGAATGATAAACTTAGAGTAAGTTTATAGTATTGGAAATTGGCTAAGTCAAAAGGTGTCGACACACAGAGATCTCTGTGTCGACACAGAATAGTGGTGTCGACACTTCAGAGAAAAGGCGTCGACATATCTAGGAAGTTAGTGTCGACACTTCAAAATAATAGTATCGACACATGATAAGTTGGTGTCGACACAACCAAAGTAGGTGTCGACACATCCAAAGTGGTGTCGACACTTAAGTTTTACTCAGTATTTTCTAAGTAAAGTCTCGACTAAATGTCGAGTTGAGTGGTGTCGACACATAAACAAGTGTCGACACATATAATCTGTTGACTAAACTTGTGTCGATACATATGTGTCGAGACATTATAAGTCAGTGTCGACACTTATTGCTAGTGTCGACACAATTTAAGTTGGCTGCCCGCCTTTTCATCTTCAAAATTAGAAAGGTATAAATAGGATTTTGCCTTAGTCTGTCGAAATGCTTTCAAAAGTTTCGAGACCAAAACTTGTGTGTCGACACCTCTCTTCTCTCCAGTCAAATTCTTCAAACCCTAATGGCGCCAAAGCTTGAGGAGAATGTCAACGAAGGATACGAACTGGTGCGCGACGCATTTGGGGATGTTGACCAGGAAATCAAGAACGTGGTAACCCTAGTTGCAGACTCAGGGTTAGAATATCTTGTTTCAGAGCCTACAAAGATCTGGAAGAAGGAAGTCTTGGAATTCCTCAATGGAGCTAAGGCAGATGAAACTGGATTCAAGATCAAATCCAGAGTCCATGGTGAGAAGGTGAAGGTATCACCTAAGAGCTTGAGAAAGATTCTACAGCTACCAAGAACTAAGGAAGGGGATGAAGTAAATGCTTCTAAGACAAGGGAAGCTCTAACTTGGTGTGGACTAGATTCTAAGATGAATATTGGTTCAGTATTCAATAGAAAAGGAATGAACAGTTAGGGGAAATTCCTGTCTGAAATTGTTGGGAAAGTCATATTGAGCAAGCCAGGAGGGCATGACAGACTGTCTGCCTACATGTTTAGTATTATGACCAGGATTATCTTCACTCTGAACACTGACTGGTCTGTTATAGTGTTTGAGAAAATCAAGGAAAGCCTGAAGAAGCCCAACCTGGGCAGAATTTTAAGTCTTTACCTTGCTGGTGTTATACCTGAAGTTATGGGTCAGGCTGCTGGAAGTAAAATAAATCATATGAGGAAAATGGATCTGAGAATATTCTCTAGATGGGACAGGGTGTTGTCAAAAGAGATACCAACACCTGAGAAGATCACTTCTGAGAAGGAAATTCCACCAAAGAAGAAGAGGAAAATTGCCCCAGTGGCTCAAGAGTCCACTAGCAGCTCAGACAGTGAAGAACAAGTTGTCTTCTCACCTGATGAGAATGAAGAAGAGACTGCTGTGAAGTCTCCAGCTCCTCAAAATGTTGCTGAAATCCAGGTGGAGCTACCTCAAGCTAGTCCCATACACAAGGATCACATCCAGGGGGAGCCTCTAATTGTAGAAGAACCAACTACACTAGAAAGTGAACAAGCAACCAACATCATCCTAGAGGTAATCACTGAGCTTAATGCTTTAGATTTTCCTTTAGAAGATACTGATTTGTCTGATGTTTATCAGCAACCACAGACTGCTAGTCAAGTTCCAGATGTTGTCATGGAAGACATATCTGCTGCAGCTCAGCTTGTTTCTGATCCAGTGGTAGAAGAGCCCAGAATTTCTCCAGCTCATTCTCCACAAGAGTATACCGTGGAAGATTTATTTCTAAATCTGGATCAAGAAGATTTTGATAAGGAAACTGCTGCTGAAAAGGAGAATGCTCCACTTGAGGGGGAGCAAGTGCCACTTAATGAAGAACCTGCAAGGGAAGAGGCTGAGAAAGCACCAAAAGTACAAAATGAGCTACCTAAGGAGAGGGTAGAGATAGCAAGTACATCTGGATCTGAAGATGAGGAAGCTTCAAGGGCTAAGAAAAGAAAGTTTCAAGTTTTCAGGAAAAGAATCCAGAGTTATTAGAAGGCTCTCCAAAGTGTTGCTCCACAGTCTGCACTACAGCCAGCCCCAGCTTTTGATTATAGTACACTGATGGTTGCTATGCAGATCAAGCTGGATGAGCATAGAAAAGCAATAGAGACTTATGTGGATGAAGGGCAGAAATCATTACAGTTTGATTTGGCCCAGGATATTAAATCCATAAGATTTGAGATGAATCTCAATAAGAAAGAGATGACTGACTGGTTCCACAAGGGTGGGAATGCAGTAGTCTATCTTGCTACACATCAGGAAAAAATAAAGGCTCAAGTAGATGACATAGCACAGAAGCAGGGGTATGTTCTAGAGAACCAAATAAGAATGAATGACAATTTGACAGAATCCCACAATGCTATTGTCACAGAAATGAAGAACATAGCTGCTGGACCTTCTACCTCTACTGCTACTGTTAAAGCTGAATTTGACAAAGTATTTCAGGAAGAAATCACTGCTGTTCAGACTGCCATTCAAGAATCTCAAAAGATCATAAATGACAAACTCCAAAGGTTAAAACCTTTCTTTAAAGATGAAGTTAATTATTTGGATAATCAAGTCAGATTTCAAAAAGATGATGTCAGAGATCATGTAGAAAGAGAAGTCATAAAGGGGGGGAGGGTTTTAGTCAAAGCTAGCTCTGATCATGCCAAGTGGATATCTAATTCCATCAGAGCTACACTGGGTTATCCTCCTCTTTGTGATGATGACAATGTTGCTGAATCTGGAATTCATCCTGCATATCTAGGAGGGGAGCAACCAGAAGTGGCTCAAGTTATCTACCCTCCTCCAAATTTTGACATGATTCATGCTGACATACAGTCCATGTATAGCGCACCTGGGGGTAAGGACAATGTCATTATTGAAAAAGTTGTTCAGCCTATATCTGAAGCTATGCAAGAAGCACTGCAGAAAGAAGAAGAGACTAGATTGTCTAAGAAGAGGTTCAGGGAGCAAGCTGAACAAAGACCTGACTTTGAGCAGTGGAGCCCCACCTCAAGAAACATTATTTTGACTACCTGGAAAGCTGCAAAAGATAATGTGCATGACAGGAACAAGTGGTTTTCTGAAGTAGAATGGAGGAAACATGAATCAAGGCAGGAGGCCATAGTTCAATATAGAAGGAAGGCCAAGATGGGAAAGCTACCTCCTACTGCTCTGGAGCCTAGCAAGTACTTTCCCAAGCCATATCATTATTTTGAGAGGCAAAAGATTAAGGCTGAGGAACTTAAGAAGAAAGATCTGAAAGGCAAGAAGCCTGCTGATGCTGAAGTTACTGAAGCTCCTGTTCAAGCCAAAGTACAAGCTGGCAAAGGAATAGTGATCAAGGAGCCAGAACAGAAATAAAATTAGAATTTTCTTAAAGTTTACTTTGTAATCTTTTTGATGTAAAACATTCTGTAAACTTTTTGAAATATGTATATGACAAAGTATCAGAACAATGTGTTGTGTAATAAATTTGCTATGTGTTAAATTTATTTCATAATTGTTCTGTGATGCAATCTAGGTGTACATGTTTGTTTCATACATGTTTATGTTTGCCCTGCTATATATAATCCTGCTTTACATCATTTTGTAATTTTATTATGAATGGTGTATATCATTGACTAAGGGTTACGAATTCTCCAAATAGGGGGAGATTGTTGGGTACATTGGTCTAAATGTACCTGATTTGAAGAAGCCTCACCCAACTCAATGATATACATCAAAATGTATTTGATGTGTTTTGAGTTTACTTGTGCAGGCTAAGTATTTACAGGAAAGAAGAAAAAGTTTCTAAGTCCATGTGTCGACACCCAGAGGAAAAGTGTCGACACTTAAGAAGACTTGTGTCGACACCCAGGCAAGCAGTGTCGACACTAGGAGTCATTGTGTCGACACCAGGGATGCTGAGTCGACACCAGACAGAAAGTGTCGACACAAGGAGCTGTGTCGACACTCAATGAATAAGAAGTGTCGACACATGAAGATGTGTCGACACTCAGCAAAAGTCAGCTGAGACTAAGTTCAAGTGTGGACACCCAGAACAATGTGTCGACACTCAACAGAAGAGTCAACACTTGAAGTAAGTGTCGACACCCAGAACAATGTGTCGATACTTAGCAGAAGAGTCAACACTGGAAGTAAGTGTCGACACCCAGAACAATGTGTCGACACTTAGCTGAAGACTCAACACTTGAAGAAAGTGTCGACACAAGGAGCTGTGTCGACACTTAGCAAAGAACAACAAAGTTCAACAAAATATTCTAAGTACAAGTGTCGACACTAAGGAGTTGTGTCGACACTCAGCCAGAGTCTCGGCAGAAGAAGAATGTGTCGACACCTAGAACAATGTGTCGACACTCAACAAGTATCAACACTGAAGACATGTGTCGACACCAAGAAGCAGTGTCGACACTTAACAGATTCAACACATGAAGATGTGTCGACACAAAGATGTTGTGTCGACACTTAGAAGAATTCAGCAGGATACTGAAGTACAAGTACTTGTGTCGACACTCAAATTCAGTGTCGACACATGAAGAATAAGTAGTGTCGAGATACAAATTCAACAACAAAAGGAGTTGTGTCGACACCTTGTAGACTAGTGTCGACACTTAGACAACTTGTGTCGACACTTGGTCTATAAGTGTCGACACTTAAAGACAGAAAGTCTCGACACTTAAAGACAGTTACAGAATTTTCAAGAACTGACTGGATGACTTGACAGCTGCCATTCCAGCCGGTCTACAGCACCTGTCAGAGTTGTCAAAATTTAGTTATGGACCGGACCAGCCGGTTATCATGAAGAAGGCCTATAAATAGGCTTATACAGTCTACAGAAACTGTTGTTGAAGTTGTCAAAGTTCAGATCAAGTAATTGTCTAAAGAAGATCTAGCTATCAAGTGAAGATCTAAGAAGTTGTAGAGAGAGAGCTCCATCCAAGAAATCAGTTGTTGGAACCAGACTGAGAAGAAGGGTTCAGATCTACTCTGAACCTTAAGTAGCAGAGATCAAAGATCAACTGCAGAAGGAGTCAATCTTATTGAGTTCTACTTTTAAGAAGCTTTGAAGAAAGCTAAGTCAGATTGAGTCCAGCTGAGTTCTTCCAAGAACTCATCAAGAATCTCACAACTTATCTCTCTTTCTTCTAAGTTGTTGAGTTTATACATTTTGTATTCATTATAACTTGTAGGATCCTTAGGGATCTGAGATTGTAAGCCTGAAATTATAAAGGATGAGGGTAGGAGAGTTAAATCTCTGAGTGTAGGCCTTGGTGGCTGAGTGTAGGCCTTGGTGGCTGAGTGTAGGCCTTTGTGGCTGAGTGTAGGCCTTTGTGGCTGAGTGTAGGCTTTGTGGAAAAGCTGAGTTGTAGGGCCTTGGGCCTGAGGTGTAGGAGCCTGTTTTGGGTTCTGAGTTAGTGGAGAAGTTTGGCCGAATCTAGTACACTGCTAGATAGGCGAAGAGGGAAAGTGGATGTACACAAAGCTTGGGGAACCACTATAAAACTCTGTGTCTACTGTGTGTTTGTGGATTGCTGAGATTGCTGAATGTGTGCTGTGATAAATTAGATATAATTCTGTTAAATACTGTTTGCTGCCATAAAAAGTTAAAAAGATTCAAGTCACCTATTCACCCCCCCTCTAGGTGCTTAGGGACAATATCTTTCAGGGTCTCGCCCACCTCTAAACCAGTAAAGCACTACTGGTCAGACCTATCGTACGCCTCAACGCTTGGTGCACGAAGCGGACTCCTGCGTACTCTTGCCGGCTGGCGCAACCGACCTCGGTTGGCGAAGTGCTAGCCACACTTGCCGAGTTAGAGTATTGGCATCGGTGCATCGACCCTCCAATACCGAAGACCCACCACCTTAATTTTCTTTCCTTTTATGCACATGCAAATTTAACGTAAGCAAAAACCGAGTCAAAGCTCCCCGGACCAAAACGTCCGCCTCAAACCATCAAGCCGAAGCTCCCCGGACCCCAACGTCCGTCTCTTAACCAACCAAGCCGAAGCTTCCAACTATCCTCCAGTACTATCTGTGTTTGTGAAATGTGTAACCCTAATTACTAAGTTACTCTTTTCAGCTTGTTATTACAGCTTACGTTAACCCAGGACTGCCCCCGGTATTCCCTGTGAAGGGATCTCAAGGGGCACTAGGAACTATGTTGGGATTACGGCCAGCGTTCCCTTTCGCAAGGTACTTATTATTATTATTGGTTTATTTCCTTACCCTTTACTTTCTCATGTTATGATAGGCTAAACCTAAGGTGATTTGACTCTACCTCACCTCGGGGAAGACGACCTTTCGTCGAACCCGAGCGCCTCTAAACCCTAGCCAAAACAACACTCTACTCATTTTATCTTCCAATGATGCTCCTAATGCTATTTATCCCTTCCAGCAAACCACTAAACCCAAGTCATGTGTTCTAATTCATATCCCAACTTATTCCCTGCAGTTTTACTAAATGCAGACCACTTAAGCTATATGACCCGTAAAATGGGAAGTATACCAAATGATCATTCAGTACTCATATAATAATTATTGGAGGACTATACTGACATATGTAGCCTAAATCCATAATTTCCTAATTTTCATAATTTAGCTGATAATTTATTTATTTATTCTAATAACCAAAAGTTCCAAGTTTGAACATGAAGTACAGGTTTTATACAAGTTAAAATTCCACTAAATTTATGTTAAAGGAAAAATGAATATTCATCTAAAATTCCAGAATCTCCCAATTTTTCAGCAAGGTTTAAGCCCTTAAATAGTGTTTCAAATTTATTCCATAATAAATCATTTAAAGGGGGTGTACAACAAAAATACTACCAAAAATTCAGAGAAAATTCCAGGATGATTATAAGGACACATAAAACCTCTAAATAAAGTTTCCTTATTTTTTTGAAAGAATTATTCCCTGAATTAATTAAATATCCAATTCTCAAAATTATGATCTTGTAAAGGAAGTTCTATAAACATACCTTTAACAATTATAAATAAATTTTTACAAGTACATTTTGGCCTGGAAACATCAAAACCTAAGTCTCATGATTTTTCAACAGATATATCATCAATAATTAATTATATAATACCAAGGCCCCTTTCCCAAGCTTGTGAAGGAAGTACAATCAAGCAAAGATTATGATAAAATTCAGGGGTATTCACTTAGGCCTATAAGATCTTCTGACCAAATTTCATCAGATTCAAATGGACAGAATAACCATAAGACATTCAAACATCATTTGGGGCCTTTTGGTAATTAACAAATGAAGTACTAGGAATAAAATCCATAAAATTCTATAGAAATTACCAGGGGTTCTAGATGGCCTAAAACATACTCTACCCAAGTTCCATAGCTTTTTGGGAAGGTTTAGTGGCTGAATCTTCAAATTTGTGCTCCTACCCTAAAACTAGGGTTAGGGTTTTGAGGTGCCTATCTTCCTCCAAATCCTATAAGATTCCTTTCAGGGAACTTAGGATACACTACCTCCATTCCTACTGAGTTTCCAAGGGCATACAAGGGCATTTGCCCCTATGTCCTTCACAACCCCAAAAGGTCCTTCCTTAGGGTTTGAGGTTGAACCCTAGGGTAAATCAAGCCTAAATCATCCCATTTTCCTTAAGAGGGTGACATTGGACATGCCAAGTCAGTGTCCAAAATCTCAGCCTCTGTTGAGGGGAGGGGACCACCCTAAGTCCATAGTGCACTTTTAATCAAGAATACCACCTTAAAGCCTAACTAGGGTTTGGTGATTCCCTAGCTAAAACCTATCCAAAAGAGTTAAAATTTTCTACCGAACTAGGTCTTGATGCCAGGGACCACTATCCAAAATTTGGGAGGGTTTGGAGGTCATTTGACCACTTAATTAAATTACCTAACATTATTAAATAAAGGTAAAAACTTTAGGCAAAGTGTCTCTAAAAATTCTGATTTTTGGGCAGACCCTAGGTATCGCTATGAGACTCCCTTCCAAAATTTCAAGTGGTTTCGATCAAGGATGAAATGTGGGCCCTCAGTTCAATGTCTGCCTAGCCCTAGGTATAGGTCCCACCAAAATGGGTGCCCTGGTCAAACCTTGCACCCAAATTGGTTCAAACCAATTTTAAAATAAAGTAGAGCCAAAGGGCTACAACGTTCATGTTGAAGGTTTTTCCCACCAGGTGAGCCTAAGTATTTTTAAAATTTAAAACCAATAATATCAAAAACTGTGACATAAATTTCATTATTATAAAAATATTTCCTATAGTTTAATCACATGGCCGCACGAATCTTGAAGCAAAAAGGGACGGAATCCCTTCATTTCCTTCCTTGAGCCAACGACCAGGATTCATCCTGCCTGGAGCCACTTCCAAGCTCTGCCGCCGGCGATCCAGCCCCTTCCCCGGCCAGCCACTGACACCACCACCTCCGTTGAGGTGGTGGATGCCGCCAGGCGGCGGCACAGCCGCCGGAGGGGTGTTTTCTGGCGGTTCTAATAAGAATTTTTTTGCCGAAAAACCATGAAATCCATGGTTTGGATCGGGCTCGATTGAGCCCGAACCTTGAACCTAATGAAACCTACGATCTACCCGTGAGATAAGGAGAGGGGGAGGACCTTTCTGGCGGCCTGAATGCGGGAGGAACGGCGGGATGCCATTGTCGACGGTGGCGGCGCTCGGCTTCTGCAACAACACAGTGGGACGGCCTGTTCCCTCCAGGTAAAAGCTCGAAAATGTTCCCCTTTGCCCACTGATGATGTTTAAATGGACAATTGGGGAGGGGGCGGCTAGTTCTTCAATGCCCATCAAACACCATTAATGGTGTGGCTCGGGTTGAGTGGGGGGAGGGTGCTGAATCTACCCCTTGGTGGCCGGGAAACGGCTGGAATCAACTCCTCTTCCCTAGAGGAGTTGATTGTAGCCATTAAGAGTGGTTGTTGGTTTCCTTTAGCCGCCTCCCACCTTTCCTTTCCTCTCCCCCATCTTCTCTCGCCACCATTAACTTGAAGGGAAGCTCCCTTCTCTCTCCTAGTCACCCATGTTGACTGGTCAATACCATAGGGTATTTGCAGCCCACTTAGTCATAATGGTTATGAAGAGTGATGTTAGCCTAAGGGAGAAATGGCTTGAGCTTGGGTTAGCCCATTTGGGCTAAGTTTGACTTGGCTTAAGCTAGGGTTGACTTAGGTCAATCTGATCGTTTGGGTTGACCCCATTGGGTCCTTGGTGACCCATTGGCCTCCCCTAAGGCCTATATGGGGTTATGTAGGGTTACCTTACACTTTAGAGGTCTCCTACCCTTAGTAAGGGCACTTTGACCAGATTTGGGGCTTGAGTTAACTTGGGTCAACTTGGCCTCTAGGGCTGACCCCAATGTGTCCTTAGTGACCATTTGACTTCACTTTAGAGTAAGGAAGGCATAGGTGGGGTACTCTAGGCTAGGAGTAGATCAATTGACCCTAAGTAGGCTAGTTTGACCCATTTAGGGTTAGGGTTGACTTTGGTCAGCTGAGTCTCTTTGATTGACCCCAGTGGGTCCTTATGGCTCTAATGGGCCTCCTAAGGTATTAGGGGGTGTTGTGGTACGGTCTTGGGGTTATGGTGTAGCACCATGGTCATCCTAGACCATTGTTTAGAATTCTACTATTTGCAGACCATGGTTATCCTCACCTTGGCCTCCTATCTCGTGGCCCATTTCTGGCTTCTTAGGGTTTGTCATGACCTAGTCATGGACAAAACCACTCCTAGGGGTCTAGTTGGAAATGAGATGTTACAAATCCCAATAAACAAAATAAAGATTTCGTCCCCGAAATCAAGGTTAAGCCTACGGGAATTTCTACCATATAAAAGAAGCTTGTAACATCCCATCACGACGCCAGGTTTGCTAAATTAGGTTTTGAGGGAAACCTAAGTCTATACCCAATTCGACTAATTGGCAAACCAAGATCCCAATAAACAAAAGATAAACCCCCAATAAACAAAAGGTTAGCCTCTACTCTTCCTGGAGCAGCCCTACTAGTTTAAAGCAGGAAAATAAATTAAACATCTTGAGGGGTTGTGAGGTATACCTGACTAAACAGCTCTGGGTATCTTTGTCGCATCAGGTCCTGCAGTTCCCAGGTATGCTCCTCCTGGCCGTGGTTCCTCCACAGGACTTTGACCAACGGAACCTTCTTGCGACGCAAGATCCGTACTCCTCGGTCGTCGATCCTAACCGGCTCCAAACGAATTGACCGGTCTGAAGCTACCGGCCCTTCGGTGGTCAAAATCTGCTGCTCCGGGCGTAGTAGAGCCCTCCTCAGCGAAGAAATATGGAAGACATCGTGCAGAGCTGGCAGCTCTGGTGGCAACTCCAGCCTGTAGGCTAGGGGCCCGATCCGCTCCAGGATCCTGTAAGTGCCCATGTACATAGAGCTGAGCTTCTTTCTTCGACCACGCACCCGTGAGACCCGATGCATGGGCCGGATCTTCAAAAACACTCGGTCCCCCACCTGGAACTCCACCTGATGATGTCGGGCGTCATAGTACTTAGCCTGTCTGCTCTGCACCTCTAACATCCTGTCCCTGATCAGCCTCACCTGAGCCTCGGTGTCTTCAACAAAATCTGATCCCAACACCTTCGGATCTTCGTCCTGAACCCAAGAAAGCGGGGTCCAGCATTTCCTTCCAGACAAGGCTTCGTAAGGCGCCATCCTGATGCTAGACTGGTAGTTGTTGTTTTAGGAGAACTCGACCAGGGGTAAGAGCTTCTCCCATGGTTCCATGGGGTCCAAAATGCATAGCCTCAAAAGATCTTCCAGCGTCCGATTGGTACATTCTGTCTGCCTGTCCGTCTAGGGCTAGAATGTGGTGATGAAGGTCAATCGCGTGCCCAAGTAAGCTTGCATGGATCTCCACTCCCTGGAAGTGAACCGGCCATCCTGATCCGACACGATCGTCTTAGGCACCCCGTAGTATCGAACGAACTGCTCCACAAATCTCAGCACTAATACTCCCATAGCGTCGTCCTTCCTGATCGGAATGAACCTGGCCACCTTTGTCAACGGATCGACGATGACCCAAATCGAGTCATTTCCCGTCCGTGATCGGGGAAGTCCGTGAATAATGTCCATCGCGATGTCTTCAAACTTCCACTATGGTACCGGGAGTGGTTACAACAATCCCGCGGGGTTTTTGCACTCCGCCTTCACTAGCTGGCACGGTTCACAGTGGGTCACAAACTGAGTGATATCCTTCTTCATGCCAGGCCAATACATAGTCTTCTTCAAATCCGCAGTCATCTTCGTAATCCCCGGGTGCACCGAGTATCTGCTGTGGTGGGCCTCTGCCATAATATCTTCCTGGACCTGGCTTCCTTCCGGTATATAAGTCCGACCTCTAAAGCATACCACACCATCCCTCATCGTGTAATCTCCTGCTGCACCGTTCTCCAAGTCCCCGAATATCGGCTCCAATTTGACATCTCGCCTCTGTCCCTCTCTGACTCGGTCCCGGATATCGTCTGTAACCCTCACCGCAGCAAAATACTCCATGTAAAGCTCGGGGTCCTCGGATGACACCAGTGTGATGTGCATATCCTCCAATCTCCTCACCAGCTCTATATACATAACCTGGGGCCCGACCTCGGAAGTGGCAGCTCTCGGACTCAATGCGTCAGCCACCACGTTTGCCTTCCCTGGATGGTAGTGCATCTCATACTGATAATCTGCTAAGAAATCCACCCAGCGCCTCTGCCTGATATTCAGTTCCTTCTGCATGTCCACGTATTTTAGGTTCTTGTGGTCGGAGTAGATGTCGCAGTGGACTCCATAAAGATAATGGCGCCAGACCTTCAAAGCAAAAAACGACTGCCCCCATCTCAAGGTCGTACACCAGATAGTTCTGTTCGTGCTTCTTCAACTGGCGAGATGCATATGCAATCACATGACCCTTCTGCATCAGTACAGCTCACATACCCTTGTAGGAAGCATCGGTGTAGACCTGAAATCCTTCCCTCCCCGAGGCGAGAGCAAGAATGGGAGCCAAGGTTAGTCGATCCTTCAGCTCCTGGAAAGCTGCCTGGCATTGCGGGGTCCACACGAAAGGTACCTCCTTCTTCGTCAATGATGTGAGCGGGAGGGAGATTCGAGAGAATCCCTCCACGAACTTCCGGTAGTAACCGACAAGTCCTAGGAAACTTCGTACGTCGGTGGATGTCTTCGGCTGCGGCCAATCCCGAATTGCCTGAATCTTTGCCGGATCCACCGCCAGCCTGGCTCCACTGATAATATGGCCTAAGAAGCCCACCTCCTTCTGCCAGAACTGACATTTTCTAAACTTTGCATATAAATGATTCAACCGCAGTCTCTATAGGGTCAGTGCCAGATGGCGAGTGTGCTCCTCCTCCGTTCTCGAGTAGATGAGGATGTCATCGATAAACACAATGACAAACACATCTAGATACTCCTTGAAAACCTGGTTCATGAGGGTCATGAATGCTGATGGTGCATTGGTGAGCCCGAAGGGCATCACCGTAAACTCGAATAAACCATATCTGCTACTAAAAGCAGTCTTCTGAATAACCTCCTCTCGAATCCGAAGCTATTAGTATCCCGACCTCAAGTCTAATTCCGAAAAGAACTGCGCTCCCTGCAGCTGGTCGAACAACTCGTCTATCCTTGGAAGTGGATAGGTATTCCGGACCGTCAGTCGATTTAGTGCTCTGTAGTCGATGCACAATCTGAGAGTCTCGTCTTTCTTTTTGACGAACAATACCAGGGATCCCCATGGTGAAGAGCTTGGCCGGACAAATTCGGCTTCCACTAACTCCTGAAGCTGGCTCCGAAACTCTGTCAATTCCCTTGGGGCCATCCGGTAAGGCACCTTAGATGCCGGCTTGGCCCCCGGCACAAGCTGTATCTGAAAGTCCTGCTCCCTGCGTGAGGGTAATCCGGGAAATTTTTTTGGAAAGACGTCCTCAAACTCCCGCACCACCGGGATATTCGATATAGAAATCATGGCCTCCGCCATCTCAAACAGCACCTCGTAGGCCTCCTCCCATTGTAAATAGGTCTTAACGGCCTGTACTGAAGATAAGGGTATACGTGAGGCAGGTCTTATACCTTCGATGATGATGATAGAGTCCCCGTGTCTCACGGTGATCCTCTTCGCTTGACAATCAATATGGGCATGGTTCCATTGTAACCAAGTCATGTCCAGGATCAGTTCGAAGACGGGCATCCTTAGGACCGTTGCCGATACCTCGAACGGCTTTCCTCCAATCTCTGCCTCCATGCTGCAGTGGGCAGAGGTGAGTATCTCCGATCCGTCGGCTAGACGCACCCTTCTCATCCGGCCTGTGAACCGTTCCACTCCTTCCAGCCCTTCCATAAAGGCCTCCGGCAGAAACGAGTGCGAGGCACCCGTGTCGAACACAGTATAGGCGGGCTTGCCGCCGATGAAGACTATACCTGGGACGGTTAAATGTCTTAGTAAATTATAACGAGTTTTTCCTTCCTATTTATTCTACTTATGGCAGTTCTACTGGTTGGGCAATTGAGAAAGGGAATTTAATTTAAACAATTTTAAATATCTTGGCGTACCTGCTATGACCTGCTCTGGATTCCGAGGCTGTGCTAGGTCCAGAGCATACACCTGCTCCCTTTCCTGTCTTCGATCCCCTCCCTGGTAACCACGTCCTCGACCCATCCTCGGCCTCCAAAATGCTGAGCAGGTGGGCCACCCTGTGGTGCTGGAGGTGGTGCCCCCCTCATGGGGCAGTTTCTTCGGAGGTGTCCCACCTGATGACAATGGAAGCATTCCGGTGGGGGATACGCCATACCCCCGGGTCTCGGCATCTCCTGTATCCGAAGAGGTTGAGGGGCCAATATCACCTGATCTCTCGTCTCCTGCCTCACCTCCTGACGAGGCTGGTCCTCTGTCCTTCTCCCATCTAGTATAGCACCTCGCCGTTGATCATTTCTGGACCTCCGGCCCTGATCCTCCGCTTGCCGCTTCTGGCCTAGAGTGGTGTGCCAATCAGCCTCAATCCTCTTTACCATCTCCAAAATCCGGGAGATAGGCCCGTCATATACAAACAACAAGGCCTCCCCCAACTCCTCTTTCAGACCCTTATAGAATCTCTTGATGTATCCTGCTTCGTCCAGCTGGTAAGAACCTGCATATCGAGCCAAATGGTCGAACTCTCGATGGTACTCCACCACCGTCCTGGTGCCCTGCTTCAGCTGTAAGAACCGCTCCTCCAACTCATCCCTGGCCGACTACGGAACAAAATGCTCCAGCAGCGTGGCCCTGAATTCCTCCCAGGTAATCTCCGCAACCTCCCTATTGGCAAACATCGTGTCCAACAGCATCTTCCACCACCTCTTGGCATGGAACTCCAAGCAAGATACCACCAAAGCCACCCTCTCCTCCCAGGGGCACCGTATCCCGGTCAACATCTCGTACAGAATATCCAGCCACTCTTCTGTCCGCACTGCCGACTCTGTCCCCAAGTAGGACGGGGGAGAGAGTCCTCGGAAGGTGCTCATCCAGTTGGCCCCCGGGTTTGGCTGCGGGGCTGGAGCCTGTTGAGCCCGGAAGGCCTCAAGGATAGCTGTAAGAGTTTGCCCCATGTCTGACTGAATGAAAGGAGTGGGGACCAGGGTAGGTGGTGCAATGTCCGGAGTGTGCTGAGCTCCGCCTTGTGGGGTGGGCTGAGCTGGGGGCTGCAAAACGTACTACATTAGTAGGTAATCGACTCAATACCTAATAAGAAGCTGACAATTTACATGTGATCCATCATATGGGCACACCACTGCTTCCGCTGCTTAGTTTGTCCCCAAACTAAACTCGCGCGGGGGTGACCCAGGGTTGTGGACTGCTACTTTTCGATCGAGGTCTGCTTTGATACCACTTGTAAGACCCTTTTTTTTCTTTTTCAACACCGGGGTCTTAGGCCCAGAACCGCCGTTTTGCGGTGACTCCTTCATGCCCTGAAGGGTCATCACCACAAAGCGTCGATTCTTGCGGCCAATTCGATTGCAGAAAAGTAGCACAATAATGTAAATGCAAACTTGCAGTTTACAGAAAATCACATATCATAGTAAATAAATCTCAATGAAGGGAGTGTCCACAGAATAATACATCAGAGTGCTAAAATACGGGCGTATGCCCGGTACAACATGTCCTCACTACAAATCACTCATGCGAAAGCAAATGCTGAAAATCTACTCAAGGTCGAGACTTACAGTCCCGGCTGTATGAACTCCGGAGCTAGACTGCCCCATCTCCAAGCGTACCGGTCTTTGGGGTTACTCCTCCATACTGGGCTCCACGATCCCCTAAATAATGCGGTTCGAAAACCGTTAGTCTAAAAGACTAAGTCCTATCATCCCCCGCCCCTTCCCCATGGCTCCTAGGCACCGAGCGGAGAGGAAGAAAGGGGAGGACTTGAAGGTGGAGAATAATCAAAAACAGATGGCAGCGGACCTACACCAGCAATTCTATATAGATATTGACAATAAGATGAAATATGAAAAGTAACCTTCTCTTATGTGAGAACACATAAGCCAAGGGGTCTTCTGCAAGACTCCCATCGTATAAAGAGTCCCATACCAAATTATACGTTGGGGTGTTAGTTATCACACAGAAATATATAAAAATATGTCGAAATTGACCTTAATTTATAAACTTGCCCACACAAGCTTATAGACCAAGGGGTCGTTTAGCAGGTCCTAATGCATAAGCATCCCATTCCACTTATACATTAGGTGTCAGGGGTTAAATGATTCGATTATGCTATGACATGCAAGTGGGTATGATGGAACATGCATGTGCGACACACACACCCGACTCTGTGCACACAGACCTTTAGTTCCCCCTTTCTGGAGCTGTAACCTCCCAGGATACCTCCGTATTGCCAGACGGAAGCGGTGGGTTGGGCCCCGCCGACCTCTAAACCAGTAAAGCACTACCGGTCAGACCTATCGTACGCCTCAACGCTTGGTGCACGAAGCGGACTCCTTCGTACTCTTGCCGGCTGGCGCACCGGACTTCGGTTGGCGAAGTACTAGCCACACTTGCCGAGTCAGCGTATTGGCGTCGGTGCATCGACCCTCCAATACCGAAGACCCACCACCTTAATTTTCTTTCCTTTTATGCACATGCAAATTTAACGTAAGCAAAAACCGAGCCGAAGCTCCCCGGACCAAAACGTCCGCCTCAAACCATCGAGCCGAAGCTCCCCGGACCCCAACGTCCGTCTCTTAACCAACCAAGCCGAAGCTTCCAACTATCCTCCAGTACTATCTGTGTTTGTGAAATGTGCAACCCTAATTACTAAGTTACTCTTTTCAGCTTGTTATTACAGCTTACGTTAACCCAGGACTGCCCCCGGTATTCCCTGTGAAGGGATCTCAAGGGGCACTAGGAACTATGTTGGGATTACGGCCAGCGTTCCCTTTCGCAAGTTACTTATTATTATTATTGGTTGATTTCCTTACCCTTTACTTTCTCATGTTATGATAGGCTAGACCTAAGGTGATTTGACTCTACCTCACCTCGGGGAGGACGACCTTTCGTCGAACCCGAGCGCCTCTAAACCCTAGCCAAAACAACACTCTACTCATTTAATCTTCCAATGATGCTCCTAATGCTATTTATCCCTTCCAGCAAACCACGAAATCAAACTCATGTGCTCTAATTCATATCCCAACTTATTCCCTGCAGTTTTACTAAATGCAGACCACTTAAGCTATATGACCCGTAAAATGGGAAGTATACCAAATGATCATCCAGTACTCATATAATAATTATTGGAGGACTATACTGGCATATGTAGCCTAAATCCATAATTTCCTAATTTTCATAATTTAGCTGATAATTTATTTATTTATTCTAATAACAAAAAGTTCCAAGTTTGAACATGAAGTACATGTTTTAGACAAGATAAAATTCCACTAAATTTATGTTAAAGGCAAAATGAATATTCATCTAAAATTCCAGAATCTCCCAATTTTTCAGCAAGGTTTAAGCCCTTAAATATTATTTCAAATTTATTCCATAATAAATCATTTAAAGGGGGTGTACAACAAAAATACTACCAAAAATTCAGAAAAAATTCCAGGATGATTATAAGTACACATAAAACCTCTAAATAAAGTTTCCTTATTTTTTTGAAAGAATTATTCCCTGAATTAATTAAATATCCAATTCTCAAAATTATGGTCTTGTAAAGGAAGTTCTATAAACAGACCTCTAACAATTATAAATAAATTTCTACAAGTACATTTTGGCCTGGAAACATCAAAACCTAAGTCTCATGATTTTTCAACAGATATATCATGAATAATTAATTATATACTACCAAGGCCCCTTTCCCAAGCTTGTGAAGGAAGTACAATCAAGCAAAGATTATGATAAAATTCAGGGGTACTCACTTAGGCCTATAGGATCTTCTGACCAAGTTTCATCAGATTCAAATGGACAGAATAACCATAAGAAATTCAAACATAATTTTGGGCCTTTTGGTAATTAACAAATGAAGTACTAGGAATAAAATCCGTAAAATTCTATAAAAATTACCAGGGGTTCTAGATGGCCAAAAACCTACTCTACCCAAGTTCCATAGCTTTTGGGGGAGGTTTAGTGGCTGAATTTTCAAATTTGTGCTCCTACCCTAAAACTAGTGTTAGGGTTTTGAGGTGCCTACCTTCCTCGAAATCCTATAAGATTCCTTTCAGGGAACTTAGGATACACTACCTCCATTCCTACTGAGTTTCCAAGGTCATACAAGGGCATTTGCCCCTATGTCCTTCCTTAGGGTTTGAGATTGAACCCTAGGGTAAATCAAGCCTAAATCATCCCATTTTCCTTAAGAGGGTGACATTGTCCATGCCAACTCAGTGTCCAAAACCTCAGACTCTGTTGAGGGGAGGGGACCAACCTAAGTCTATAGTGCACTTTTAATCAAGAATACCACCTGAAAGCCTAACTAGGGTTTGGTGATTACTTATCCAAAACCTATCCAAAAGAGTTAAAATTTTGTACCGAACTGGTTCTTGATGCCAGGGACCACTCTCCAAAATTTGGGAGGGTTTGGAGGTAATTTGACCACTTAATTAAATTACCCTAGCATTATTAAATAAACGTAAAAACTTTAGGCAAAGTGTCTCTAAAAATTTTTATTTTTGGTCAGGCCCTAGGTATAGCTAGGTTAGACTCCCTGCCAAAATTTCAAGTGGTTTGGATCAAGGATGAAGTGTGGGCCCTCAGTTCAATGTCTATCTAACCCTAGGTATAGGTCCCACAAAAATGGGTGCCCTGGTCAAGCCTTGAACCCAAATTACCAATTTTAAAATAAAGTAGAGCCAAAGGGATTCAACTTTCATGTTGAAGGTTTTTCCCACCAGGTGAGCCTAAGTATTTTTAAAAATTAAAACCAATAATATCAAAAACTGTGACATAAATTTCATTATTATAAAAATATTTCCTATAGTTTAATCACATGCCCGCACGAATCTTGAAGCAAAAAGGGACGGAATCCCTTCATTTCCATCCTTGAGCCGACGGTCAGGATTCATCCCGCCTAGAGCCACTTTCAAGCTCTGTCGCCGGCGATCCAGCCCCTTCCCCGGCCGGCCACCGCCACCACCACCTCTGTTGAGGTGGTGGCGCCGCCAGGCGGCGGCACAGCCACCGGACGGGTGTTTTCTGGCAGTTCTAATAGGAATTTTTTGCCGAAAAACCATGAAATCCATGGTTTGGATCGGGCTCGATTGAGCCCGAACCTTGAACCTAAAGAAACCTACGATCTACCCGTGAGATAAGGAGAGGGGGAGGACCTTTCTAGCGGCCTGAATGCGGGAGGAACGGCGGGATACCATTGTCGACGGCGGTGGCACTCGGCTTCTGCAACAACACAGTGGGACGGCCTATTCCCTCCAGGTAAAAGCTCGATAATGTTCCCCTCTGCCCACTGCTGATGTTTAAATGGACAATTGGGGATGGGGGGCGGCCGGTTCTTGAATGCCCATCAAACACCATTAATGGTGTGGCTCGGGTTGAGTGGGGGGGGGGGGATGATTCTACCCCTTGGTGGCCGAGAAATGGCTGGAATCAACTCCTCTTCCCTAGAGGAGTTGATTGCAGCCATTAAGAGTGGTTGTTGGCCTCCTTTAGCCGCCTCCCACCTTTCCTTTCCTCTCCCCCATCTTCTATCTCCACCATTAACATGAAGGGAAGCTCCCTTCTCTCTCCTAGTCACCCATGTTGACTGGTCAATACCATAGGTTATGTGCAGCCCACTTAGTCATAATGGTTATGAAGAGTGATGTTAGCCTAAGGGAGAAATGGCTTGAGCTTGGGTTAGCCCATTTGGGCTAAGTTTGACTTGGCTTAAGATAGGGTTGACTTAAGTCAATCTGATCATTTGGGTTGACCCCATTGGGCCCTTGGTGACCCATTGGCCTGCCCTAATGCCTATGTGGGGTTATGTAGGGTTACCTTACACTTTAGAGGTCTCCTACCCTTAGTAAGGGCACTTTGACCAAATTTGGGGCTTGAGTTGACTTGGGTCAACTTGGCCTCTAGGGCTGACCCCAATGTGTCCATAGTGACCCTTTGACTTCACTTTAGAGTTAGGAGGGCATAGGTGAGGTCCTCTAGGCTAGGAGTAGGTCAATTGACCCTAAGTAGGCTAGTTTGACCCATTTAGGGTTAGGGTTGACTTTGGTCAGCTCAGTCTCTTTGATTGACCCCAGTGGGTCCTTATGGCTCTAATGGGCCTCCTAAGGTATTATGGGGTGTTGTGGTAGGGTCGTGGGGTCATGGTGTAGCACCATGGTCATCCTAGACCATTGTTTAGAATTCTACTATTTGCAGACCATGGTGATCCTCACCTTGGCCTCCTATCTCTTGGCACATTTCTGGCTTCTTAGGGTTTGTCATGACCTAGTCATGGACAAAACCACTCCTAGGGGTTTAGTTGGAAATGGGATGTTACAAATCCCAATAAACAAAACAAAGATTTTGTCCCCGAAATCAAGGTTAAGCTTACGGGAATTTCTACCGTAGAAAAGAAGCTTGTAACATCCCATCACGACACCAGGTTTGCTAAATTAGGTTTTGAGGGAAACCTAAGTCTATACCCAATTCGACTAATTGGCAAACCAAGATCCCAATAAACAAAAGATAAACCCCCAATAAACAAAAGTTTAGCCTCTACTCTTCCGGGAGCAGCCCTACTAGTTTAAAGCAGGAAAATAAATTAAACATCTTGAGGGGATGTGAGGTATACCTGACTGAACATCTCTGGGTATCTTTGTCGCATCAAGTCCTACGGTTCCCAGGTATGCTCCTCCTGGCTGTGGTTCCTCCACGGGACTTTGACCAACGGAACCTTCTTGCAACGCAAGATCCATACTCCTCGGTCATCGATCCTAACCGGCTCCAAACGAACTGACCGGTCTGAAGCTACCGGGCCTTCGGTGGTCAAAATCTACTGCTCCGCGCGTAGCAGAGCCCTCCTCAGCGAAGAAATGTGGAAGACGTCGTGCAGAGCTACCAGCTCTGGTGGCATCTCCAGCCTGTAGGCTAGGGGCCCGATCCGCTCCAAGATCCTGTAAGGGCCCATGTACCTAGGGCTGAGCTTCTTTCTCCGACCACGCACCCGTGAGGCACCATGCATGGGCCGGATCTTCAAAAACACTCGGTCCCCCACCTGGAAAGCCACCTGACGATGCCGGGCATCATAGTACTTAGCCTGTCTGCTCTGCGCCTCTAATATCCTGTCCCTGATCAGCCTCACCTGAGCCTCGGTGTCTTCAACAAAATCTGATCCCAACACCTTCGGATTTTCGTCCTGAATCCAAGAAAGCGGGGTCCGGCATTTCCTTCCATACAAGGCTTCGTAAGGTGCCATCCTGATGCTGTACTGGTAGCTGTTGTTATAGGAGAACTCGACCAGGGGTAAGAGCTTCTCCCATGGTTCTCCACGGTCCAAAATGCATAGCCTCAAAAGATCTTCCAGCGTCCGATTGGTACATTCTGTCTGCCCGTACATATGGGGGTGGAATGCGGTGATGAAGGTCAATCGCGTGCCTAAGTAAGCTTGCATGGATCTCCACTCCCTGAAAGTGAACCGGCCATCCCGATCTGACACGATCGTCTTAGGCACCCCGTGATATAGAACGAATTGCTCCACAAATCTCCGCACTAATACTCCCACAACATCGTCCTTCTTGATCGGAATGAACCTGACCACCTTTGTCAACCGATCGAAGATGACCCAAATCGAGTCATTTCCCGTCCGTGATCGGGTAATTCCGTGAATAAAGTCCATCGCGATGTCTTCAAACTTCCACTCTGGTACCAGGAGTGGTTGCAACAATCCCGCGGGGTTTTTGCACTCCGCCTTCACTAGCTGGCACGCTTTGCAGTGGGTCACAAACTGAGTGATATCCTTCTTCATGCCAGGCCAGTACATAGTCTTCTTCAAATCCGCAGTCATCTTTGTAATCCCCGGGTGCACCGAGTATCTGCTGTGGTGGGCCTCTTCCATAATATCTTCCTGGACCTGGCTTCCTTCCGGTATATAAGTCCGACCTCTAAAGCATACCACACCATACCTCATCGTGTAATCTCCTGCTGCACCGTTCTCCAAGTCCCAGAATATCGGCTCCAATTTGACATCTCGCCTCTGTCCCTCTCTGACTCGGTCCCGGATATCGTCTGTAACCCTCACCGCAGCTAAATACTCCATGTAAAGCTCGGGGTCCTCGGATGACACTAGTGTGATGTGCATATCCTCCAATCTCCTCACCAGCTCCATATACATAACCTGGGGCCCGACCTCAGAAGTGGCAGCTCTCCGACTCAATGCGTCAGCCACCACATTTGCCTTCCCTGGATGGTAGTGCATCTCATACCGATAATCTGCTAAGAACTCCACCCAGCGCCTCTGCCTGATGTTTAGTTCCTTCTGCATGTCCATGTATTTTAGGTTCTTGTGGTCGGAGTAGATGTTGCAGTGGACTCCATAAAGATAATGGTGCCAGACCTTTAAAGCAAAAACGACCGCCCCTATCTCAATGTCGTGCACCGGATAGTTCTATTCGTGCTTCTTCAACTGGAGAGACGCATATACAATCACATGTCCCTTATACATCAGTACAGCTCCCATACCCTTGTAGGAAGCATCGGTGTAGACCTGAAGTCCTTCCCTCCACGAGGGGAGAGCAAGAATGGTAGCCGAGATTAGTCGATCCTTCAGCTCCTGGAAAGCTGTCTGGCATTGCGGGGTCCACACGAAAGGTACCTCCTTCTTCGTCAATGATGTGAGCGGGAGGGCGATTCGAGAGAATCCCAGCATGAACTTCCGGTAGTAACCGGCAAGTCCTAGGAAACTTCGTACGTCGGTGGCTGTCTTCGGCTGCGGCCAATCACGAATTGCCTGAATCTTTGCCGGATCCACTGCCAACCCGGCTCCACTGATAATATGTCCTAAGAAGCCCACCTCGTTCACCCAGAACTGACATCTGCTAAACTTTGCATATAAATGATTCTCCTGCAGTCTCTGTAGGGTCAGTGCCAGATGGCGAGTGTGCTCCTCCTCCGTTCTCGAGTAGATGAGGATGTCATCGATAAACACAATGACAAACACATCTAGATACTCCTTGAAAACTGGTTCACGAGGGTCATGAACGCTGATGGTGCATTGGTGAGCCCGAAGGGCATCACCGTAAACTCGAATAAACCATATCTGCTACTAAAAGCAGTCTTCTGAATATCCTCCTCTCGAATCCGAAGCTGGTAGTATCCCGACCTCAAGTCTAATTTCGAAAAGAACTGCGCTCCCTGCAGCTGGTCGAACAGCTCGTCTATCCTTGAAAGTGGATAGGTATTTCGGACCGTCAGCCGATTTAATGCTCGGTAGTCGATGCACAATCTGAGAGTCCCGTCTTTCTTTTTGACGAACAATACCGGGGCTCCCCATGGTGAAGAGCTTAGCCGGACAAATCCGGCTTCCACTAACTCTTGAATCTGGCTTCGAAACTCTGTCAATTCCCTTGGGGCCATCCGGTAAGGGACCTTAGATGCCGGCTTGGCCCCCGGCACAAGCTGTATTTGAAAGTCCTGCTCCATGCGCGGGGGTAATCCAGGTAATTTTTCTGGAAAGTCGTCCTCAAACTACCGCACCACCAGGATATTCGATATAGAATTTGTGGCCTCCACCATCTCAAATAGCACCTCGTAGACCTCCTCCCCCTGTAAATAGGCCTTAACGGCCTGTACTGAAGATAAGGGTATACGTGAGGCAGGTCTTATACCTTCGATGATGATGATAGAGTCCCCGTGTCTCATGGTGATCCTCTTCACTTGACAATCAATCTGGGCATGGTTCCATTGTAACCAAGTCATGTCTAGGATCAGCTCGAAGACGGGTATCCTTAGGACCGTTGCCGATACCTCGAACGGCTTTCCTCCAATCTCCGCCTCCATACTGCAGTGGGCAGAGGTGAGTATCTCCTATCCGTCGGCTAGACGCACCATTCTCATCCGGCCTGTGAACCGTTCCACTCCTTCCAGCCCTTCCAGAAAGGCCTCCGACAAAAACGAGTGCGAGGCACCCATGTTGAACAGAGTATAGGCGGGCTTGCTGCTGATGAAGACTATACCTGGGACGGTTAAATGTCTGAGTAATTTATAACGAGTTTTTCCTTCCTATTTATTCTACTTGGGGCAGTTCTACTGGTTGGGCAATTGAGAAAGGGAATTTAATTTAAACAATTTTAAATATCTTGACGTACCTGCTATGACCTGCTCTGGATTCCGAGGCTGCGCTAGGTCCATACACCTGCTCCCTTTCCTGTCTTCGATCCCCTCCCGGGTAACCACGTCCTCGGCCGCGTCCTCGGCCTCCAAAATGCTGAGTAGGTGGGCCACCCTGTGGTGCTGGAGGTGGTGCCCCCCTCATGGGGTAGTTTCTTCGGAGGTGTCCCACCTGATGACAATGGAAGCACTCCGGTCGGGGATACGACATACCCCTGGGTCTCGACATCTCCTGTATCTGAAGAGGTTGAGGTGCCAATATCACCTGCTCTCTCATCTCCTGCGTCACCTCCTGATGAGGCTGGTCCTCTGTCCTTCTCCCATCTGGTATAGCGCCTCGCCGTTGATCATTTCTGGCCCTCCGGCCCTGATCCTCCGCTTGCCGCTTCCGGCCCCGAGTGGTGTGCCAATCAGCCTCAATCCTCTTTTCCATCTCCAAAATCCGGGAGATAAGCCAGTCATATACAAACAATAAGGCCTCCCTCAACTCCTCTTTTAGACCCTTATAGAATCTCTTGATGTATCCTGCTTCGTCCAGCTGGTAAGAACCTGCATATCGAGCCAAATGGTCGAACTCTCGATGGTACTCCACCATCGTCCTGGTGCCCTACTTCAGCTGTAAGAACCGCTCCTCCAACTCATCCCTGGCCGACTGCGGAACAAAATGCTCCAGCAGCGTGGCCCTGAATTCCTCCCAGGTAATCTCCGCAACCTCCCTGTCGGCAAACGTCGTGTCCAACAACGTCTTCCACCACCTCTTGGCATGGGACTCAAAGCAAGATACCACCTAAGCAACCCTCTCCTCCCATGGGCACCGTATCCCGGTCAACATCTCGTACATAATATCCAGCCACTCTTCTGTCCGTACTACCGACTCTGTCCCCAAGTAGGACGGGGAGAGAGTCCTCGGAAGGTGCTCATCCAGTTGGCCCCAGGGTTTGGCTGCGGGGCCGGAGCCTGTTGAGCCCGGAAGGCCTCAAGGATAGCTATAAGAGTTTTCCCCATGTCTGACTGAAGGAAAGGAGTGGGGACCAGGGGAGGTGGTGCAATGTCCGGAGTCTGCTGAGCTCCGCCCTGTGGGGTGGGCTGAGGTGGGGGCTACAAAACGAACTACATTAGGAGGTAATCGACTCAATACCTAATAAGAAGTGGACAATTTACATGTGATCCCTCATATGGGCACACCACTGCTTCCGCTGCTTAGTTTGTCCCCAAAGTAAACTCGCGCGGGGGTGACCCAGGGTTGTGGACTGCTACTTTTCGATCGAGGTCTGCTTTGATACCCCTTGTAAGACCCCTTTTTTTCTTTTTCAACACCGGGGTCTTAGGCCCAGAACCGCCGTTTTGCGGTGACTCCTTCACGGCCTAAAGGGTCATCACCACAAAGCGCCGATTCTGCCGGCTAATTCGATCGCAGAAAAGTAGCACAATAATGAAAATGCAAACTTGCAGTTCACAGAAAATCACATATCATAGTAAATAAATCTCCACGAAGGGAGTGTCCAAAAAATAATACATCAGAGTGCTAAAATACGGGCTTATGCCCGGTACAACATGTCCTCACTACAAATCACTCATACGGAAGCAAATGCTGAAAATCTACTCAAGGTCGAGACTCACATTTCCGGGTGTATGAACTCCGGAGCTAGACTGCCCCATCTCCAAGCATACCGGTCTCCTGGGCTGCTCCTCCATGCTGTGCTCCACGATCCACTAAATGATGCGGTTTGAAAACCGTTAGTCTAAAAGATTAAGTCCTATTATACCCCGCCCCTTCCCCCATGGCTCGTAGGCACCGAGTGGAGAGGAAGAAAGGGGAGGACTTGAAGGTGGAGAATAATCAAAACAGATGGCAGCGGACCTACACTAGCAATTCTATATAGATATTGACAATAAGATGAAATATGAAAAGTAACCTTCTCTTATGTGAGAACACATAAGCCAAGGGGTTTTCTGCAAGGCTACCATCGTATAAAGAGTCACATACCAAATTATACGTTGGGGTGTCAGTTATCACATAGCAATATATAAAAATATGTCAAAATTGACATTAATTTATAAAATTGCCCACACAAGCTTATAAACCAAGGGGTCGTTTAGCAGGTCCTAATGCATAAGCGTCCCATTCCATTTATACATTAGGTGTTAGGGGTTAAATGATTCGATTATGCTATGACATGCAAGTGGGTATGATAGAACATGCAAGTGCAACACACACACCCGACTCTGTGCATATAGACCTTTAGTTCCCCCTTTCTGGAGCCGTAACATCCCAGGATACCTCCGTAGTGGCAGACGGAAGCGGTGGGTTTGGCCTCGCCCACCTCTAAACCAGTAAAGCACTATCGGTCAGACCTATTGTATGCCTCAACGCTTGGTGCACGAAGAGGACTCCTGCGTACTCTTGCCGGCTGTCGCACCGGACTTCGGTTGGCGAAGTGCTAGCCACACTTGCCGAGTCAGCGTATTGGAGTCGGTGCATCGACCCTCCAATACCGAAGACCCACCACCTTAATTTTCTTTCCTTTTATGCACATGCAAATTTAACGTAAGCAAAAACCGAGCTGAAGCTCCCCGGACCAAAACGTCCGCCTCAAACCATCGAGCCGAAGCTTCCAACTATCATCCAGTACTATCTGTGTTTGTGAAAAGTGCAACCCTAATTACTAAGTTACTCTTTTCAGCTTGTTATTACAGCTTACGTTAACCCAGGACTGCCCCCGGTATTCCCTGTGAAGGGCTCTCAAGGGGCACTAGGAACTATGTTGGGATTACGCGCAGCGTTCCCTTTCACAAGGTACTAATTATTATTATTGGTTGATTCCCTTACCCTTTACTTTCTCATGTTACGATAGGCTAGACCTAAGGTGATTTGACTCTACCTCACCTCGGGGAGGACGACCTTTCGTCGAACCCGAGCGCCTCTAAACCCTAGCCAAAACAACACTCTACTCATTTTATCGTCCAATGATGCTCCTAATGCTATTTATCCCTTCCAGCAAATCATTAAACCCAACTCATGTGCTCTAATTCATATCCCAACTTATTCCCTGCAGTTTTACTAAATGCAGACCACTTAAGCTATATGACCCGTAAAATGGGAAGTATACCAAATGGTGATCCAGTACTCATATAATAATTATTGGAGGACTATACTGGCATATGTAGCCTAAATCCATAATTTCCTAATTTTCATAATTTAGCTGATAATTTATTTATTTATTCTAATAACCAAAAGTTCCAAGTTTGAACATGAAGTACAGGTTTTAGACAACATAAAATTCCACTAAATTTATGTTAAAGGCAAAATGAATATTCATCTAAAATTCCAGAATCTCCCAATTTTTCAGCAAGGTTTAAGCCCTTAAATATTATTTCAAATTTATTCCATAATAAATCGTTTAAAGGGGATGTACAACAAAAATACTACCAAAAATTCAGAGAAAATTCCAGGATGATTATAAGGACACATAAAACCTCTAAATAAAGTTTCCATATTTTTTTGAAAGAATTATTCCCTGAATTAATTAAATATCCAATTCTCAAAATTATGGTCTTGTAAAGGAAGTTCTATAAACAGACCTCTAAAAATTATATATAAATTTCTACAAGTACATTTCGGCTTGGAAACATCAAAACCTAAGTCTCATGATTTTTCAACAGATATATCATTAATAATTAATTATATACTACCAAGGCCCCTTTCCCAATCTTGTGAAGGAAGTACCAAATATAATCAAGCAAAGATTATGATAAAATTCAGGGGTATTCACTTAGGCCTATAAGATCGTCTGACCAAGTTTCATTAGATTCAAATGGACAAAATAACCATAAGAAATTCAAACATCATTTTGGGCCTTTTGGTAATTACCGAATGAAGTACTAGGAATAAAATCCATAAAATTCTATAGAAATTACCAGGGGTTCTAGATGGCCAAAAACCTACTCTACCCAAGTTCCATAGCTTTTGGGGGAGGTTTAGTGGCTGAATCTTCAAATTTGTGCTCCTACCCTAAAATTAGGGTTAGGGTTTTGAGGTGCCTACCTTCCTCCAAATCCTATAAGATTCCTTTTAGGGAACCTAAGATACACTACCTCCATTCCTACTGAGTTTCCAAGGTCATACAAGGGCATTTGCCCCTATGTCCTTCACAACCCCAAAAGGTCCTTCCTTAGGGTTTGAGGTTGAACCCAAGGGTAAATCAAGCCTAAATCATCCCATTTTCCTTAAGAGGGTGACATTGGCCATGCCAAGTCAGTGTCCAAAACCTCAGCCTCTGTTGAGGGGAGGGGACCACCCTAAGTCCATAGTGCACTTTTAATCAAGAATACCACCTTAAAGCCTTACTAGGGATTGGTGATTCCCTAGCCAACACCTATCCAAAAGAGTTAAAATTTTGTACAAAACTAGGTCTTGATGTCAGAGACCACTCTCCAAAATTTGGAAGGGTTTGGAGGTAATTTGGCCACTTAATTTAATTACCCTAGCATTATTAAATAAAGGTAAAAACTTTAGGCAAAGTATCTTTACAAATTCTAAGTTTTGGGTAGGCCCTAAGTATAGCTAGGTTAGACTCCCTGCCAAATTTCAAGTGGTTTGGATCAATGATGAAGTGTGGGCCCTCAGTTCAATGTCTGCCTAGCCCTAGGTATAGGTCCCACCAAAATGGGTGCCCTGGTCAAACCTTGCACCCAAATTGGTTCAAACCAATTTTACAATAAAGTAGAGCCAAAGGGCTACAACTTTCATGTTGAAGGTTTTTCCCAACTGGTGAGCCTAAGTATTTTTAAAATTTAAAACCAATAATATCAAAAACTGTGACATATATTTCATTATTATAAAAATATTTCCTATAGTTTAATCACATGCCCGCACGAATCTTGAAGCAAAAAGGGACGGAATCCCTTCATCTCCTTCCTTGAGCCGACGGCCAGGATTCATCCCGCCTGGAGCCACTTCCAAGCTCTGCTGCCGGCGATCCAGCCCCTTCCCTGGCCGGCCACCGCCACCACCACCTCCGCTGAGGTGGGGGCTGCCGCCAGGCGGCGGCACAGCCGCCGGAGGGGTGTTTTCCGGCGGTTCTAATAGGAATTTGTTTGCCGAAAAACCATGAAATCCATGGTTTGGATCAAGCTCGATTGAGCCCGAACCTTGAACCTGAAGAAACCTACGATCTACCCGTGAGATAAGGAGAGGGGGAGGACCTTTCTGGCAACCTGAATGCGGGAGGAATAGCGGGATGCCATTGTCGACGGCGGCGGTGCTCGACTTCTGCAACAACACAGTGGGACGGCCTGTTCCCTCCACGTAAAAGCTCGAAAATGTTCCCCTCTGCACACTGATGATGTTTAAATGGACAATAGGGGAGGGGCGGCTTGTTCTTCAATGCCCATCAAACACCATTAATGGTGTGGCTCGGGTTGAGTGGGGGGGGGGGGGGCTGAATCTACACCTTGGTGGCTGGGAAATGGCTGGAATCAACTCCTCTGAGGAGTTGATTGCAGCCATTAAGAGTGGTTGTTGGCCTCCTTTAGCCGGCTCCCACCCTTCCTTTCCTCTCCCCCATCTTCTCTCTCCACCATTAACATGAAGGGAAGCTCCCTTCTCTCTCCTAGTCACCCATGTTGACTGGTCAATACCATAGGGTATGTGCAGCCCACTTAGTCATAATGGTTATGAAGAGTGATGTTAGCCTAAGGGAGAAATGGCTTGAGCTTGGGTTAGCCCATTTGGGCTAAGTTTGACTTGGCTTAAGCTAGGGTTGACTTAGGTCAATCTGATCATTTGGGTTGACCCCATTGGGTCCTTGGTGACCCATTGTAGTCCCCTAAGGCCTTTGTGTGGTTCTGTAGGGTTACCTTACACTTTAGAGGTCACCTACCCTTAGTAAGGGCACTTTGACCAGATTTGGGGCTTGAGTTGACTTGGGTCAACTTGGCCTCTAGGGATGACCCCAATGTGTCCTTAGTGACCCTTTGACTTCACTTTAGGGTTAGGAGGGCATAGGTGGGGTCCTCTAGGCTAGGAGTAGGTCAATTGACCCTAAGTAGGCTAGTTTGACCCATTTAGGGTTAGGGTTGACTTTGGTCAGCTGAGTCTCTTTGATTGACCCCAGTGGTTCCTTATGGCTCTTATGGGCCTCCCAAGGTATTGGGGGGTGTTGTGGTAGGGTCTTGGGGTCATGGTGTAGCACCATGGTCATCCTAGACTATTGTTCAGAATTCTACTATTTGCAGACCATGGTGATCCTCACCTTGGCCTCCTATCTCTTGGCCCATTTCTGGCTTCTTAGGGTTTGTGATGACCTAGTCATGGACAAAACCACTCCTAGGGGTCTAGTTGGAAATGAGATGTTACACGGCGTGAGCAACTGGCAAGTGGAATTGGACCTAGGCTATGTGGAACTGTGCGAGAAATCCGAAGATAGGCACTGGACGTTGGCATAGTCGGGAGCCTTAGACTATATAGGGTCAGAAAGGCTAAAATGCTCACTTGGTTGCCATCTTTGGGATGGTGGTGAAGACACTGATATGTCAGGATTCACCGTTAATGTGCCCTGAGTGCACAAAGACTTTGGTCGTGCGAGCCTACACCTATGGCATAGCATAATGGCGATTAAAGGATTTATTGGGCTAATGTTATGCAGGAAAAGAGCACCGCCGTCCCGAGTAAGGGGCGGGGTCGTTATAATTTGGTCGGCTTTTAGCTGACCGTTGCTTTGTTTGCCACCGTGCGGTGGTATGTGCTTGCAGGTGCTGCGGAGCCGAGTGCCAAATAGCGGGCTGGAGCCCATGTTGCTGTGCTGGCCCTAGAAGGCCGTAGAATAGTTGTTTTTTACTTTTATCATGTGTGGACGGCCTGCGAGCCGATGTATGTAAGACATGTTTTATTAAGTGAACATTTGTAAGGCCATAAGGCCATGTACCTTTTCAGTGTATTTGGGTTCATTCCTGTGGTTGTAGTTGTGGACATTCATTTATATATTGGATTTAAGGTTTGGGTTCTTTCAACTTTAATAGCTTGCGCTAGAATGCTCTGTGTAGGATGAGTAGTCTTGATTGGATGGTTTGAATATTCATTTGGTAATCCTTCCGACTGTCTGTGGTATATGGCGTCGGGTTCCAGCTGGACCTTCTGTTATATGCCGTGCGACAGATGGGGGTGTTACATCTTGTGTTGACCAGAATTCCACTACAAAAGCGTGCCTGAACTGGACAGATGTTCAATATGACCTTGTGAGTAGGGTTTGGCGAGCAACGGAACTCGATGAGTCTACAACGCTATGTAGTGGATGTGTCAAATGCACAATTATCCTGGGATGACGGCCTTTTGAGGAAAGATGGTCGTTTGTGCATCCCAAATGTGGGTAAAGTTTTTGAGTAATTGATGTACGAAGCACATTTTACAACGTACTCAATTCACCCATGGAGCATGAAAATGTACAAGGAAATGAAGATGGTGTTCTGGTGGCATGGTTTGAAGAAAGACATAGCCCATTACGTGGCAAAATGTCAATTTTGTGCCTTAGTGAAAGCTAAATGCTAGAAACCTGGAGGTTTCCTAAAGTCATTACCAATCCTGGTATGAAAGTTGGATGACATTTCTATGGATTTCGTGCATGGACTGCCGAGATCTCAGAGCAGAAATGATGCCGTGTGGGTGATCATTGACCAGTTAACAAAAGTGTCGCACTTCATACTTAACAAGAAGGACGATTCAGTGGAAATATTGGCCAAGCTGTACGTGGATAATATCTTACGATTGTACGACATGCCCTTTAACATCATTAGTAATCGAGATGGGCACTTCACTTCAAATTATTGGAGGCTAATAAACCAGTTTTTGGGTATTCAACTAAAATTAAGTACAACCTTTCATCCTCAAACGGATTGTTAGACTGAGACGACCAACAGAACTATGGAGGACATGCTCTGAATGTGCGCCTTGGAGTTCGGGAAGAGGTGGAGGACCATATCTATATGGTTGAGTTCGCCTACAATAATAGCTATCAAGCTAGCATACAGATGGAGCCCTTTGAAGCTTTATACAGTAGGAATTGTTGTACACTATTATCTTGGGCGAAAATAGGCGTGTCAAAACTATATATGAATAAGGAGGTTGAAGATGCAAATTCAACCATACGCACTATAAGAAAGTCGCTATTGATAGCCCAAGATATGGAGACAAAACACTACAATACCAAACATCGAAATGTGGATTTTGCGGTGGGCTACTGGGTATATCTAAAGATCAATCAATTCAAAGGCGTGTCTAGGATTCGGTGCTTGAAAAAGTTAAGTCTGAGGTATCTTGGTCAGTTTGAAGTGGTTGAGCAGATTGGAGTAGCTGCCTATAGATTAGATCTTTTGGCAGAGCTAAGTGTCTTGCACGATGTGTTTCACATATCGGTGCTGCGGAAAGCTATGAAAGAGCCAGCTCAAGTGGTTGTTGCGGATCAAGTACAGGTCGATATTCGGCTAACGTCGAAAGTTCAGCCCATTCAGACTGAGGATATGGAGATCAAGCAACTGCGAAACAAGATAATTGGGATGGTCAAAGTTCGGTGGGACAACAGTGGCCGTGAAGAGCTGATATAGGAGTGTGAGCAGACCATGCGTGAGGAATATCTCGAGTTATTTCTATAGTGATCTTGTAACATAAGATTTTGAATGTTATAAAAAATAAGTTGATGAATTTTTCCCTTATAGAGGTTTAAAATTTCGGGACAAAATTTATGTAAGGATGGGCAGGTTGTACCACCCTAAATTTGACATCAGAATTTTTTGTCGCTATTGCCAGGTAACAGTGGGTATCGCCAGGGCGATAGCAATAGGTCTCTCGAAATGTCTAGTTGTCTACCTAAATCACCTGGAGGGGGGTCAATAGTTGAGTTCTGTGTCTTTTTGCGGAATAAAAATAATACGAGAGATGGAGAAAAAATAAACAAGCTAACCACAGATGACAACGAAGTTTATAGTGGTTCCCCAATCTTGGGTACATCCACTCTCCACCTCACCGATCTAGCAACACACTAGACTCAGCTACTTCTCTATTCTCTCGAATTGAAAACAGTCCTACAACTCAGAACAACGTTCCCACAACACGGAGTAAAACCACTCCTACAACAACTCGGAGAACAACTCCTACAAACACAGAGAATAACTCCTACAATCTCGGAGAATAACTCCTACAAGAATAAAAATGAATTTACAAGAAATACACAAAGTTGTCTTCACACATCTGATTGATTCTCGGCCTCTTCCTTCTTGAAAAATCATAAAGCTCGGTGAGAAAAGTTGAGAAAGAAATATGAGAACACTTTGATCTGAGAACGTAGGATCACAACGATCAAGGAGAAGACTTGCAGATGTTAAAAAGCTTGATCGATTGAATCCTTCTTGTCTGAATTTTTGGATAGAGAAGATTGACGATGAAGAACACGTCTAGTCGGCGGCGGTGCTTCCCGATTTTGAATCTTGAAAAATTATTCAGAATACTTGAAAATTCGCCTTCTTAGGGTTTGTCGATTATGATAAGACCTTTTATAAGTCTTACATAACGGTCTGATTACATTAAATACAATCCATATGGACTAATCAAGAGTTAATCAAATTTGAATTCAAAACCCTCTGACACTTAGTGAAATTCAGAATCAGAACACCATTTCTGGAGAGAAATTGAGAATTACTCGAGTTGAATTCTATTATCGAGAAAAGATATAAAGTTTTCGAGAAGAAATATTTGAGGAAAATATAGAATATGAGTTCTGGTTTCTCGAGAATGGATAGACCTACTCGAGAAAAAATATTTTGTGTTACTAGAGAAAAAATCTTCTGTTACTCGAGAATAAGAAAGCAGCTCGAGAAAAGATTTCTGTTTCTCGAGAAAGAACATCTGGTTCACGAGAACTAACCATGGCCTTCTCGAGAAATGTCGTCGGCTTTCTCGAGAATAGAACATAGAAAAATTCTGAGCTAAAATTTAATATTACTTGAGAAAGTTAAGACCTACTAGAGTACTTCATGGATTTCTCGAGAACTACACATGGCTTTTTCGAGAAAAAGACTTATGCTACTCGAGTACCTGACTAAGCTAACTCAAGTAATACATTTAATCTTACTCGAGTAATACCTAATATTTCTCGAGTAAAAAACTTAAAAAAATTTGTTAACCGAAAAGTAATTTTCTTCTAAAAGACCAATAACCAACCTTTCTCCCATAACTTTAGTACTTGAAAAAGAAGTGTGTCCAAATAGAGAGGTTACACATGAGTCAACACCATGTATCACACAATGAGGGATTACATTGTATGTTCTTCTGTTTGGTGACCCATTGTAAACTGACATTAGTCTACACTTGGCAATTATAACCTGCAAGCACTCAACTTGTAAAGGCATCAAATTCAAACTTAATTCATCTTAGTTCTAGGATGACTTCATACAAATCTAGGTTATTATGGATACAATACCTAACAATCTCCCCATAATTATAGAAGTCAAAACCCTCTATAAAAAGGTGAATACATCAAGATAAACAAAAAAAATAACTATTAAACAGAATAACTGGAAGCAATGCTATGAAATAGAAGATTTAGATCATAAAAATTTAAAGATTTATATATATAGATATTGTCAAAGAAAAAGTCCTATTCCACAAAATTTCATATAGAAAACTTTTGATCATCTTCAATTACTTCTTGGTCTATTGTTGATGTTGCCTCTAATATTTGTCTTCTTGTCTCTAGAAGTGCATGAATGGCTTTTGAAAGTACTTTGGTGGTCTGGGAGGAGCAGTAGGGTCTTCACGACTATACTTTTTATCATGAAATCTTCTTAGAGTCATAGATTTTTCATAGTGCATCCATTCAGAGTGAGAGTAATAGGTATCCTTGTGCCCACTGAATTCCACTACCAGTCTTAAAGTATGAAGAATAATTGATTTAGATGTAGGCCTCCAGACTTCAACAAATTCTCTGTCTGCATGTTCTGGCATAGGACTGGACCTGCTTGCAGAAGCACCGTCACTATACATTGTTTTATTGGGAATCTGTACTTCAGGAGGTATTTGTTGAGGCACATCAGCTTGTTTAGAATTCAAGACTTGTAAATAATTTTCAGGTGGTGGAGCTTCATAAAATTCAGGATGTGGAGAGAATGTAGGCCTATGAGCATTTAGATCCATGCTAGCTGGAGGGGCTGTAGTGGGATCAACTGAGAAGTCAGGGAAGATCAGATTATGCATTGACACTGCAGTGTTATAAGTATAAAGCTTTGTACTCTTAATTTCCTATAACACTTATGTTTTAATCTCTTTAAGTTGATTGTCCCATAGATCTTACATCTTTTTTATTTTATTATCTAGCTGTTCCTTTACTTTCTCCTCCCCCTTTCTAACTTCTACAGAGAAGGTGCCCATTGCTTCATCTTTGAATGTGCCAACTTCCTCACAAGTATTGAAGTTGTGCTCTTGAGCTTTCTTTTCCAACTGAATCTGGTTGTTTGCGAGAGTGAAGGATTTATCCATTACCTCAACAATACTAGTAATAGTGTGGTCTATAGCTTTGCCTCCAATTTGTAGCAACCTTTTGAATTCATCAGTATTGCTCTGGATTTCTATAAATCCTCGGCACATTTCCTTTTCTAAAGCAGAAACCTTATCTATGACCACTTGAATGGAGGTATCAAAATATTCTCTTTGCTTAGCCAGCATGGCTTCTATTTTACCAATGATATTGTCTTCAGTAATGACTTCAGTCTGAGGAGGTGGAGGAGGTAGAACTTGTGTTGTCTAGGGAACTATTTCTTCAATGAGTACAATAGATGTGGAGATCTGTTTTCTTCTAGCAGTTGTTATTTCATCTTCAGCATCAACCTCTAGGAAAGTTGGAATGTTGAAGTGTAGGCATGGGAGAGGTGTTTAAGCAGCTTAAGGAGATAATTCTTTGGCATCAAAAATTGAAGATATCTCTTCATCTTGCAGACCCTCAAGAGGAGACTGGGGCTGAGAAGGTTCTTGTTCAGATGAATTTTCTAGTTTAGATTGTTCTGTTTGAGATGGATTTTCTTCAGGCAGAGGAGAGAGAGGTTCTTTAGAGGTGAGTTCCTAAACCATCCTGTCAATGTCATCTGCTGTAGACATTACTTAATCATTTACTTGGGCATCAGTAAGAAGTTCTTTATCAGACATGTCAGCAACAATAAAATCTGAGACAACTTCTTGGAAAGAATTGCCCTTTGCAGATGCAGATGGAGCTATATCTTCTTCTATGACTATATATTCAACAGCTGGTGGAGTTGTGACTTGGGCTTGAATGTTGGTTTAGACTGTAACGGACCGGCCTAGTGATCAGATGCTACCGCACCCCATCATGGGCCGAATAGCTTGGCCCACCCGTAGGCCCGTTACAGGGCTGCATCCCAATACACCCCAACGCCTCTCCCGCCTGTTTTTCAGCAAGGCGCGTTGTTGGCACTAGGTATCGAACCCGCAACCCTTGATAACACACTCTTCCAACAGTGCTCATCACCAACTGAGCTGCAGCTCAGTTGGTGATGAGCACTGTTGGAAGAGTGTGTTATCAAGGGTTGCGGGTTCGATACCTAGCGCCAACAATGCGCCTTGCTGAAAACAGGCGGGAGAGGCCTTGGGGTGTATTGGGCTGCAGCCCTGTAACGGGCCTACGGGTGGGCCAAGCTATTCGGCCCATGATGGGGTGCGGTAGCCTCTAAGCCCTAGGCCGGGCCGTTACATAAAAAGCGCACTTTTTATGTAACAACCCGGCCCACGGCACGCTCGCCGACCCCAAGCATTGTTATAGGGCTGCAGCCCATGACACCCCAACTCGTCTCCGACATGTTTATCAGCACGGTAGGTTGTTAAGGCGGGGCTTCGATCCCACGACCTCCTTGATAAGGTGCCTTAAACCGCAACCCCATCACCAACTGAGCAGCAGCTCAGTTGGTGATGAGAACTGTTGGAAGAGTGTGTTATCAAGGATTGCGGGTTCGATACCTAGCGCCAACAACGCGCCTTGATGAAAAAGTAGGCGGGAGAGGCGTTGGGGTGTATTGGGCTGAAGCCCTGTAACGAGACTACGAGTGAGCCAAGCTATTCGGCCCATGATGTGTTGCGGTAGCCTCTGAGCCCTAGGCCGGGTGGTTACATATTTATGTAATGGCCCAGCTCAAAGGCTCATAGGCCCACCGCACCACGATGGGCCGGTAACTTGTCCCGCCCCTGGCACTGTTACAAGGCTGCAGCCCAATACACCCCAACGCCTCTCCCACCTGTTTCTCAGCAAAGCGCGTTGTTGGCACTAGGTATCGAACCCACAACCCTTGATAAGAAAACCATCCAACGTTCTCATCACCAGTTGGTGATGAGAAACAGGTGGGAGAACATTGGATGGTTTGCTTATCAAGGGTTGCGGGTTCGATACCTAGCGCCAACAACGCTCCTTGCTGAGAAACAGGTGGGAGAGGCGTTGGGGTGTATTGGGCTGCAACCCTATAACAGTGCCAGGGGTGGGACAAGCCACCGGCCCAGTGTGGTGCGGTGGGCCTCTGAGCCTTTGAACCGGTCCGTTACATAAAAAGTGCACTTTTATGTAACAACCCGGCCCACGGCACGCTCGCCGACCCCAAGCATTGTTACAGGGCTGCATCCCATGACACCCCAACCCATCTCTGGCCTGTTTATCAGCACGGTAGGTTGTTGAGGCGGGGCTTCGATCCCACTACCTCCTTGATAAGGTGCCTTAAACCGCAAACCCATCACCAACTGAGCTGCAACTCAGTTGGTGATGAGTACTGTTGGAAGAGTGTGTTTTCAATGGTTGCGGGTTTGATACCTAGAGCCAACAACACGCCTTGCAGAAAAACAGGCGGGAGAGGCATTGGGGTGTATTGGGCTGCAGCCCTATAATGGGCCTATGGGTAGGCCAAGCTATTCGGCCCATGATGGGGTGTGGTAGCCTCTTAGCCCTAGGCAAGGCCCTTACATAAAAAGTGCACTTTTTATGTAACTGTGCGACCTAGGGCTTAGAGGCTATCGCACCCCATCATGTGCCGAATAGCTTGGCCCACCCGTAGGACCGTTACAGGGCTGCAGCCCAATACACCCCAATGCCTCTCCCGCCTGTTTTTCAGCAAGGTGCGTTGTTGGAGCTAGGTATAGAACCCGCAATCCTTGATAACACACTCTTACAACAGTGCTCATCACCAACTAAGCTGCAGCATGTTTCAAACTATATAACACTTTAAATAATAAATAAACAAAATCAAGGTGTTCAGGATCAAAAAAACCTGGAGGGTTTTCCACATACACTTCTTCCTTTATGTCACCTTTAAGGAAGGCCAACTTCACATCCATTTGGTAGACAATGAAGCCTTTGAATGCAACATATGCGAGAAATAACCTGATTGCCTCCAGTCTTGCAAATGGAGCGTATGTCTTATCAAAGTCGATCCATTATTATTGTTTGTACCCTTTGGCGAGAGTCTGGCTTTGTTCTTGATTATGGTTCCAAATTTGTCCATATGGTTCTGGTAGACACACTTTGTTCCAATCACATTCTTTCCTTTGGGTCTTATCATAAGCTTCCAGACTTAGCAACGTTTAAACTGATCTAGTTCTTCTTCTATTGCCATTACTTAAGATGCTTCCTTGTTTGCTTCCTCAAACTTCTTTGGTTCAACCCGCGAGAGAAAACTCAAATAGAAATTCTCATTAGTTGTACCTCTACGAGTTCTTACACCATCACGAGGGTCTCCTATAATTTGATCAATTGGGTGATCCTTCAAGTGTCTGAGCTCTAAAATCCTTGCATCTGGAGCTTCCTATATCACTGATGTAACTTCATCAGCTTGAATGACATCTTCATCATGGTGATCAGCCTCTCCATTTGAGGTTGGTATGGTGATCTTCATGAACTCTTGTCCTTTTTCTTTAACTGCCTCATCCAAGCTTAATATCTTTAGTTTTGAACCCGTATCTTCAACAAAAATGCTAAAAGAGATGCTTTGAAGCAATCTCGTCCCATCAAATATAACATTACTAGATTCTTCTATGACTATTGTTTTCTTGTTAAAAATCCTATATGCCTTACTATGACAACTATATCCTACAAAAATACCTTTAAAACTCTTTTCACTGAATTTAATTATGTGATACTTCTCATTGTTAAGTACGAAGAATTTACTATCAAAGATTCTAAAATATGAAATAGTAGGTTTCCTGCCCTTTAGTAGTTCATAAGGTATTTTATCATGGTTCTCATTTATGAGTGCTCTGTTTTGCACGTGATAAGCAGTGTTGACGACTTCAGCACAAAAGTATTCTGCTAGTGAGGCATCACTCAACATGGTTCTGCAGGCCTCTATGAGTGTTCTATTCCTTCTCTCAGCGACTCCATTATGTTGAGGTTAACGAGGATAGGAAAACTCATGAAAGTTACTAATGCTTTCATAGAATTCTGTCATAGCCCCAGATTTGATCTCTGTTCCATTGTCACTTTTGATTTTGATAACTAAACAGTTGTATTCATTCTGGATCTGCCTGACAAAATTAGTGAAGTTATCAAAAGTATCTGACTTATGTTTTAGAAAGAACACCCATGCAAAACGAGAGTAGCCATCTACAATAACCACTGTATAATAATTACCTCCCAAACTTCTAATTTGCAGGGGACCGAACAAGTCCATATGAAGTAGGCATAAGCACCTATTAGAGTCTTTGCCAATAATGTTTTTAAAGGTATCCCTTGTTTGCTTGACTTTTACGCATGCGTGACAAGGTCTATCTTTAACGCACTGAACGTTGGGTACATCACACACTAAATTAAGAAAAAATAATTTATTAATAGTTTTGTAATTTATATGTGCTAATCTCTTGTGTCATTGGTCACCAAGAGACACACTATCTTTTGCCAAAAAGCACACTTGTGTAGAAGAGTCTATGCAAATAAAATTTAAGCAAAATATCTTTCTACTACGAGTGCCTGATAGAATATTTCTAAGTTATCTACCAATTTTATCAACCACATGTCTCCATGTAATTCAACTATATATCCTTTATCACAGAGCTGGTTTATGCTTATAATATTATGTTCTAATCCTTCAACATAAGCCACATTTGAAAAGGATACACTACCATTAGTGGTCATACCGTAGCCTTTTGTGATTCCCCTCTCAGAACCTCCAAAGATAACCTTTGGCCCATTCACAACTGGAGAGTACTATTGAAGATGGCTTCTTATCCCGATCATGTGTTGAGATCATCCACTGTCCAAATACCAGATAGGCGATTTATTGGCCTTTGGACATAGCTGCAAAAATAGAATCAGTTTACCTTAGGAACCCAAACCTTTTTTGGTCCTTGGTTATTTGTCAGAATGCTCCACCTAGGAGTGTTAACATTATGAGTGGTCTACCTCATATGATTAACTAGAGGGGTTTTAAAACTTCTGGGAATAAACTAGTAATCTAAGACAAAGTGACCAACTTTAACGCAACACCAACAGTCAAACCCGTTATACCTTTTCCAAGTCTTCTGCTTGAACTTTTAAAGGTGTGGTCAAGCAGGGGCCGATGATCAGGAGGTAGAGTCCTCATGATGATGGCACTCACAATTCTTTTTCCAATCCATTTCCTTTGGTACAATGGGCTTGTCCTTAGGTTCCTTCTTCATATTATGGCCATGAATGTATGAACCATAGTGTTTCATTTGTATTTCCTCATAAGGTGCCTTGAATACACTTTCACAAAAGTTTTGGGGATGAGTCCATCCTTAGTATCGTGACTTAAGCTCTACATAGGTAGGCCTGGAAAAATGACCATAGGATGAGTCAAAATCAAATTCGTTTGTTAGGAAGATGACCTTCTTAAACGAAGTTTGATCCTGAGGAGCTTTCCCCTTCTCCTTGGCTAAAGCTTTCTCAGCAGCCTTATTTTTTCTTTGAGCTTTATTCCTACTAGAAGATTTACTAGGAGTAGCCTCGGGGCCTAAACCAGCTCCTTTGGCCTAGGCAGAGAATTCAACAACTAATGGAAGGACTGTATTGGGCATGGAGAAACTTTCAACCAGTTTCTTTTCAACGACAAGTTGTTCTTCCAATTCCTTGATGATTTTATCTTTTAAGTTTAGGTGCTCGAGAGCTTTATTATATTCTTTGATCACGTCATCAAATTCCTTTCTGAGTGAGTCCATCCTTGCGAATTCCTCCCTCAGAGTGCTCTCCTCGGCTTTAAGAGATTTGATCTCCTTAGCTTGAGTTCTCACAACTCTTCTACATTGGTCGTAAGCCTTGATTAATTTCTTGTATTGAGTCATGAGTTCAGACACATTATCAAAAGAACAGTACTCACGATCATGGTCTGAAGCATCAGATTTCGAGAGAGGGGTGTGACAATTTACCTTCCCGGTGTACTGGTGTTCTTCTTCCTCGTTTGTCTGTACCATTAACCCAAAGTAGGTTTCCTCTTCCTAACATGACTTAGGTGAGTCAGAGTCACTGAAAGTCTTGACATTCTTGGATACTAGGCTTCTTTCAGATTTCGTTTTACATTAGGAAGACCTCTTTGCTTCTCTTCTTCCACCCTATTTCTTCTTATGCGGGCAATCAACAATTATGTGCCCTGGCTTATTACAACAGTAACAAATAATGTTAGATGAAATATGTTTTTTCGGTTTAGAGTTATATCTGTCGTGGCTACTTGAGCCTTTCTTATGAAGGTCACCATCATGATGCGATCTTCTGTAGGAAAATACTTTGCCTTTTCATTGCTTCTTTTTATTCAGGAACTTTTTGAACTGTATAGACAGTAGGGAGAACTCTCCATCTGATAGTTCTGAGCCCGAGGTGCTCGCATCTGAGTCTTCTTCTTCACTTTAATCTTGTGCAGGAGCAGGAGATGCAGCTCTAACCTTCCTTGAGCTATTTGCCTTTAGTGCGACAGACTTCTCCTTCGATGAGTATCTGCTTCCCACTTCTTCAGCTTTCCTTGTATTTATTTGAAGCTCATATGATATAAACTTTTCGAAGAGGTTCTGAGGATCAGTCTCAACTAGCTTTCCTAACTCCCTTAAGGCACATATTTTGTTGTTTCATTCCTTTGTTAAGGATCTGATGAGCTTATCGTTTAATTCTCTGTTGGTGAAGACTCGGCCATAGTTCCTCTGGCCATTGACGATCTTGAAAAAAATTTCATAAGTGTCAGCTATAGTGTCTTTGGGGTCTTGTCTGAAGGCCTCATACTTCTGGTTCAAAAGGGATCTTCTATCATCCCTTACTTCTTCGGTGCCCTCCATCGATACGATCAGTGGCTGCCGCATCTCTTTGGCAGATTGGCAGTGAAAGGGATTTTGTAGCATCGAATCATCGACTGTACTTGCGATGATATTCATAGCCTTCTTTTCTAGAGAGACAAGTGCAATCTCATCTTTATCTAGATCTATATGCTTCTTTGGTACTTGCTTTGAAGAATCAATAGTGGAGGTCATCAAAGGAATGTAGGGGCCTTCTTCCACTATCATTAAAATTCTTGGATCCACTGTTTCCATAAAGAACTTCACCCTTTCTTCCCACATGGGGAAGTTTTCCTTAGTGCATATGGGAAGCTTAGCAAAATCCATGACTTTATCCATGCTCGTACACTCTTAAGACAACTAGGGGAAGATCTGTTCAAGGTGTTAACCTTTTGATGAACAACCTGGTTCAGATACCAATTGAAAATGTCAAGTTATATACCTAAATCACCTAGATGGGAGTAAATAGGTGTGTTCTGCATATTTTTGCGAAATAAAAATTGTATGAGAGATGCGCATAAAATAAACAAGCAAACCACAGATTGAAAGTGAGCAGTTATATCAGGAATACTGTAGAGGGGGGGGGTGAATAGAGTATTTAGAGTTTTATAAAATTATCTGTTGGATAATGCAGATTAGTCTAAGTGCAGTAGTAAATAAATTAAAATATAAAAGCACAAAAACTAACTACCACAACCACAACAAGAAAACAAAAGAAAGGACAACCAGACGACACAAGAAATTTATAGTTGTTCCCCAACCTGGGTACATCCTCTCTTCTACCACCCTAGTAGGAATCAACTCAGATTTTTGATTAGGTGCCTGACACCAATGAGCTTTTGATCAGGTGCTCAAAAACCAAACCTCAAGTTTTTTGGTCAGGTGACTTGTAACCAAGAATCACTTTTGAAGGGAGATGACAACCCTTTATACAGAGAGGGGTGAGAGGTGATGGTGTCTTATCTGTCAATAATCAGAGAGAAGACAAGTGGATATGATATTCGCAAGTAGCTCCGCCTGAGATGTAGAATAGTTCAGGGAAATCTGAAGCTTTGCTACAGGGTGATAGGCCTTCAGTCTTTAAGCCTTTATCAGAGAAATCTGCAGGAACTTCTTGACAGATGGAGTAGTTGTTGTCCTTTGAAGTTTCTTGGAGTGATGAAGAAAGAAGACTCTTGATTTAGATTGATTGTTCTTCTTCTTCAATAGTTGATCTGCCTCTGGCCTAGGGCTTCTTTTCTGTATCAGAAAGGTGTGAAAGAATGATGGAGCAGAGAGACTCTTGAAGACATACTGAATGTGATTCTCTATATGTCTGTGTGTCTCTGTGTATGCTGTGTTCTTGTGTATACTGTGTTCTTGTCTATACTGTGTTCAGGAAAAGAGAAAAATCTCTTTTATATTTTCTGAAGGAATCTGTCTTTCAAAATTTGAATTCCTCTGCTGCAATCAATGCTGACGGCCTAGAGAATAAACTGCATTGATTTATTTCCCCAACTGTCGCTTAGAAAAATGGAAACCAATAATTCTGATGAAAGCCGTGATCAATGCACCGTACAACGGTAATATTCAGAGAATATTTTATCATTAATCATTCAGAAATTATTTCCATAGACTAAGGACAGAAGGAATAAATGCTAAGTCTGGAATCGTCAAACTGATGATAGAATTCGTCAAGCTGATAACTGTGTTCATCAACTGGAGTTCAGCAACTATTCTGGACTTAGAATAGTCACAGTTGTATCCGAAATGAAAGTTAAAGTCTCCAGAATTCGTCGACCTAAGATTTGATTTCGTCGAGCTGAGTTTCTGGATTTGTCAAATATTCTGTGTGTCGACACAATTACTCCTGGTGTCGACACCGGTGGTGTTGACTGATATCCTGTGTGTCGACATAAGTCCTCTATGTGGTGTTGACACAACCTTTCCAAAGTGTCGACTGATGATCTGTGTGTCGACACAAGTGCTTCTAGTGTCGACTCAGTTGGTGTCGACATATACACTGAGTGTCGACATAAGTCTTCTGGTTCTAAGTTGTTGAAGTAGATAATCCAGAATTCGTCGGGCAAAGAACTAAGTTCGTCGACCTGAGACTAAAGAACATAGTCTTGACAGAATGTTGTAGTAATCTAAAGATTCATCGGCCAAAGAATAAAGTTCGTCGACCAAAGTCTGATTCTAAGGACTTGGGATATCTTGATCTTTCCTGAACTTGAAGTGTTGTTGTAATCCAAGTTTTCGTCGATCAGAGAATGTAGTTCGTCAAGCTCAGCTCAGAGAATTAACTCTGAGATCATCGAACTGAGCACGACAATCGTCGACCTGAGTTCGACGAACGTCGAACTCACTTTACAGAGTCTTGAAATCTTCTAAGTCTTGAGTATCTGGCAGTTTTGTTGAATGCTGGTCCATATGATGTTGACTCTAAGGACTTGGCCTAGTCTCTAGGACACAACTATGACCCTGGCTATACATTGTGGGTCATATGATCCTAACTTAGTGAACCTAGCCCAAATCTTACTAGGGATCCAACAATCTCCCCCTATTTGGGTGAGGTCACTAATTACAGACTCAAATCAAAATTGAAAATAAACAAAGCAGAAAAAGCATATATCTGGCAGAGATATATAACACATGCAACAGATATATAAATACATAAGCTTTCTTCACAATATAAAGCAGTTATAGATAATTGTAGAAAACAAAAGAGTTCAAAATTTACTTCTTCTGTTTCTCTTTCTTTTGCATTTCTTGCTTGCTCTTCTCTCTAGACTTTGTAAACACAATCTCTCTTTTTGGATCTGAAGCTTGCACTTTTGTCATAATCATATCAGCAGCCCCTATAATCTTCAAAGATGTGTCTCTGGGGACAACTGCTTCTGGGTGCAACTTTATATAGTCATCCACATCGAAAATCTTGTTAGCTTTATCAAATCTCTTAAGTTCCTCTTTCCTGTACTTTGACATTATTGAATATTCAGAAGGATCCTTTCCTTCAGCTTTGACTTTGTTAATCATAGAAAGGCCCACTAATTCCTAGAACCTGGCCATTCTAGCAGTAGTAGCTATTTCAGGATCTTCAAAAGGAGCAGGAGGAGAGGATGGTCTTTTAGAGCCTTCAGCTTGTTGATGTTCAGTGGATTGTTGCTGTTGTTGTTGATGTTGCTGCTGCTGTTGATGTTGTTGCTGCTGCTGATGTTGCTTTACTGAAGAGTATTCCCTGTGTTGGCTGCTTCCATGTGATCTCCCTTGGTGTCTTTGATATGTTTGAAGTGGGGTAGATCTTTGAGAATATGTGCTTGAAGCACCAGCAGCTGGAGGAGGTGGAGGAGGTGGATCTCTTCTATATTTCTGAACTAGTGGAGGAGAGTACCTTCTGCTTTTCTTCCTTTCCTTCTGCTGGTTTTTAGATAGCCACATCTAGGCTGCCATCCATTTGTATGGAGTTATATTATGTAGAATATAAAAAGGAGTGTCATTAGTTGGATTAGGCTTAGGAGCAGGAGGAGGAGGGGCTTTTCTTTTCTTTGATATTAACTTCCTCTTAGGTTCATCATCTGAATCATCTTCATCATCCTCCTCATCATCATTATCATTATCTGATCCCTGAGGGTTATCATATAGGTCATTAAGTGCTTTCAGAGCCTCAGCAAAAATGATTGGCTTTTCAGGAGCTTGAGCAGAAACTTTAACAGGACTAAGAGAAGAGGCCATAGGAGAGACTGGAGAACTAGTTCTGATAGTGTTTTCTACGGCTGCCTTACTTTCTTCTTCTTTACCAGCCAAAATAAAATCATCCAGATTTGGTATGGGTGTCTCATCCATTACAAATGTTGGAACATAAATAATTTCTTCTGGAGATGGCATGACTGCTGGCCTTGAAATAACAAAACTATCTCTAAGTTGCTTAGCAACTTTTGGAGAGATTGGAGAAGTATATGGTACAATAGCCAAGGATGGCTTAATAGGTACTGCTGGAATATAATTCAGAAAGACAGTATCAAAACTTTTTAATAAATCAACTAAGTTTACTGTGGGATTAATTATGAATTCAGAAATAGAAAAAATGTCTTCAGCAACTGTCTCTTCAGGGACTGACTCATCAAGGTCCATGTCAATCTCAATGAAATGAATCAAATCAATTAAATATCTATCATCAGGAATAAAATCTGCATCCCATGGAATTAAATCTGTATCTCCTAGTAGTGCTTCTGCCTCTACTATTACTGGAGCTACTGGAGCTGAGATTTCTGCTTCTGCTGGAGGTGCTGCAACTTCTTCAATAAGCATCTCCTCCCTACCTGGTTTCAGTGTATAATAGAGCCAGGCCCCTGAATGAAGAGGGGGCAGTAGTGAAGGCAGAAAGTTGAGCAGATAGAGTAGATATAGAGGTAGCAAGAGGTATAATGGCCTCTTCTATGATTGATTTTATGAGGGGTGTGATGATAGAAATGATGGAAGATATGTTGGAGGGGTCCAATGTTGGAGCAGTGGATGTTTCAGATGTTGTGTGAGTAGAAACATGTGGAGGAATGATAGATGGTGGTGGAGATGGAGGAGTAGCATCTAGCATGATTGTATCTGTTGGTAGATGGAAAGATGGTATGGTGGACAAATGTTGTGGAAGAGGGGATGGTGGCGGTGAGGGAATATATGTGTCAAGGGGGGAATCAGGTGGTGTTGGTGGTTGGTTTTCCTGAAGGGTGGAAGATGGGATCTATGTAAGATCAATTTGTGGAGATGTAGGTGGAGTAGGAACATGAGTAGAGTGTTGTTGTTGTAGTAGTAGAGGTTGTTGTTGTGGTTATGGAGTTGGAGAGATGGTTTGGACTATTGGTGGAAGTGTAGGTGGAAAAGCTGGAAGAGATGATGATGGTGGAATGATCTCTGCATTAGGGTGGGGAGTGGCTCTTGCAGCCCTGGTGCTTTCAGAGGCTGCGGTGGAATAGGGTGATGCCTTGGAGGGCTTGACTATTGTCCTCTCCCACCTCCCAAATAAGGCACAAGTTAGCCTTTTACTTGCATTTATGAATATGGTCGGTGAGACCAATGATTCATCAGCCTTTTCCTTTAAGAATATCCCTAGGATCCTTCCAAAACAGACTTCCTTCTTGTTGTTCTTTTTCTTTATCAAATCAAATATGATTTGAGCCCAATCCACTTCCTTATTATTAATCACTGCAAACATAACCAGAAACTGGTGTCTGGTAATGTAGTCATGGGCAGTATGCTCGCCCAGAAAAACCTTTCCTACAATATCTGCCAAGAACTTAAATTCGGCAGACAGATGTTTCTTTAACAACTTATTGGGATTATCTCCAGTATATCCCATTAAACTCAACATCATATCATATTCTTCTGAATCGATTTCTAACTGTTCTTCACCATTAATCAATCCAAAAATCGCAGTAAGTACATCGGGAGATAAAGATACAGAGTTACCCGCAATTGTTCCGATCATAGTTTTCTCCTCTGATGTAGATGTATTAACTCACTCTGTGATTTTAGTTGCAGACAGTTTTATCCTTATTGACATCAGATTTTTCAGTTTTTGTTCCTCCAGAAGTTCCAGTATATGCAGAAATATTGGATCTGAATGTTGAAAGGATTCGAAGTCGACGTCAAAGACCGTGTCAAACTTCATTCCGGTTAGGGCACCTGCTGGAATAGCCATTGGAATCACCTGCAAGAGAGACAAACGGCGATCAAGTGTAAGAGAACAGAAAATGCGGGACAGAGGTCGAAGAAAAACCTAGATATAAGGTTTTCCAGAATATGAATCGACAAACTCCATTCCACGGAAATTAAGCAATTCTTCGACCTGAGATCAACGAAATAATTAATAGTGAAATAATTCGTCGAGCTCTGTCTGAAGATTTGAAGACATTTCATCGAGCTCCGTTCGACGAAAGTTTTCTGAAGTGAATTCGTCGATCTCCGTTCGACGAAAACAACTTCACTCACAGAGAGTTCGTCGTCCTGCATTCGACGAATATCTCACAAACTTTCAATAGTTCGTCGAGTTCCGTTCGATGAACTTTGGCAAATTCGTCGAGTGTAGACTTAAACTAAACTAAGTATTCTACATTGATCATTCCCAGCTAATTTATAAAGAACAGATGATTTCTCTTATCCAGAGGTTTGGTGAATATATCAGCCCTTTGTAAATCAGTGTAGATATAGACAAGCTTAATTTTGTTTTTGTCTACACACTCTCTTATGAAATGATGCCTAATGTTTATATGCTTTGTCCTACTGTGATGGACTGGATTCTATGATACGGCTATAACACTTGTGTTATCACAAAGTAGAGTTGAATTATTTAAGTTGATACCATTGTCTAGTAATTGATTTTGTATCCACAGCATCTGGGAACAACAGCTACCTGCTACAATATATCCTGCCTCAGCAGTTGAGGTAGATACAGATGACTGTTTCTTACAAAATAAGGATACTAATCTCATACTCAGGAACTGGCAAGTTCCTAAAGTACTTTTTCTATCCACCCTGCATCCAACAAAATCAGCATCTGAGTATCCAGTTAACTCAAATTATGATTCTGTGGGATACCATAGGCCGAGACTAGGACAACCCTTTATATATCTCAAAATTCCTTTTAGGAAAATAAGGTGAGATTCTTTTGGGTTCACCTGGAACCTAGCACAAAGGAATGTGACAAACATGATATCAGGTATGCTTGCTGTAAGGTATAACAGGGATCCAACAATGGCCCTATATAGTTTCTGATCCACAGGTTTCCCGTGTGCATCTGAATCAATTACAGCATTGGTAGCCATAGGTGTCTTCTTTGCTGAGGCATCAGCCATCCAAAACTTTTTGATAAGCTCTTTAGAAAACTTAGCTTGGGAGATGAAGATGCCATCAGGGAGCTGCTTCACTTGGAGACCAAGGAAGTAGGAAAGCTCACCCATGCTACTCATTTCAAATTTAGAATACATGAGATCAGAGAATCTCTTGCACAATTTTGAATCAGTAGACCCAAATATTATGTCATCCACATATTTTTGTACTAACAGTATTTGATCCTTATGATGTCTAGTGAAAAGTGTTCTATCTACAGTGCCTCTAATGAATTTATGCTCTAATAGAAAGCTGGCTAGAGTCTCATACCAAGCTCTTGGAGCTTGCTTTAGACCATAGAGAGCTTTATGCAATTTGTAAACATAAGAGGGATGATTTGGAGAAACAAAATCTGGAGGTTGTTCAACATACACCTCTTTATTGAGTACTCCATTCAAGAATGCAATTTTCATATCCATTTGATAGACCTTGAATCTCTTGTAAGCTGCATAGGCAAGGAATATTCTGATTGCTTCCAACCTTGCAACAGGTGCGAAGGTCTGGTCATAATCTATTCCTTCTTCTTGCCTATATCCTTGTGCAACAAGCCTAGCTTTATTCCTCACTATTACTCCTTGTGCATCCAGCTTGTTTCTGTATACCCATTTGGTTCTAATGACTGAGTAGTCTTGAGGCCTTGGAACCAAATCCCAAACTTTACATCTCTCAAACTAATTTAATTCCTCCTGCATTGCAATGATCCAATGTGGATCTTGCTCTGCATCATGAATGGATAGAGGTTCAATCTGAGAGAGAAAACAGGTATGCATCAAATCTTAGTTGAGTTGATGCCTTGTCTGTACACCTGCTGATCTGTCTCCAATAACTCGAGATCTGGGGTGATCCATAAGTGTGACAAGATCAGCTGGTGTAGTTGGTTCTATAATAGCATTTGGAATTAATTCCTCCTGTGGAATTATGTTTGCTGTTGGGGGAATATCACTCCCTTCAATGCCTTCATCTTCACTTTCTTCAATGACTTGTGGAGAAGGATGAGTTGGAACCTCTTGGGTAAGGTTTAGTCTATCCAAACTCTCACACAAGTGATGTACCTACAAGTTGCTTCTGGTAGAAATTTCTTTCTCCTTGCAAGACATGTTAGCTTCATAAAAAGTAACATGGATAGACTCCTCAATTTTTATAGTTGATTTGTTATAAACTCTATAGGCTTTGCTTACTTGGGAATATCCTAGAAAAATCCCCTATTCAGCCTTAGCCTCAAACTTTCTAATATATCTTTTGTTGTTTGTGTGAATATAACATATACAACCAAAGATTTTAAAATAGTTTATTTTAGGTTTCTTCACTTTTAGTAATCCATAGGGAGTCCTACTCTTCAGATTATGTATCAGGCTTCTATTCAGGACATAGTTTGCAGTGTTCACAGCCTCTGCCAAAAAGTATAGTGGCATGTAAGCATCTTCAAGTAATGTACCTGCAGCTTCAATGAGTGTCCTATTTTACCTTTCAGCTACCCCATTTTGTTGAGGAGTTCTAGGAGCTGAGAAGCAATGCCTGATACCTTACTTCTCACAGAACTCATGTATAAGAAGAGACTCAAACTCTTTGCCATGATCACTTCTGATCAATGCAACATGAGTAGAGAACTCAATCTGTATGGTCCTGAGAAAATCTGTAAGAACCTTGAAGGTATCTGACTTAGATCTCAGAAAGGATACCCAGGTGAACCTGGATAAGTCATCTACAATAACCAAAGTGTAGGATTTCCCTACTAGGCTTTGTACAGCAATGGGTCCAAATAGATCCATGTGTAGCAAATATAAAATCCTAGGTGAATCACTTTTATTAATGGATTTGAAACTAGATTTAGTTTGCTTGCCTAATTGACAAGCCCTGCAAAGGCCTTCCTTCTTGTAGGGACCAGATGGTAAACCTCTAACAAGGTTGTCTTTTGATAGCATATCAATGTTTTTCAGGTTTACATGACCTAGTCTTTTATGCCATAAATCATTCTGGTTACTAATTAAGTCAAGTAAACAGATATCAGAATTGGCAGATAAAAAATCAACTAAATATATGTTGCCTTGTCTATTTCCAATTAAAACAGTTTGAATTTCCTTATTAGAAATAATACAAGAAGATGAATTGAAATGTACCTAATAACCTTCATCACATAACTGACTTATGGAGATGAGGTTATGTTTGATTCCTCTGACATAAGTTACTTTCTTGAAAGTAACAGCTCCAATCTTCACTTCTCCAAAACCTTCTGACTGGCCACATTTGGAATCACCAAAGATAACTTTTGGCCCCAACTTGGACTTATAGTTAATAGATTGTCCTTGCTGCCTGTCATATATTTGGAGCAGCCACTGTCCAGGCACCAAGGTTGATTCACACTTGGACAGCTCTTCACCTGTAATTAAAAATAGTTAAATGTTCTTGACCTAGGTTACCTTGGGTCCTTGGTTTTCCTGGTATAAAAAGCTGGAAATAACAGAATATTCAGGTTGAGATTTATATCCTAGAGGGTGATATCTCCTAGGTGGTATGACCCAATCAGCTAGTGGATTAAAGGCTTTCCTGGAATTATTTAAGCTTCTGTTATAATTAAAGTTCTGGTTAAGTATTTCTGGGTTCGACGAATTTCTGTGAGTTCGTCGATCAGAGTTTGACGAATAGGGTTGATATCGTCGATCTCTGCCCAGAGAAGGAATATATTCATTTTTTGTGCCCAATGTTCGTCGACCTCTGCTCGACAAACCATACAGAGTTTGTCGATCGCAGTTCGACAAATAACTATAACTGTAAGACCCCCCCCCCCCATTTTTTAAAAACACCGGGGTCTTAGCCCTAGAACCGTCGCTTTGCGATGACACCTTCGCACCCGGGAAGGTCATCACCACAAATCGCCGATCCTGCCAGCCAAATCAATCACAACCGTAGCAATGTAACAAAAGATAAGTCCACAGAAAAATCACATATAAATACTAAATAAGCTCCACAAAGGGAGTGTCCACAGAAGTAATAAAGGCACTAAGCCTTGGGCTCATGCCCAGTACATCAAATCCTCACTACATGTCACTCAACGCGGAAGCAAAATAAATATATCTACTGGCGGTCAAGACTCACTGTCCCTACTGTCTGAACTCCGGTGCTAGACTGCCCCATCTCCAAGCGTGCCGACCTGCGGGGCTGCACCTCCATACTGGGCTCCACGGTCCCCTAAAATGATGTGGTTCGAAAACCGTTAATCTAAAAGACTAAGTCCTATCATCCCCCGCCCCTTCCCCCATGACTCCTAAGCACCGAGAGGGGAGGAGGAAAGGAGAGGAAAAGAAGGTAGAGAGTAACAAGTAAACAGATGGCGACGAAACTAATTTAGGAGTAATATAGAATGAAAAACTAAATAAGAGGTAACCTTAACTTATACAGAAATATATAAGCAAGGGATCTTTTGCAGGGCTCCTATCGTATAAAAAGTCCCATACCAATTTATATGATAGGGTGTCGGTTTTCTATCATGTACAGATATATATAATTTTACTGAATAAAAACTTAGCTTATAAGCACGCTCGCACGACTTATAAACCAAGGGGTCGTTTTCCAGGGTCTATTGTAAAAAGCATGCCATACCACTTTATACAATAGGTATCAGGGTTGAATGCAATGATTATGCTATGAAATACAATTATTCCATGCTGTGAACATGCAAGTGCAACACACCCACTCAACTCTGTGTACACAGACCTTTAGTTCCCCCTTTCTGGAGTCGAACCTCCCAGGATACCTCCGTAGTGGAAAACAGAAGCGGTGGGTTGGGCTCGCCCACCTCTAAATCGGTAATTGCACTACCAGTCAGACCTATCGTACGCCTCAACGCTGGTGCACTAAGCGGAGCTCCTGCGTACTCTTGTCGGCTGGCGCACCGGACTTTACTTGGCCAAGTGCTAAACCACACTTGCGAAGTCAACATATTGGCGTCGGTGCATCGACACTCCAATACCGAAGACCCACCACCTTTACTTTATGCGCATACAACCTTATGTATCAGCACCGAGCTAAAGCTCGGCGGGCCAACCTGCCCATCACAAACAACAACCGAGCCAAAGCTCGTCGGGCCAACCTGCCCACCACCACATCCACCGAGCATACTGCCCTAGTGACCCAACCTAACCCTCCCCCCCCCCACAACACAAGGGAGTGTGAGTGCAACCCTAGATTATTTCTACTTACTCTTGCATTTCAGTTTTACCTACTATTTAGGTTAGCCCATGACTGCCCAAGGTATACCCCGTGAAGAGCTCTCGAAGGCACTAGGAACTACGATGGGATTATGCCCAAAGCTCCCTTTCGCAAGGAACTTACTTTTATTGGTTGCTACACAATTTTCCAACCCCTAATTAATTTTACTTAATCTAGCCCTAGTGCATTAAACACTTCCTCCCTACAGGAAGGACGATCTTTCGCCGATCCCGAGCACCACCAGACACTAGCCATTCCAACCCCTCACTAATCCCAACTTGCAACGACGAAATCTTTATCATTCAACCAAATCAGCATACTTATAACCCCAACTCGTGTGCCCCAATTCGTACTCCCAGACAACTTCTGCGATTTTACTAAATGCAGACCAACCTAAGGTATATGAAGTGTATAAGGTGAGGTACAGCAAATAATCACCCAGTACCCCTATAATAATTATTGGAGGGCTATAATGACATTTTTAGCCTAAACCCAGAAATTTATAATTTTCTTGATTTATCAGATAATTTATTTATTTATTCTAGTAATCCAAAAATCCAAATTCAACATGACTAATTAACATAAAATCCAGTGTCTCACAATTGTACAGCAGGAATTAAGCTCTAAACAAATTTTACATCAAATTCCAAAAATTATGGGTTTGTAAGTTATATATTGCCAGTAATCATCTAAAAATCGTGAATTAATTTCTCCAAGTGAATATTGACCTAAAACTATCAGAGCCCCAATTTCACAATTTTGCAACAAGTAAATATCTCTAAATAATTTATTGACCATAAATGCCCTTTTTAAACTTGTGAAGGAAACACTAAAATTTTTCAACTAAAATTTATAACAAAATTCAGGGACAACCATAATGCCTTAAGACATCTCTTGCCTAAGTTTCATGACTCTAGAATGAATAGTGTGATCATAATAAATAAAACACCAAATTGGGCCACATCATGTATATCAAAGGGGGTGCTAGTAGTATTACTCTTAAAATTCCAATAAATTCACCAGAGGTCCTAACTAAGTTAAAATCCATGATACCTAGGTTTCACACCTTTTTAGTAAGTTTTGGTCCGTTATTCTACACTAAAGGTGGATATGCCCTAAACTAGGGTTAGGGATTTGATAGGTTACTCCATCTATAAATCCCTTAGAACTCATACCAGAGGGCTTTGGATACCCTAGCATAATTTCTACTAAGTTGCAAGATCACTCAAGGGTATTTGACCCCATGCCCTTCACAACACTCAAAAGCCCCTCCTTAGGGTGTGAGCTTGGATGCTTGGGCAAGGCTACCTTAGACCACCCCATAATCCCTTTGAGGGTCTTAAAGGTCATTTCCAGTTAGTGGTCAAAATCCCAGCCTCTGTTGAGGTGAATTGACCACTCAACCTCAAAGTGCACTTTTCACTTAAGAGCCCATCATTAAGGTAAAATTAGGGTTAGTTCATTTCCTATCCAAAACATATCCAAATGGGGTGAAAATTTATACAGAGGCATATTATGAGGCTAGGGACTACTCACCATAATTTGGGATGGTTTGTATGTAATTAGGCCACCTAATTAAATTACCCTAGTATTATTAAATAAAAGATAAAACTATAGCCAAAGTATCTCCAAAAATTCTCATTTTTGGACAGACCCTAGGCATGGTTAAGGGTGACCCCCTGCCCAAACTTCAGCTCATTTGGACTAGGGATGAAGAGTGGGCACCAATTTTAATCTCAGGATAGCCATAGGTATAGGTCCCACCAAAATGGGTGCCCTGGTCAAACCAGGCACCCAAATGGGTTCAAATCAATTTTGCTGTACACTAAACTCTCCAGGCTAAAAATGTTATGTTGACCACATTTTATGAAATAGCTCCTAAGTATTTGTAAAAAATAAAACCATAAAATACAAAATGTGTGACATAATTAAATATTCAGAAATTTATATCCTATAGTTTATAGTCTAATATGACACGAATCTTGGCGCGCCTTGGATGACATCCCGTCATCTTCAAGCTCTAGCCGACGGCCTGGATTCATCCCGCCTGGAGCTCCTTCCAAACACTGCCGCCGACAATCCAGCCACTTCCCCGGCCGACCACCGCCACCACCACCTCCGTTGAGGTGGTGGTTGTTGCCAGGCGGAGGCACAGCCGCCGAAGAGGCGGATTCTGGCTGTTCTACCAAGTAAATTTTCGGCACGAAACCATGGAAACAATGAATTAGTTCGGGCTCAATTGAGCCCGAACCTTGAACCTAAACGTTTTTATGATCTATCCATGAGACAAGGAGAGGAGGAGGACCTTGCCAGCGGCCTGAAGCCGAGAAGATCGCCGGAATGCCATTTCTGAAGGTGGCGCCGCTCGGTTTTTGCAACTACATAGTGGGGAGGCTCGATTTCTTCAGGTAAGGATTGGGAAAAGCTTCCCTCGACCCACTGATGGTGTTTAAAGCCTTATATGGGGAGAGGAGGGGCTGGATCATCAATGGCCATTAAGGCCATTAATGGCTAGGTTCGGCCATGGTAGAGGGGGTTGAACCAGGGCTCAATCAAGCTGGGAAACAGTTGGAAATTACTGCTCTTCCCCAGAGGAGTTGAATCCAGTCATTTAGAAGGGGAGGGAAGGTCCAAAGCTTCAATGGCCATTAATGGCCATTGAATGTATTCTTTTCGGCCATGGCATGGTGCACTGTTCCAGCCATGGACAGCCTCCATACTAGCCCCCTGGACTTCCTGAAGTGAATGTGGTATTGGGTCAGCCAATGAGGATGGGTCTTTGGCCTCCTTGGCCATGAATGGCAGACTTTCACCTTTCTCTCTCTCCTCCATTAATATGAGATTGAGTTTTTCTCTCTCCTAGTCATCTAGGTTGACTATGCTAACTTCTTCAGCCTATTGGCAGCCCACTCATTCATAATTTTCATGATATTAAGGCTAGCCAAAAAAGGAAGGAGGGCTTGAGCTTGGGTTAGCCCATTTGAGCTAGGTTTGACATAATCTTGATTAGGGTTGACCTAGGTCAAATTGGCCTTTTCTGTTACCATCATTGGGTCTTTGGTGACCTATTGGCACCCTTAGGGTCTAGGTAGGGATGGGTAGGGTTTACTTGGCACTTTGGGGGCCACCTGCCCTTGGTAAGGGCACTTGGACCATTTTCGGGCTAGAGTTGACTTAGGTCAACTTAGCCTCAAAGATTGTCCCCAATGGGTCCCTAGTGACCCATTGACCCCACCTTAGGGTTAGTAGGGCATGGGTGGTGTCCACCTGGCTAGGGGTTAGCCAATTGACCCTAATTAGGCTCGCTTGACCCATTTAGGGATAGAGTTGACCTTGGTCAACCCAACCACTTTGCCAACCTTTCATGGGCCATTAGTGTTCAAGTGAACCTTACAATGGATTGGTGAGGCCATGATGGGGTCTTGAAGTCTTGGTGAAGACCCATGATCCTCTTGACCAAGGGTTCATAAATCTACTATTTGCAGACCATAGTGGTCTCACCTACATCCCTAGGTTTACTTGGCTTTCTTGGGCTTACTTGGGTTTTGTCATGACCTAGTCATGACAAAACCACTCCTAGGGGTCTAGGTGTTTGAGGGATGTTACAAATCCCAATATATAACAAAAAAAATTTCGTCCTCGAAATTCTAGTTAGGCCTACGGGGTTTCAAATTTGTAAGAAAATTTGTAACATCCCGAGAGGTTGTGAGTAATACTTGACTAAAAAGCTCTAGGTACCTTTATTGCATCAAGTCCTGAGGCTCCCAAGTGTACTCCTCTCGCCCGTGATTCCTCCACAGGACCTTGACCAATGACACCTTCTTACGGCGTAAGACTCGTATCCCCTTGTCATCAATCCGAACCGGTTCCAGATGAACCGACCGATCAGATACTATTGGCCTATCAGTGGTCGTAATCCGCTGCTCCGGGCGTAGTAGAGCCCTCCTGAGATAGGGTACATGAAACATGTCGTGCAGGTTTGCCAGCTCCGGTGGCAGCTCCAGCCTGTATGCCAAGGGACCAATCCGCTCCCGGACCCTATAAGGCCCCATATATCTTGGGCTGAGCTTCTTCTTCTGGCTGCGTATCCGTGAAAGCCCATGCATCGGTCGGATCTTCAAGAATAGCTGGTCCCCCACCTGGAACTCCACCTGACGATGCTGAGCGTCGTAATACATAGCCTGTCAGCTCTGTGCCTCTAGCATCCTGTCCCGTATCATCCTCACCTGGGCCTCGGTGTCCTCCATAAACTCCGAACCCAAAGCCTTCGGATCCTCATCCTGTATCCATGACAGTGGATTCGTACACATCCACCCATATAGGGACTCATAAGGGGCCATCCTTTTGCTGGACTGGTAGCTGTTATTATAGGAGAACTCGATCAAGGGCAACAGCTTCTCCCAAGGCTCACCGCGGTCCAAAATGAAAAGTCGCAGTAGATCTTCCAGGGTTTGATTGGTGCGTTTCGTCTGCCCATCACTCTGGGGATGAAAAGCTGTACTGAATATCAGCCGCCTGCCCAAGTAAGCCTACACTGATCTCCACTCCCTGGACGTGAACCGTCCATCCCGATCCGATATAATCGACCTGGGTACACCATGATAACGGATGAACTGTTCCACGAACTTCCGCACCAGCACACCAACCGAGTCATTCTTCCGAATCAAAATAAATCTAGCTACCTTCGTCAGCCGGTCGACGATCACCCAGATCGAATCGTATCCCGTCCGCGATCGGGGAAGCCCATGTATGAAGTCCATCGCAACATCATCAAACTTCCACTCCGGCACTATGAGTGGTTGCAATAGTCTTGCGGGGTTCCTGCACTCTGCCTTCACCAACTGGTATGCCTCATAGTGGGTCACGAAGTAGGTGATATCGTTCTTCATGCCTGGACAGTATATGGTCTTCTTCGGATCCGCAGTCATCTTTGTAATCCCTGGGTGTACCGAATACCGACTGTAGTGGGCTTCCATCATAATATCCTCCCGGACCTGGCCTCCCTCTGGTATGTACACCCAACCTCTGAAGCACACTAGGCCATCCCTCAGTGAGTAATCTCCAGCAGTGCCTGCTTCTAAGGTTCGAAATATCAGCTCAAGCTGGGTATCCTGCCTCTGTCCATCCTGGACTAGATCTCGAATGTCATCTGGGGCAATCAACGATGCTAGGTATACTCGGTACAGCTTAGGGTGATCCTCAGACACAAATGATATATGCATCTTTTCGAACATCTGGACCAACTCCAAGGCCATCAACTGCGTTCCTGCTCCAGAGGTTGTGGCCTTCCGGCTCAGCGCATCTGCCACCACATTCGCCTTCCCTGGGTGGTAGTGCATCTCGTACTGGTAATCTGCTAGGAATTCCACCCATCGTCTCTATCTGATATTCAGCTCCTTTTGCGTGTCCACAAACCTTAAATTTTTGTGATCGGAGTAAATGTCACAGTGGACACCATACAGGTAGTGCCGCCAGACTTTTAGGGCAAATATGACCGCTCCCATCTCTAAGTCATGCACTGGGTAGTTTTGTTCATGCTTCTTCAGCTGCCGAGAAGCGTATGCTATCACGTGATCATTCTGCATCATCATCGCACCCATACCCTGGTAGGAAGCGTCGGTGTAGACCTGGAATCCTTCTTTCCCCGATGGAAGGGCTAATATAGGAGCCGAGGTGAGTCGATTCTTTAACTCCTGAAAGGCAACCTCGTACTGCGGGTTCTAGACGAAGGGCACTTCTTTCCATGTCAGGGAAGTGAGGGGAAGGTCAATACGAGAAAATCCCTCCACGAACTTCCGGTAGTAACCGGCAAGTCCTAAGAAGCTCCACACATCTGAGGCCGACTTCAGCTACGGCCAATCCCGAACTGCCTGAATCTTGGCCGGGTCCACTGCCAACCCAGCACCACTGATGATACGGCCTAGGAAAGCCACCTCCTTCAGCCAGAACTGTCATTTTCTAAACTTCGCGTAGAGCTGGTGCTCCCGTAGTTTCTCCAGGGTCAGCATCAGATGTTGTGTGTGCTCCTCCTCTTTCCTCGAGTAGATGAGGATGTCGTCAATAAATACAGTGATGAACACATTTCGATATGCCTCGAACACCTGATTCATGAGACTCATGAATGCCGACGGTGCATTCGTGAGCCCAAAGGGATCACAGTAAAATCGAATAGCCCATATCTGCTACTGAATGCAGTCTTCGGTATGTCCTCCTCCTGGATCCGCAGCTGATAGTAGCCCGACCTCAAATCCAGCTTTGAAAAGAAATATGTGCCCTCCAGCTGGTCAAACAGCTCATCTATCCTTGGCAGTGGATAGGTATTCCGGACTGTCAGTCGGTTCAGTGCCCAGTAGTCGATGCACAATCTGAGTGTCCCGTCCTTCTTTTTGACAAATAACACCGGGGCTCCCCATGGTGAAGAGCTTGGTCGGACAAAACCGGCTTCCACTAACTCCTGCAGCTAGCTCCGAAACTCTGTCAGCTCCTTCGGGGCCATCCGATAAGGGGCTCTAGATGCCGGCTTAGCCCACGGCACCATCTGTATCTGGAAATCTTAGTCCCGGTACGGGGGTAGCCCTGACAGCTTCTCTGGGAATACATCCGCAAAATCTCGCACCACCGGAATATCCGAGATGGAACCCTTGGCCTCAACCATTTCGAACAGCACTTCATAAACTTCCTCCCACTGCAAGTGGGCCTTGACGGCCTGCACAGATGACAGCAAGAGAGGGGGAATAGGTATAATACCTTCGATGGTAATGTAGGAATCTCCATGCCTCACAGTAATCCTCTTTGACAGGCAGTGAATCTGAGCATAATTCCAGTGTAACCATGTCATGCCGAGGATCAAGTCGAAGACTGGCATCTTCAGGACCGTCGCCGGCACTTCAAATATCTTTCAGTCGATCTCCGCCTCCATGTTGCAGCGGGCAGTGGTGAATAACTCTGACCCATCAGGTAGCCGTATCCTCATCATCAGGCCTAGGAACCGCTCCACGCCTTCCAGCCCTTCCACGAAGGCTTCCGACATGAAATAGTGTGAAGCTCCCGTATGGAATAGTGTGTAGGCGGGCTTGCCGCTGATGAAGACTATGCCTGGGGTGGTTTAGAGTCTTAGAAATCTAATTGTGGTTTTCTTTCCTAGTTTAGCAATTCTATATCCATAACTCTAATATTTAGGAAAGAGAAAACTTGAATTTAACTAGCGTACCTGTGATCACATGTTCCGGATTCCGTTGTTGAGTCAGATCCTGTGCATATACTTGCTCCCTTTCCTGCCTGTGATCTCTACCCTGGTTTCCACGACCTCGGCCACATCCTCGGCCTCCAAAATACTAAGGTGGCGGGGTAGCCAGAGGAGCTGGTGGTGGTGCCCCACTCATGGGGAAGTTCCCCCGGATGTGCCCCACCGGGTGATAGTTAAAGCACTCTGGCGGGGGATATACCATACCCCCGAGTCTCTGCTCCTCCCGCATCTGGGGTGGTCGAGGGGCCACTACCACTATTTCCCTCTACTCCTGTCTCACTTCCTAACTAGGCTGATCTTCTGCTCTTATTCAGTCTGTGATGCGCCCCCGCCGATGATCATTTCGGGCCCCCCGGCCCTGGTCCTCAGTTGGCCGCTTGCAGGCTCGGGTAGTATGCCAATCCGCCTCGATCCTTTTCGCCATCTCCAATATCCGAGGAATAGGCCCGTCAGACACGAATAGCAGAGCTTCCCTCAGATAATCTCGTAGGACCTTATAGAACCTCTTCGTATAGCCTGCCTCATCCAATTGGTAAGAATCTGCAAATCGGGCTAGGTGGTTGAACTGCCGATGATATTCCACCACTGTCTTGCTACCCTGTCTCAACTGTAGAAATCTATCCTCCAGCTCGTCTCTGTCTGACTGCGGAACGAAATGCTCCAACAGTGCGGCCCTGAACTCCCCCCAAGCTATCTCAGCAACTTCTCTGTCAGCAAACGTAGTGTCCAGCAAAGTCTTCCACCATCTCTTGGCATGGGACTCCAGGCAAGAGACGACCAAGGACACTCTCTCCTCCCACGGGCACCGGAACCCGGTCAGCATCTCATACATAATGTCTAGCCACTCCTCCGTCTGAATGGCCGACTCTGTCCCCAAGTAGGATGTGGGAGCAAGTCCTCGGAAAATGCTTAGCCAGTTGGCCCCCGGGTTTGGATGCGGAGCCGGAACCTGTTGAGCCCTAAAAGCCTCCAAGATGGCTGTCAGAGTCTGTCCCATATCTGACTGTAGGAATGGAGTGGGGACCGGGGGAGGTGGTGCAATGTTCGGAGTCTGCTGGGCTCCGCCTTGTGGTGTAGGCTGAGCTGGGGGCTGCGAAACAAACTTCATTAGTAGGCAATCGACTCAAACCTAACTAAAGTGGACAATTTACATGTGATCCCTCATATGGGCACACCACTGCTTAGTTTGTCTCCAAATTAAACTCGTGCGGGGGTGACCCAGGGGTTGTGGACTGCTACTTTTGGATCGAGGTTTCCTCTGATACCACGTATAAGACCCCCCCCCCCCCCCACTTTTTTTTTAAAAAACCGGAGTCTTAGGCCCAGAACTGCCGCTTTGCGGTGACACCTTCGCACTCGGGAAGGTCATCACCACAAATCGCCGATCCTGCCAGCCAAATCGATCACAACCGTAGCAATGTAATAAAAGATAAGTCCATAGAGAAATCACATATAAATAGTAAATAAGCTCCACGAAGGGAGTGTCCACAGAAGTAATAAAGGTACATCTTGGGCTCATTCCCAGTACATCAAATCCTCACTACATATCACTCAACGTGGAAGCAAAATAAATATATCTACTGGCGGTCAAGACTCACTGTCCCCGCTGTCTGAACTCTGGTGCTAGACTGCCCCATCTCCAAGCGTGCCGACCTGCGGGGCTGCTCCTCCATGCTGGGCTCCACGGTCCCCTAAAATGATGTGGTTCGAAAACCGTTACTCTAAAAGACTAAGTCCTATCATCCCGTGCCCATTCCCCCATGGCTCCTAAGCACCGAGCGAGGAGGAGGAAAGGAGAGGACAAGAAGGTAGAGAGTAACAAGTAAAAAGATGGGGCGGAACTAATCTAGCAGTAATATAGGAATGAAAAACTGAATAAGAAGTAACCTTTACTTATATGAAAATATATAAGCAAGGGATCTTTTGCAGGGCTCATATCGTATAAAAAGTCTCACACCAATTTATACGATAGGGTGTCGGTTTTCTATCAAGTACAGATATATATAATTTTACTGAATAAAACCTTAGCTTATAAGCACACAAGCACGACTTATAAACAAGGGGTCATTTTGCAGGGCCTATTGTATAAAGCATCCCATACCACTTTATACAATAGGTGTCATGGTTGAATGCAATGTGAAAGATATGGTACCTAAACACCAAGAGGGGGGGGGGGTGAATAGGTGACCTAATCCTTTTCTAACTTTAATGGCAGCAAACAGTTTATTATCACAGATTTTTAACTTTTGCACAGCAATCACAAAGTATACACAGTATACACAGCACAATCACAGCACAACACAGTGGTTTATAGTGGTTCCCCAAGATATGGGTACATCCACTTTCCCCCTTCGCCTATCTAGAAGTGTACTAGATTCGGCCAAACTCCTCCACTGTCTCAGAACCCAAATTGGTTCCTACACCTCAGGCCCAAAGCCTTACAACTCAGCTTTATCCCAAAGCCTACACTCAGCCAATCAAGGCCTACACTCAGCCAACCAAGGCCTACACTCAGCCAACAAGGCCTACACTCAGAGATCTCTATCTCCTATACTCAGGCTAACAAGCCCTACCCTCAGCCTTTATAGTTATAGGCTTACAAATCACTCAGATCCAAAGGATCCTACAAGTTAAAATGTATTACAAATAATAACTCTACAACTCAGAAATAAAAGAGGGGAGTTGAGAGTTTCTTGATGAGTTCTTGGAAGAACTCAGCTGGATTCACCCTGACTTAGCTTTCTTCAAAGCTTCTTGAGTAGAACTGAATAAGACTGAATCCTCCTGCAGTAGTTCCTTGACCTCTGCTACTTAAGATCCAGAATTATATCTGAATCCTTCTTCTCAGCCTAGTTCCAGGGGCTGATTTCTTGGAAGGAGCCCTCTCTCTCCAACTTCTTAGATCTGCACTTGGACTGCAAGATCTTCTTGTGTTGATACTCTTGGTACCACTTCAATAATTTGTTTTTCAACAAACTGAACTTTTGAACAATAATCTGATCCACTTGAACAACAATCTGGACCACAGTTTCTGTAAACTGTAGGTGCCTATTTATAGGCCTTCTTCATGGTAACCGGCTGGTCCGGTCCATAACTGACTTCTGATATCTCTCACAGGTGCTGTAGACTGGCTGGAACGGCAGCTGTCAAGTCATCCAGTCATTTCTTGAAAATCTCTAACTGTCTGTAAGTGTCGAGACTTTCTGTCTTTAAGTGTCGACACTTATAGCACAAGTGTCGACACATGTTGTGTAAGTGTCGACACAAGTCTACAAGGTGTCGACACATTTCCTTGTATGTCTCGACACAGATTCTTCTACATGTGTCGACACTGAAATTGAGTGTCGACACAAGTACTTGTTCTTCTAGCTTTTGCTGAATTCTTCTAAGTGTCGACACATCTCCTTTGTGTCGACACAACTTCTTGTGTTGTATCTGTTAAGTGTCGACACTGCTTCTTGGTGTCGACACATAGTCTTCTATGTTGATTCTTGCTGAGTGTCGACACAGCTCCTTATGTCGACACACCTTCTTCTTGTTGAGACTTCAGCTAAGTGTCGACACATTCCCTTAGTGTCGACACTTGTACTTAGAATATTTTTGTTGAACTTTCTGATCTTTGCTAAGTGTCGACACAGCTCCTTGTGTCGACACTTTCTTCAAGTGTAGAGTCTTTAGCTGAGTGTCGACACATTGTGCTGGGTGTCGACACTTACTTTATGTGTTGACTCTTCTGGTTGTGTGTCGACACATTGTGCTGGGTGTCGACACATTCTTCAAGTGCTGACTCTTCTGTTGAGTGTCGACACATTGTTCTGAGTGTCGACACTTTAACTTAGTCTCTGCAGACTTTTGCTGAGTGTCGACACAACTCCAAGTGTCGACACTTTCTGGTGTAGACACAGCTCCTTGTGTCGACACATTCTGTCTGCACTTTTCTTCACTGAGTGTCGATACAGCTCCAAGTGTCGACACTTTCTGTCTGCAATTTTCTTCACTGAGTGTCGACACAGCTCCAAGTGTCGACACTTTCTGTCTGTTGTCGACTCTGCATCCAGGTGTCGACACAATGACTCCAAGTGTCGACACTGCTTGTCTGGGTGTCGACACAAGTCTTCTTAAGTGTCGACACTTTCCCTCTGGGTGTCGACACATGGACTTAGAAACTTTTTGCTTCAGTCCAGTGATTTCTTAACCTGCACAAGTAAACTCAACATACATCAAATACATTATGATATATATCATTGAGTTGGGTGAGGCTTCTTCAAATCAGGTACATTTGACCAATGTACCCAACAATCTCCCCCTATTTGGAGAAGTCATAACCCTTAGTCAATGATATACACCATTCATAATTAAAGATTACAAAATGATGTAAAGCAGATTATTTACAGCAGGGTAAACATAAACATGTAATAATTCACACATGTATACACATTCATCATTTCAGAACAAGAAATAGACACATTCACAGAACAATCATGAAATATATTTATCATATATTGTTCTAACATTTTTCTAATACACCTTCAATGGTTTACAAAAATGTTTTACATTTAAAAGATTACAAAATAATCTTCAAGTAATTTCTTAATCTATTTCTGGTCTGGTTCTTTGATAACTATGCCTTTGCCAGGTTAGACTTGAGCTTTGATAGTGGCTTCAGCAGTTTCAGCAACAGCAGGCTTCTTGCCTTTTAGATCTTTCTGTTTGAGTGCTTCTGCCTTGATCTTCTGCCTCTCAAAGTAGTGATATGGCTTGGGGAAGTACTTGCTAGGCTCCACTGCAGTAGGAGGTAGCTTTCCCATCTTAGCCTTCCTTCTGAATTGAACAATGGCCTCTTGTCTTATTTCATGTTTTCTCCATTCAGCTTCAGAGAACCATTTGTTCCTGTCATGTGTATTGTCCTTGGCAGCTTTCCAGGCAGTTAAAATTATATTCCTAGAGGTAGGGCTCCACTGTTCAAAATCTGGCTTTTGTTCTGCTTGTTCCCTAAACCTCTTCTTGGACAACCTTGTCTCTTCCTCTTTCTGTAGAGCCTCTTGCATAGCTTCAGATATAGGTTGAATAACCTTTTCTAGAAGGACATTGTCCTTGCCCTCAAGTGGGCTATACATTGTGCTCACATCTGCTTGAATCATTTCAAAGTCTGGAGGTGGATAAATGACCTGAGCGACTTCTGGTTGCTCACCTCCAAAATAGGCAGGGTTAATGCCTGATTCAGCAACTTCTTGGTCATCACACAGAGGAGGGTATCCAAGTGTAGCCCTGATTGAATTTGATATCCATTTGGCATGCTCAGAACTTGCCTTGACTAACACTCTCTCGCCCTTTATGACTTCTCTGGCCATGTGATCTCTGACATCATCCTTTTGAAATCTGATCTGTGCATCCAAGTATCTGATTCCTTCTTTAAAGTAAGGTTTAAGCTTTGTAAGTTGTTCAGATATGACCTTCTGGGAGGTTTGGATAGCAGTCTTGACAGCAGAAATTTCTTGTTGAAAGGCTTTGTCAAATTCTATTTTAGCAGCAGCAGCAGATGTAGAAGGTTCAGCACCCTTGGTCTTCAACTCAGTGACTATAGCATTATGTGAAGCAGTCAAATTGTCATTCATTCTTATCTGATTTTCCAGGATATACCCTTGCTTCAATGCTATATCATCTACCTGTGCCTTGATCTTCTCTTGGTGTGTTGCCAAATACACCACTGCATTTCCACCCTTGTGGAAGCAGTCTGTCATCTCCTTCTTGTTGAGATTCATCTCAAACCTTATAGATTTTATATCTTGGCCCAGATCAAATTGTAAAGTCTTCTGCCCTTCATCCACATAAGCCTCTATAGCCTTTCTTTGTTCATCAAGTTTTATCTGCAGGGCAATCATTAAGGCACTATAATCAACAGTTGGGGCTTGTTGAATTATAGGCTGTGGGGCTATAGATTGCAGAGCTTTCTTGTAACTCTGACTTCTCCTTTTAAAAACATATAATTTCTTCTTCTTTGCCCTAGCGCTCTCCTCATCTTCAGAGGCAGAAGTGCTGGCTATCTCAACCCTATCCTTAGGGCTTTGAGGTTTTTCAGTTTGCACATCAGGTGCCTTCTCATTTTCTGGCCTAATAGGCTCTTCCAGATCTTGTAGTTGCTCCCCCTCAGCAGCAGCAGTATCTCTTCCAGCAGCTTCTTTGTCCATGTCAAAATCAACTTGATCTAGATTGAGAAATAGATCTTCCATGGTGAACTCTTGAGGTGATTGAGCTGGAGACATTCTTTGCTCTTCAACTACTGGAACAGCAGATGTGTCTTTGATAACAACATCTGGTTCTTGACTAGGCAGCTGAGTTTGCTGAGGAACATCAGACAAATTAGCATCTTCTATAAGATATTCTAAAGTTTTTAGGTCAGTGAGTACCTCTTGGATGATGATGGTGGCTTGCTCACTGTCCAGTGTAGATGCTGCTTCTACAACTGGATGCTCCCCCTGGCTTTGATCCCTGTGGATGGGGCTAGCTGGAGGCAGCTCCCCCTGGATCTCAGCAGTCTCTTGAGCAGCAGGGGTCTTCTCTGCAGCCACTTCCTCTTGGTCATCTGGAGTGAAAACAACATGTTCTTCACTCCCTGAACTGCTGGAGGACTTGTTCAACTGAAGCAGTTTTTCTCTTTTTCTTAGGAGGAATCTCCTTCTCAGTAATTGTCTTCTCAGAGGTTGGCATGTCCTTTGACAACACCCTGTCCCATCTTGAAACGATCCTTAGATCCATCTTCCTCATGTGGTTTATTTTGCTACCTGCAGCTGCACTCATCACCTCTGGTATGGTACCGGCTAGATAGATACTAATGATCCTGCCCAGATTGGGCTTCTTCAAGCTCTCCTTAATCTTGTCAAATACTATGATTGACCAATCAGTTCTTAGATTAAAGATAATTCTTGTCATTACTCCAAACATATTGGCAGACACTCTGTCATGCCCTCCTGGCTTACTGAGTAAGACTTTTCCCATAATCTCAGACATGAATTTTCCTTGAGTATTCATGCCTTTCCTGTTAAAGACAGAACCTATCTTCATCTTTGGATCAAGACCACACCAGGTTAAAGCTTCCCTGGTCTTTGAAGCAGTAACCTCTTCTTCATCTTGAATTTTTGGTAGCTGAAGTACCTTCCTCAGACTCTTAGGTGAAACCTTAATCTTAGTTCCATGAACTCTGGATTTGATTCTGAATCCAGATTCATCTACGACAGCTCCATTAAGAAATTCAAGTACTTCCTTCTTCCAAATCTTTATAGGTTCAGACAAGAGATATTCTAGTCCAGAATCGGCGACTAGGGTTACCACTGCCTGAATTTCTTGATCTACATCGTCGAATGCGCCGCGCACAAGCTCATAACCCTCGTTAACGTTCTCCTCAAGCTTAGGAGCCATTAGGGTTTGTAGAATTTGTCTGTAGAAAAGAGAGGTGTCGACACAGTAGTTTTGGTCTCGAAACTTTGAAAGCGTGTCGACAAACAAAGACAGAACCCTATTTATACCTTTCTGATTTTGAAGATGAACAGGCGGGACAGCTAACTTAAAATGTGTCGACACTGGCTATAAGTGTCGACACTGACTTATAATGTCTCGACACTAACATTCTGAAGTGTCGACACCACATTCCTAGATGTGTCGACACTTTTTTCCTGAAGTGTCGACACCACTATTTTGTGTCGACATAGACTTGTCTATGTGTCGACACCATTTTACTTAGTCATTTTCAAATCTGTAAACTTACTCTAAGTTTTTCATTCCGAGTTCAATTTTGAATCTATTGAACTTAGCTTCTTCTAGTGGCTTAGTAAACATATCAGCTACTTGTTCATCTGTTTTAACATATTCTAACAAAATATCTTCTTTCTACATGCTCCCTAAGAAAATGATATTTAATCTCAATATGTTTTGTCCTACTATGGGATACAGGGTTATTAGCTATTGAAATAACACTTGTAGAATCACAGAAAAGTGGAGTTCTACTTACCTGAAATCCATAGTCCTCTAGCTGATGTTGAATACACAGAAGTTGAGCACAACAACTTCCTGCAGCCACATACTCTGACTCTGCTGTGGAGATAGCCACACTGGTTTGCTTCTTACTACTCCATGAAATTAGTCTCCCACCTAGGAATTGACAGGTTCCAGTAGTGCTCTTTCTATCCTCTTTGCATCCTACAAAGTCTGCATCTGAATAACCTGTTAGATCAAAATCTCCATTCCTAGGGTACCAGAGGCCTAGATAGGGAGTGCCCTTTAGATATCTCAATATTCTTTTGACTGCAGTCAAATGAGACTCTTTAGGGCATGTTGATACCTTGCACAAACACATGTAGCATACATGATGTCTGGTCTACTAGCAGTCAAGTATAATAGGGAGCCAACTATCCCTCTATACAAGGTTTCATCTACAGGTTTCCCTGCATCATCCTTGCTAAGAGACATACTTGACCCCATAGGAGTCTTCATGGTACTGGATGAATCCATACCATACTTCCTTATGAGTTCTAGGGTGAACTTTGACTGACAAATGGACAAACCACTCTCAGTCTGTTTAACTTGGAGACCCAAGAAAAACTTCAGCTCTCACATACTACTCATCTCAAACTGACCTTGCATAAGTTTTGCAAACTTTTTGCAAAGGCTGCTTTCAGTAGACCCAAATATAATATCATCTACATATATTTGAACTAGTATGACTTTGCCTCTAGATTCCCTAAGGAATAGAGTCTTATCTATTTTCCCCCTTGAGAACTTGTTCTCAATGAGGAAACTAGATAGGGTTTCATACCAAGCCTTAGGGGCTTGCTTTAACCCATATAAAGCTTTCCTAAGTCTATAGACATAATGAAGTAGAGTTGGATCAACAAAACCTGCAGGCTGTTCCATATAAACTTCTTCTTTAAGATTACCATTTAGGAATGCTGACTTGACATCCATTTGGTACACCTTGAATCCTTGATAGGTTGCATAGGCCAAGAACATTCTTATGGCTTCCAGTCTGGCTACTGCAGCAAAGGTTTGATCAAAATCAATACCTTCTTCTTGCCTATATCCTTTAGCAACCAGTCTAGCTTTATTCTTAATGATGACACCTTGTTCATCCATCTTATTCCTGTAGATCCACTTAACTCCTATTACATTGTGGTCTTTAGGTTTAGGAACAAGTTCCCAAACCTTGCACCTCTTGAACTGATTAAGCTCTTCTTGCATTGCTTCAGTCCATTGTGGATCTTGTATTGCTTCTTCAAACTTTTTAGGTTCAACTTGTGACAGAAAGCTGGAGTAGATTGCTGCATTCATGTTTCTACTCCTGGTTTGTACTCCTTGTCTTGGATCTCCAATAATCAGCTCTACTGGATGATCTCTAAGATGCCTGTGAGCTGGAGGCATCCTAACCTCTGGTTGAACCACTTCAGCATCTGCTTCATGCTGTACACCTTGTATTTCTTCAGCAACTGACACATGTAGTTCTCCCCCTGGACAACAGCTACTCTCTTCTCCTTGCTGTCTTGCAGCAGGCACTTCTTCTATAGTAAGCTTGTCCATTTTCTTTGATAAACCTGTGGGGCTGCATACACTGCTAGACAACTCATTATTAATAAGTTTAGTCTCATCAAAAACTACATGCACAGATTCTTCTACAACTTGTGTAGTCAAGTTGTAGACTCTATAAGCCTTACTATTATTGATGTACCCAACAAAAATTCCCTCTTGGGACTTGGCAGCAAACTTAGTTAAGTAAGACTTCCCATTGTTAAGTATGAAGCATTTGCAACCAAAGATCCTGAAGTAGGATAGGTTTGGTTTCCTGCCTTTCACAACTTCATAGGGAGTCTTGTTTAGCCCTTTAGTGATGGTAGCCCTATTTATAACATGGCATGCAGTGTTAACTGCTTCAGCCCAGAAATACTCAGGTAGTGATGTATCACTTAGTAGGGTTCTACCAGCCTCTATCAAGGTCCTATTCTTCCTCTCAGCAATGCCATTTTGCTGAGGTGTTCTAGGTGAAGAGAATTCTTGAAATAACCCAAAGTATTCACATAGTTTTGTCATGCTTTCAGACTGAAACTCAGTACCATGGTCACTTCTAATTTTGACCACAGTACTATTTAGTTCATTCTGAATTTACTTGACAAAGCTGTAGAAGACACTAGGTGTTTGAGATTTTTGTCTTAAGAAGAACACCCAGGAAAACCTTGAGTAGTCATCTACAACTACAAGGGTATAGACCTTCCTACCTAAGCTGTGAACTGGCATTGGACCAAAGAGATCCAAATGCAAGAGGTACAAACACCTCACAGCATCTTTGTTTTCTATGCTTTTAAAGGTGGATTTAGTCTGCTTGCCCTTTTGACAAGCTGAGCAAATACCATCTTTGACACACTTAACTTGAGGACCATTCCTCACTAACTCATTGCTAAAGAGTTTGCTAATATTCTTGTAGTTAAGATGGGCTACCTCTTGTGCCATTTGACACAATGAGAGACTGTCTCATCAGCTACAAGACAAACTGGAGAACCATTGTTCTCAATCATAATATTTAGGCAGTTGACATTCCTCTTCCTATAACCTGTCAAAATGATCTCTTGATCACTTGACCTCTTGATATGACAACCATTTTTAACAAATGAGATGTCATACCCTACATCACTTAATTGACTTATACTTATTAGGTTGTGTTTCAACCCTTTAACATAAGACACTTGAGTAATGGTAACCAAGTTTGTAGAAATGTTACCAAACCCTTTGATGATTCCTTTTTCAGAACCACCAAAGGTAACCTTTGGACCATCTTTTACTGGAATGTAGTCCTTTAGTAATCTTCTTATTCCAGTCATGTGTCTGGAACATCCATTGTCCAAGTACCATATTGGGGTGGGGCCACTTGGACTTACCTGCAAAATAGATTAATTGACCTTAGAACCCAAAGAATTCTTGGGTCCTTGGTATTTGTTAGTCTGCAATCTGACAAAGCTCCCTGCAGGCTTTCCAACAGGTAGCTTGCTACTCACCTTGGCACTGGTATTGTGCCAACTGTCCACTGCAAAGTGGCCAATTTTGCCACAACACCAACATTCAAACTTGTTGTACCTTTGCTTAGGTACAGCCTTTGCTGTATTATCTACAGCATTCTTGTTGAATGCTGGGGCTTTGCACTTGGACTTAGACATGGACTGCTCAGTCCTTGCAGGTCTAATAAAGCCCAGTCCAGCCTTGCCTTTTTGATGAACAAATTCATCAATTAAAGGTAACACTGACTTAGGTTTAGAAAACCTAGCAACTAAGTTCTTCTCCTTCTGAAGATTGATCTCCAGACTCTTAATTTGATCATTCTTAAATGATATAGTACCCATCTGAATCACTGTTATGTGTTTCAGCCTAGCTATCTCATTCAACTTTTGATCAAACTGCTTCTCAAAATCTGTTGCACCAGCTTTAAGTTCAGCAATTTCCTTTGCCTGACTTTTGGCTAGGGATTTGCTTTTCTTGTAAGCTTGCAACAGCACCTTATATTCATCTATAAGTTGATGAATATCATCCTCAGACTCAGATACACTTTCATCACTTGATGAAGATGAATCTGATTCTGAACTAGAACAAGAAACTGAATTTAAACTTGAACCTTGTACCTGACTGGGTCCTGGCTGCTCCAGGATTTTGGCACTGTCTGTCAAAGCCATTAGTCCTTGGCATTGACTGTCTTCTTGTTCATAAATAGACTCTATGATCTGCATGAATTCTTCCTCTTCTTCTCCAGCAAACAGCCCTATATATGCTTCAGCCTCAGACTCAGTTTCTGAAGAAGAAATGTCTGATAGAGTCTTCTCTTTCTTGGCTACAAAAGACTTCTCTTTCTTTCCTTTGAAGTGAGTCTTTTTCCTGTCACCAGATTCCTTTCTCTTCTCTGGACAATCTGCAATAACATGGCCCTGTCTATTGCAGCAGTAGCATACTATCTTAGATCCAGTTGCCTTGCTTGACTTTGTCCTCTTCCTGTCTTTCTTTGAAGGCTTTTTCTCATGATAAAAGACTTCCTTTCCCTTTGAAGAAGATGGTCTTGACCTCTATTGTTTCTTCTTCAAGAATTTCTGAAAGTGCCGAGTGAAGGCAGCAAAGTCTTCATCACTTTCACTGCTCTCACTCTTTGTGCTGACTGACTCATCAGACTCTGAATCAACTACCTCTGGAGGTGGAGTTGATGACTTATTCCTGCACTTTTTGGGAACTTCTGTCTTGAAAGCAACTGATCTTTCCTTGTGTTCAATCCTTGTTGATTTCTCCTCCTCTTTCCTCACTGTCAACTGCATCTCATATGACAATAACTTGCCAAACAGTGTAGGAGGAGGAATTTCCCCCAACTTATCCATTTCTCTTATGGCACAGATCTTTGTGTCCCAATCTTTGGTTAGGGACCTTAAGAACTTATCATTTAGTTCATAGTTACTGAACTCTCTTCCATAAGACATGAGTTCATTAACTATTCTGTAGAACTTCTTGTAGCACTCAGTTATGCTATCACCTTTACCTTGTCTAAAGCTCTCATACTCCTGATTTAGCAAGGATTTTCTATCTTGCCTGAATTCTTCAGATCCTTCCATATACACTATAAGAGTGTCCCACATCTCTTTAGCTGTCTTACAGTGTATAAGATTCTGAAAAGTTGCATCATCTATGGCACTTACAATAATGTTTTGTGCCCTCTTGTCCATTGTAGCTAGGACAATCTCAGCCTTAGTCATCTCAGAGAAATCCTTTGGAGTTCTCTGATTTGCATCCAAAACTGAAATCTTCATTGGCACATAAGGCCCTTCCTTTACTGTGATGTAGATTCTAGGGTCAAAGGCTTCCATAAATAGCCTTACCCTTTCTTTCCAGATCCCAAAGATCTCTTTCCTGCATATGGGTAATTTCATGGAACCCAATTCCTTGTGATTCTCAGAAGAACCCATGTTTCTTGATTTTCTTGAATTTCTTGAAACTGTGTACACTTATACTGAATCTGCCAAACAGGATCTCCTCAGACTGTTAGTCCTTTTTGAGGAACCTGGCTCTGATACCACTTGAAAGATATGGTACCTAAACACCTAGAGGGGGGGGGGGTGAATAGGTGACCTAATCCTTTTCTAACTTTACTGGCAGCAAACAGTTTATTATCACAGATTTTTAACTTTTGCACAGCAATCACAAAGTATACACAGCATACACAGCACAATCACAGCACAACACAGTGGTTTATAGTGGTTCCCCAAGATATGGGTACATCCACTTTCCCCCTTCGCCTATCTAGCAGTGTACTAAATTCGGCCAAACTCCTCCACTGTCTCAGAACCCAAATTGGTTCCTACACCTCAGGCTCAAAGCCTTACAACTCAGCTTTATCCCAAAGCCTACACTCAGCCAATCAAGGCCTACACTCAGCCAACCAAGGCCTACACTCAGCCAACAAGGCCTACACTCAGAGATCTCTATCTCCTACACTCAGGCTAACAAGCCCTACCCTCAGCCTTTATAGTTATAGGCTTACAAATCACTCAGATCCAAAGGATCCTACAAGTTAAAATGTATTACAAATAATAACTCTACAACTCAGAAATAAAAGAGGGGAGTTGAGAGTTTCTTGATGAGTTCTTGGAAGAACTCAGCTGGATTCACCCTGACTTAGCTTTCTTCAAAGCTTCTTGAGTAGAACTGAATAAGACTGAATCCTCCTGCAGTAGTTCCTTGACCTCTGCTACTTAAGATCCAGAATTGTATCTGAATCCTTCTTCTCAGCCTAGTTCCAGAGGCTGATTTCTTGGAAGGAGCCCTCTCTCTCCAACTTCTTAGATCTACACTTGGACTGCAAGATCTTCTTGTGTTGATACTCTTGGTACCACTTCAATAATTTGTTTTTCAACAAACTGAACTTTTGAACAATAATCTGATCCACTTGAACAACAATCTGGACCACAGTTTCTGTAAACTGTAGGTGCCTATTTATAGGCCTTCTTCATGGTAACCGGCTGGTCCGGTCCATAACTGACTTCTGATATCTCTGACAGGTGTTGTAGACTGGCTGGAACGGCAGCTGTCAAGTCATCCAGTCATTTCTTGAAAATCTCTAACTGTCTGTAAGTGTCGAGACTTTCTGTCTTTAAGTGTCGACACTTATAGCCCAAGTGTCGACACATGTTGTGTAAGTGTCGATACAAGTCTACAAGGTGTCGACACATTTCCTTGTATGTCTCGACACAGATTCTTCTGCATGTGTCGACACTGAAATTGAGTGTCGACACAAGTACTTGTTCTTCTAGCTTTTGCTGAATTCTTCTAAGTGTCGACACATCTCCTTTGTGTCGACACAACTTCTTGTGTTGTATCTGTTAAGTGTCGACACTGCTTCTTGGTGTCGACACATAGTCTTCTATGTTGATTCTTGCTGAGTGTCGACACAGCTCCTTGTGTTGACACACCTTCTTCTTGTTGAGACTTCAGCTAAGTGTCGACACATTCCCTTAGTGTCGACACTTGTACTTAGAATATTTTTGTTGAACTTTCTGATCTTTGCTAAGTGTCGACACAGCTCCTTGTGTCGACACTTTCTTCAAGTGTAGAGTCTTTAGCTGAGTGCCGACACATTGTGCTGGGTGTCGACACTTACTTTATGTGTTGACTCTTCTGGTTGTGTGTCGACATATTGTGCTGGGTGTCGACACATTCTTCAAGTGCTGACTCTTCTGTTGAGTGTCGACACATTGTTCTGAGTGTCGACACTTTAACTTAGTCTCTGCAGACTTTTGCTGAGTGTCGACACAACTCCAAGTGTCGACACTTTCTGGTGTCGACACAGCTCCTTGTGTCGACACATTCTGTCTGCACTTTTCTTCACTGAGTGTCGACACAGCTCCAAGTGTCGACACTTTCTGTCTGCACTTTTCTTCACTGAGTGTCGACATATCTCCAAGTGTCGACACTTTCTGTCTGGTGTCGACTCAGCATCCAGGTGTCGACACAATGACTCCAAGTGTCGACACTGCTTGTCTGGGTGTCGACACAAGTCTTCTTAAGTGTCGACACTTTCCCTCTGAGTGTCGACACATGGACTTAGAAACTTTTTGCTTCAGTCCAGTGATTTCTTAACCTGCACAAGTAAACTCAACATACATCAAATACATTATGATGTATATCATTGAGTTGGGTGAGGCTTCTTCAAATCAGGTACATTTGACCAATGTACCCAACACAATGATTATGCTATGAAATACAATTATGCCATGCTGTGAACATGCAAGTGTAACACACCCACTCGACTCTGTGTACACAGACCTTTAGTTCCCCCTTTCTGGAGCCGAACCTCACAGGATACCTCCGTAGTGGCAAACGGAAGCGGTGGGTTGGGCCTCGCCCACCTCTAAACCGGTAATTGCACTACCAGTCATACCTATCGTACGCCTCAACGCTGGTGCACTAAGAAGAGCTCCTGCGTACTCTTGCCGGCTGACGCACCAGACTTTACTTGGCCATGTGCTAAACCACACTTTTTGAGTCAACGTATTGGCGTCGGTGCATCGACACTACAATACCGAAGACCCACCACCTTTACTTTATGCACATGCAACCTTATGTATCAGCACCAAGCTAAAGCTCACCGGGCCAACCTGCCCATCACAAACAACAACCGAGCCAAAGCTCGTCGGGCCAACCTGGCCACCACCAAATCAACCGAGCCTACTGCCCTAGTGACCCAACCTAAACCCCCCCCCCCCCCCACAACACCGGGGAGTGTGAGTGCAACCCTAGATTATTTGTACTTACTCTTGCATTTTAGTTTTTCCTACTATTTAGGTTAGTCCATGACTGCCCAAGGAATACCCCGTGAAGAGCTCTCGAAGTCACTAGGAACTACGAAGGAATTACGCCCAAAGCTCCCTTTCGCAAGGCACTTACTATTATTGGTTGCTACCCGATTTTCCAATCCCTAATTAATTTTACTGAATCTAGCCCTAGTGCATTAAACACTTCCTCCATATGGGAAGGACGATATTTTGCCGATCCCGAGCACCACCGGACACTAGCCATTCCAACCCCTCACTAATCCCAACTTCCAATGACGAAATCTTTATCATTCATCCAAATCAGCAAACTTATAACCCCAACTCGTGTGCCCCAATTCTTACTCCCAGACAACTTTTGCGATTTTACTAAATGCAGACCAACCAAAAATATATGAAGTGTATAAGGTGAGGTACACCAAATAATCACTCAGTACCCCTATAATAATTATTGGAGGGCTATAATGACATTTGTAGTCTAAACCCAGAAATTCATAATTTTCCTGATTTATCAGATAATTTATTTATTTATTTATTCTAGTAATCCAAAAATCCAAATTTGAACATGAAGTACCCATTTTAGACAAGGAATTGCTCTACAAAATTTATGATAAATTCAATATGACTAATTAACATAAAATCCATTGTCTCAAAATTTTCCAGTAGGAATTAAGCTCTAAACAAATTTTACATCAAATTCCCAAAATTATGGGTTTGTAAAGTATATATTGCCAATAATGATCTAAAAATCATGAATTAGTTTCTCCAAGTGAATATTGACCTAAAAACTATCAGAGCCCCAATTTCACAATTTTGCAACAAGTAAATATCTCTAAATAATTTTTTGACCATAAATGCCCTTTTCAAAACTTGTGAAGGAAACACTAAAGTTTTTGAACTAAAATTTATAATAAAATTCAGGGACAACCATAATGCCTTAAGATAACTCCTGCCTAAGTTTCATTAGTCTAGAATGAATAGTGTGATCATAATAAATAAAATACCAAATTGGGGCACATCATGTATATCAAAGGGGGTGCTAGTAGTATTACTCTTAAAATTCCAATAAATTCACCAGAGATCCTAACCAAGTTAAAATCCATGCTACCTAGGTTTCACACCTTTTTAGTAAGTTTTGGTGGGTTATTCTATGTTGGATCCCTAGTAAGATTTGGGCTAGGTTCACTAAGTTAGGATCATATGACCCAGAATGTATAGCTAGGGTCATAGTTGTGTCCCAGAGTCTAGGAAAAGTCCTTAGAGTCAACATTACATGGACTAGCTATCAACAAGACTGCCAGAGACTCAAGACTTAGAAGATCTCAAGACTCTGTAAAAAGTGAGTTCGACGTTCGTCGAACTCAGGACGACGATAGTCGTGCTCAGCCTGATGATCTTAGAGTAAATTCTCTGAGCTGAGCTCGACGAACTTGGTACTCAGGTTGACAAAAACTTGGACACTACAACAACACTTCAAGATCAGAAAACATCAAGATATTCTAAGTCCTTAGTATCAGACTTTGGTCGACGAACTTAGTTCTCAGCTCGACGAACTCTATTCTTTGGTCGACGAATCTTTGGACTACTACAACATTCTGTCAAGACTATTTTCTCTAGTCTCAGGTCTACACTCAGAGTATATGTCGACACCAACTGAGTCGACACTAGAAGAACTTCTGTCGACACCCAGATCATCAGTCGACATTTTGGAAAGGCTGTGTCGACACCATACAGAAGACTTGTGTCGACATCCAGGGTATCAGTCGACACACAGAATATTTGACAACTCAAGAAACTCAGCTCGACGAAATCAAATCTTAGGTCGACGAATTTTGGAGACTTTAACTTTCATTTCAGATAAAACTTTGAATATTCTAAGTGCAGAAAAGTTGCTGAACTCCAGTCGACGAACATAGTTATCAGCTCGACGAACTTCAGACACAGAAAAGGCAAAGTTTCTGAAGCATACAGTTCTGTTGTCAGATAGACGATCTTGGAACTCAGCTCGATGAACAGAAGTTATCTGATCGACGAATACAGCAACTCAGCTCGACGAACTGTGGACTTAGCTCGACGAATTCTGTCATCAGTTCGACGATTCCAGACTTAGCACTTATTCCTTCTGTCCTCAGTCTATGGCAATAATTTCTGAATTATTAATGATAAAATATTCTCTGAATATTACCATTGGACGGTACATTAATCACGGCTTTCATCAGAATTATTGTTTTCCATTTTTCCAAAGGACAGTTGGGGAAAGGAATCAATGCAGTTTATTTTCAAGGACTGCCAGCATTGATTGCCGCAGAAGGATTCAAATTTTCGAAAGGAAATTCCCTCAGGAAATATAAAAGAGTTTTTTCTCTCTTTCCTGATAGCATATGAGACACAAGAATGCAAGAACAATCAGAGCACCAGAAAAATTACAGAGACAACATACACAGACACAGAGATTTTCAATCAGTCTATCTTCAACAGCTTCTCTGATCCTTTCACAAAAGCTCTGAACATCTGCTCTCAAAAGAAGAAGAACAATCATATAAAATCAAGAGTCTTCTTACTTCAACACTTCAGGATTTCCAAGGACAACAACTGGCAAATCTGTCAAGAAGGTCCTGCAGATAAAGGCTAAAAGCTTGAAGGCCTATCACCCTGCAGCAAGACTTCCATATTTCCCTGAACCATTCAATATCTCAGGGGGAGCCATTTGCTACCATCAATATCCATAAGTATTCTCTCTGATTGTTGACAGAGAAGACATAATCAACTCTCTCACCCCAACTGTTTAAAGGGTTGTCATCTCCCTTCAAAAGTGATTCCTGGTTATAAGTCACCTGATCAAAAGACTTGGGGATTTGGTTTTTGAGCACCTGATCAAAAGCTCATTGGTGTCAGGCACCTGATCAAAAACCTGAGTGGATTCCTACCAGGGTGGTAGAAGAGTGGATGTACGTAGGTTGGGGAACCACTATAAATTTCTTGTGTCGTCTGGTTGCCCTCTTTCTTTTGTTTTCTTGTTGTGGCTGTGGTTGTTAGTTTCTATGCTTTTTCATTTTGATTTATTTACTACTGCACTTACACTAATCTATATTATCCAGTAGATAATTTTATAAAACTCTAAATACTATATTCACCCCCCTCTAGAGTATTCCTAATCTAATTGCTCACTTTCGATTGGTATCAAAGCAGGTTCCTTTGGTTGTACAAGTTAACCCTTGAACCAAAGATCCTTTGTTAGATCTAAATCTTATTTTTATTTTCATTTAGATTTATATACACAGCTATGACATCAAACAAAGATTATGCAAGCACCAGACCTCCAGTTTGCAACCTTAACAGGTTTGTCATTTGGAAGGCAAGAATTAAATTGTATATGAATTCTATTGATGAGGATATATACAATTATATTTTGACAGGTCCCCATCAAGATTCAACCTCTGCAACATCTACAAGAACTACTGCAGTTCCACCACCTCAGTGGACTGAAGCCCAAAAGAAGACAAAGATAGCTGATGCCAAGGATATGAACATACTGGCACAGACTATGTCAGATGACATCTTTTAGAAGGTGGCTGAGTGCACCTTTGCAAAAGCAATCTGGGATTCACTCAACCAAATGGTTGTTGGCTCAGTATATGAGAGGAATGATAGAAGATCAAACCTCATCACACAATATGTAAACTTCAAAAAGGATGAAGCAGAAACAGTTGAAGTGATGTACAACAGGCTTAGCTCCATCAACAGTGAGCTAAGGACCTTAGATAAAGAAATCACCTTGACTGAAGTAAATGACAAGATCCTGATGTGTTTCCCAAGATCATGGGATTCAAGGATCTGGCCCATCAAGGAGGCCAGAAGCCTAACTGAGATATCTACAGAATCTTTATTGGGCAAGTTAAAGTCTTATGAACAACTGATCAAGTCCAGGGAGGCAGCAGAGCAAAGGACACCTCCACCATCCAGGAAAGAGCAAAGTATAGATTTTAAGGCTGCTGAGGAGACAGAGACATCAACATCAAATGAAGAGATCATGAGTCTATTTGCCAGAAGATTCTACAAGATGGCAGGAAAGGACTTCAGAAGAAAGTCATCTAGGCAAGATGACAAACCCAGGTATGATAAAACACCAACTAAAGAAGTGGTGTGTTTTGGATGCAGGAAACCTGAGCACTTCCTCTCTGAGTGTCCGGATAACTAGAAGAAAGAGAAGAGAAGAGAGAAAGACACCAGGAAAGAGCACACCAGCAAACCTTCTTCCAGCAAATATCAGAGAAGGAAAAGGGTTTTGTGGATGAATCCTGGAGTGAAACTGAGGATGAATCAACATATGCCAGCTCTAGTGAAGATGAGAAAGAAGAAAGGGCTAAGGAGGTCTTCCTCATGGCAATTGATGCTTCCAGGAGTAATTCAGAAGAAGAGGAATCAGATAATGAAGAAGCTTCAGATTCAGAAGCTGATAAGGTACTATCTTCTTTTGATTACACTTCAGATTCTTTTAAAATTGAATTTAAATCAATGTGTATAGACTTAATAAATTTAGAAAAAGAGATTAAAACACTTAGGGAAAAATTAGGAAATTTAGAAAACATTAACTCTGAAAATAATAGGTTAAAAGATGAATTATGCTTAGCTAATGAGCAAATAACATTATTAAAAACTGAGCTTTGTGAGGCTAAACAACTTGAGGAAACTCTTAATGGGAGAAGCCTCAAGCTGATGGACATCATAAGCACTATGAATGCCAGACTTAGTGGCAAGCTAGGCTTGGGTGCTTCATCAGGTTTGTCCCCCCATTCTCAGGAAGAACATCTTAACAACCCCCATAAAATTTGTCACTGCTAAGGGAAAAGAAAATGTAATCAATAAACAAACAATAGGAAATGTTTCTAAAAAAATAGGTCAGAAAACCAACAACCAGAAAACCATAGGTAACAAGGTTCAGCAGAATTCGTTGAACTTAGGTCGACGAAATCTAGCTAGTTCGTCGAACCCAGATCGACGAACTCTGAACGCAAACTATAGTTATAGTTATTCGTCTAACTGTAATCGACGAACTCTGTATGGTTCGTCGAGAAGTGGTCGACGAACAAGGGGCACAGAAAATGAATATATTCATTCTTTGGGCAGAGATCGACGACCTCAACCCTACTCATCAAACTCTGGTCGACGAACTCACAAAAATTCGTCGAACCTATAAAGACTTAACCAAAACTTTAATTATAATAGAAACTTAATAATTCCAGGAAAGATTTTAATCCACTAGCTGATTGGGTCATACCACCTAGGAGATATCACCCTCTAGGATAAAAATCCCGACCAGAATATTCTGTTATTTCCAAATTTTCATACCAAGAAAACAAAGGACCCAAGGTAACCTGGTTCAAGAACATTTAACTGTTTTCCATTACAGGTGAAGAGCTATCCAAGTGTGAATCAGACCTGGTACCTGGACAGTGGTTGCTCCTGCAACAACCCCATCCGTTCATATCATATATACTAGAAGGTTCGGCCGGGGCCCCACAGCATATACCACAAAACGAGCAGTGAAGTCAGGGTATGGAACCAGAGTAGCGTAGCGCACCCTAACCCATGGCATTCTAGCGGAAGCCTATACAGTACACTTGAACTCCACACCTGAATGTCCAACATAGAAAACCAGAGGAATGTCTTACAACACATATAAGACAAAGAGTTGGCCTTAAGGCCTTACAGGGCTTTCAAACAGTGGCCCAAACATTGGCACGCAGGCCGGCCACATCAAAAGAAAACATAACAGTTACATCCACATTAACCTTCGAGGGCTAGAAGTGGCAGCAGCAAAAGTAGTAGGGACTTCAGCCCTTATGCGTCCCACTCGGTTCTCTAGCACCTGCACAGGGACATTCCACCCAAGGGTGCCAAACAGAGGCAACGGTCAGCATTCAGGTGACCAAATTATAACGACCCTACCCCTTTTCTCGGGGCAGCGGTAATCTTCCCTGTAGGGATAACATATCACAAGCAAGGCAATATATCTCTTATAATGTGCTTTCACGCACACATGCCATCACAACCGTCAGCCACCCGGCTCAATGGTCCATGCACTCAGGGCACATTCTTGGTGTACTGGCAAATAAGTTGCCCACCACCATATCAGAGTCACAGCCCAACGACAACTCACTTGTGCATTTACTCCGTGGCGTGCAGCCGGATTTTTATTGTCTTAGTGAACCGGGATTGGCCCGTAGCCCCTCATTGTATCACGGCACTAGGCCTAAGACTCTTGCTATGCGCTCCAACAGACCGCACCTTCTGGTCTCACGTCGGACGGACATAACGCAGGTCGGATCCTCCACCCCACGTTGCTCAAATCGCCATGCCATCACCGAGTATGGCGTAGTCGAGGCTAAATAAAGATGCGGGTAGGTCTCACCGACCCTGTTCTGGCATTTAAGCATGGGCATAACTCTTACACCCATTCTCTCACACTAATTGCGGGTCTTTCCTGGGCACACCAGTACTTCCTGCTACTCTCTTCGCAGGTGGACAATGCAAGTTTCACAAATGTCAGGGGTCTTTCCTGGCTACCATGCCAGTACTTCCTGTTAATCTCTTCACAGGTGGACTCCCCATGAACATTAATCATTATAAAGGGTATTTCCTGGAATTCCAATCCAGTACTTCCTGCAACTTCCGTTCACAGGTCGAACCCAATAGCACAAGCAGCACAAGTATGATACCGGTATTTTCCTCGACTACCACTCTAGTACTTCCTGCTACTTTAGTTCACAGGTCGAACCAAATAGCATAAGCAGCACAAGCATGATACGAGTATTTTCCTGGACTACCACTCCAGTACTTCCTGCTACTTCCTTTCACAGGTCCAACCCGTCGACTCCTACACTACGCGTTTAGCACGGAGACTTCTCCGGTTCGTATGCAACATCACCAATCCAGACCAACCTGTCCAGATGAGTTTCACACAGCATGCCTATTCCGTACTCCATTTCCAGATTTATATGCCAACAAAGGGGATTCCATGAATCAACCCAAAGACTCCCAAAATTAGCCACCTTTTGGTGGGGGAATCACATACATATTCCAAAAAGGAAGCCTTCACATGGATAGGAAGAAAGGTCATTACCCTTGAAGACCGTTTTGGTGCAATGAACGCCTAGCTGGATCGAAAGAACCGCAAAAGCTTTGCCTCCACAATGCCGACCTCGGATTTCTCATTGGAATTCCGCAGCACCACCGGTGACCATCCCCTCCTCTTCCTCCTCCATCTTCCTCTCCCTTTCTCTCTCTAAAAGTGTAGAAATAGGAAAGCCACTTACAAATGAGTTCTTTCAACCCATTCCTGGCCTTAAGGACACAGGGAGGTAGCTCAGCCCTTAGATCTCATCTGAAGGAATGGATGGCCACGATTTGACAACAAAAGCATAATGTTTTGCCTAGCACGGCCTGTGACACGCCCGTATCCCAGGCCATGTGCCTCAAGCGGTGCTCAACTAACTTATCCATTCCAGTGACACGCCCATGTGACACGATCGTGTCACGGGCCGTGTCTCCCGACACGCCTTCAGACACGTCCGTGTCTCTGGCCATGTTCATCAGGCTGAAAAATCTGAAAATCGCCCGAGACTCACACGGTCTATGACACGCCTGTGTCACAGGCCGTGTGCCCATACATGGAACTAGACACGCCCCAGCTCAAACTCGTCGGGCTGAGTTCGTCGACCGTGCTGACACGCCCTGTGACACGCCCGTGTCACAAGCCATGTACTATGCTCTTGACAATCGTCGACCACATTTTTGTCGACCACTCGTCGACTATTCACCCAGGAAGGACATGCCTTGGGACACGCCCGTGTCCCAGGCCGTGTTACCTCAAAAACTTTGCCTGCTGAAAAATGGGTTGTTACAAACCTCCCCTCCTACAAGAAATTTCGTCATCGAAATTCGTATACAGGAAGGCAACCAACAATTACAACAAAATTTACACCAGGCAAGTTCTATAAAAATAGCTCGGGAAACTCAGCTCACATGGTCTTCTCTCGCTCCCATGTAAACTCCTCACGGCCGTAATTGTCCGATCGGACTTTAACAATCCCGACCGTCTTGTTTCGCAACTGTTTCTCGGCTCGATCCTCGATCTGAATGGGTCTAACTCTCATTGTTAGCCCATACTCCAACGGCACACGATCATCCGTGATCACTTGAGATGGATCTTTAACGGCCTTCCGAAGCACCGAGATGTGAAACTCATCATGTAGTCCACCTAAGTCTGCCGAAAGAGCTAGTCGATACACAACTTCTCTGATTCGCTCAACTACTTCAAATGGAACCAAAGATCTTGGACTCAACTTTTTCAAACGTTGAATCTGGGATACACCATTGAAGGGCTTGATCTTCAAGTAGCCCAATCGCCTACCGTGAACTCCATGTTCCGGTGCTTGGCGTTGTAGTACTTCGCTTGACGATCTTGGGCTCTGTGTAGCCTCTCTCAAATAGCACGAATGGTTGAGTTTGCTTCATTGACTTCATTACAATTATAAATTCTAGCTTTGCCCGGTTCTACCCAAGCCAAGGGTGTACGACACTTCCTTCCATATAGAGCTTCATACGGTGCCATCCCGCTGCTCGTCTGGTAGCTGTTATTATAAGAAAACTCCACCATGTAGAGATGATCTTACCATCTCCTTCCAAAGTCGAGGGCGCACATTCGGAGCATGTCCTCCATTTTTCTGTTGGTTCGTTCAATTTGGCCATCCGTTTCGGGATGAAAGACCGTACTGAAAGTCAACTTCGTGCCCAACAGCTGGTGAACTAGCTTCCAATCCTTTGACGTGAATCGCCAATATCGCTCACTCACGATGCTACGAGAAACTGAAACACCGTGAAGCCGTACAAGCTGTTCCACGTACCGCTTTACCAAACTTTCTACCGAATCATCTCGCTTGTTTGGTAGGAAATATGCCACTTTTTTCAGCCGATCAACCATCAACCGGATGGAATGGTTCCCTCGCTGAGATCTCGACAACCTGTGCACGAAATCCATAGAAAGATAATCAACTTTCAACTATGGAATCGGCAACGACTTCAAATAACCACCCGGTTTCTGGCATTCCGCCTTCACCATAGCACAAGTTTAGCATTTGGCCACATAAAGAGCAACATCTTTCTTGAGCCCTGGCCACCAAAATAGCTTTTTCATATCCTTGAACATCTTCGTGCTTCCTGGGTGGATTGAGTACTTTGTAGAATGTGCTTCATACAACAATTCTTCACCTCAATTCACCCACATTTGGGACGCACAAACTGCCTTCTTTCTGCGAAAGACCGTCATTCCAAGAGAACTTTCCTTCTGGCCCAGCTTTTGCATAGCGTAGGAGATCTTCAGCCACCTCCGTTTCCCGTCGAACTCGGTCCGCAAGGTCACATTGCACCTCGGTCCAGTCCAAACATGCATTGGCAATGGAATTCTTGTCAACACAAGAAATCTTTAACGCTTCCAGCTCCTGAATGAGATTTGCATCATGCTTCTGCAACCATGCTGCTCTTGCCGGAGTCCGCCGACTCAAGGCATCTGTGACAACATTCCCCTTCGCGGGAGTATAGTGAATCTCAAAGTTGTAGTCCCCAAGGAACTCCAACCACCTTCATTGTCGCATGTACAAGTCCTTCTGCTCCAATACGTACTTCAGGCTCTTATGATTTGTATTGATCTCCACCTTCACACCATAAAGATAGTGTAGCCACAGTTTGAGTGCAAATTTCACCGCCGCCAACTCAAGATCATCGACGGGATTGTTTCGCTCGTGCACTTTCAGCTGGCGTGAACCATATGCAATCAACTTTCCATTTTGTAGAAGTACGCAGCCTAAGCCGCTTCCTGAAGCATTGTAGATTACAAATCCATCGGTACCACATGGCGATGACAACACAGGCGCCATGGTTAACCGACTCGTCAGCTCTTCAAAAGCTCGCGTGCACTCTGGAGACCAAACGAACTTCTGTTCTTTTCACGTCAATGTGGTTAGTGTCAAAGAATTCCGCGAGAAGTTTTCAACAAATCTTCGGTAGTAGCCTGCTAGTCCAAGGAAACTCCGGACCTCGGCCACTGAAGACAATACTGGCCTCTCCTCTATGGATTTTATCTTTGCTGGATACATAGCTATGCTCGCTTCACTCACCCCATGGCCCATAAAAGCCACGATAGCCAAAACTCACACTTCGAGAACTTAGCATAGAGCTGATTCTGCCTCAATGTATTCAACAACAACCACAAATGTTTCTCATGATCGGCTTCCAATCTCGGGTACACCAGGATATCATCAATAAACACTATCATGAACAGATCCATGTAATCACGGAATATTCGGTGCATCAAGTCCATAAATACTGAGGGCGCATTGCACAGCCCAAACGGCATAACCGTGAACTCGTAGTGCCTGTACCTTGTTTCAAATGAGGTTTTTGGGAATATCTTCTTCCCGGATCCTCAATTGGTAATAACCATATTTCACGTCCAACTTCGAGTAGATGGACGATCCCACTAGCTGATCAAACAGCTCGTCAATCCGTGGAATCGTATATTTATTCTTCTCGGTCAGCTTATTTAATTTGCGGTAATCAATACCTAACCGCAAGCCACCATATTTTGTCTTCACAAAAAAACACATTGGCGCTCCACGGAGACATGCTTGGGCGTATATAACCTTGCTCCATCAATTCCTATAAGTGGACTTTCAACTCCGCCATTTCCTTAGGCGCGACGCGATATGGCGAGCGGGCCACAGGTTTCGCACCTGGCGCCAACTCGATCATGAAGTCAATCTCACTCTGGGGTGGTAGCCCAGGGAGATCATTGGGAAACACATCTGTAAATTCCGACATAATCGGAACATCACGCACACTGCCCTTTGGCTCAATATCCTAAATCAGGGCGAAGTAGCACTCTGCAGCCTTCCGAACAGTCTTCAATACTTGGAGTCCGGCAATACAGATGCAGTCAAACTGAAATCCCGACGTCCTATTTGGACTGCCACATCGCAAGCATCCAACAGCCATTTAGCAACACCACTCTAACGCTATCTGTCTTTCCACGACTAGGTATCCCAAGCCGCTCTAGAAACTCGCTAGACAGAAAAGAATACAAAGCATCTGTATCAAACAGTGCTTACGTCAGCGTGTTCTGAATCATCGCAAAGCCTGTGGTGCACGTAACACACACAAGCAACATACACAAGATGGAAACAAAAGCAAGCAATACGATTATCGCGCACTCGTAACACTAGGATTGCGCCTGGGATGCAGAGGACTCCACCACTGCTTTTTCCATCTCCAAATAAGATGCTCCGATTTCCTGCTCAACCAGACGTCGACGACTCCTAATAAGGTTGGACACAAGTGTTCCCATGGCATAAAACATCAACAATCTAGTCGTGTTCATGGCTATCGGAAAAACACGTTGATACCACACATCCATGCATTGTAGGTATATAACATAAATGCCATCATAGAACTATCATCCAAAACGGCTTACTGTACATATAACACATGCATAAGCCACCATACATGAGGAGCCCAATTATTTATGTACATCATTAGGTTGACATTTCCTTCTTCTTTCTTGCCCGCTACGAGCTAACGTGGCAATCTCATGCTTTATGCCCTGCTTGACCACACGAATATCACTTATATTGCTTCTTTGGCTGCTGAACACCATCCCAACAGTCATGAACGATGTGACCTACCTGACCACAAGCATAACAAGTACGCTTCTCGAGTCTTTGCCTCTTACAGTGAGCAGACTTCCCAACCCTTAGAGTGCGCACTTTCCTGGTCGCAGGCATCTGCTGGGCTCCCATCAAGTCCATTTCCAACAGTCTAGCTGCCTCCACCAGTGGTTGGAATCTCAAGAACTTATGACCCATCAACAAGAAACGGAGTTCCTGACGTAGCCCATCATAAAACCGATTGATCTTCATTCCCTCGGTTTCAAACACAAACTCTGGTTGTTGTCTCATTGCAACAAATGCATGAAAATAGTCCTCAACTGTGTCCTCTCCTTGGCTCAAACACACGTTCACCGACAAAACTGAGGCACTTCCCCTTGCTGCCTACTCAAATTCACTACCCGGCATAGGACGCATTGCCGGATCAGAGGGTTGAACCTGTCCCTCATGGTAAGCCTTGAGCATTGCAAAAACCACATCTGCAATCAGTCGAGCCATTTCTATCGATGGAGGAGAGGTTGGTACCACAGTTGATGTCATGCTTCCCATCGAGTGTTGGGGTTCCTACTGCCATGCCATCGCACTCGTCGCCTACATTCGGAAAATTACACAAGTAAGCAACAAGATAGGAACGCACAGGTTCCTCAAGCACAAAAATTTGCATTCCTATCATGGACATTCAGGAGTTCAAATGTGTTACCATGGTTGGCACAGACACGTGTTTGACACGCCACAAAAGAAGTCGACCACGACTTCTAGAGGGAAAGACCAAGACAGCAGATAACAAAAATGTAACAACCCCATCCATTCATATCGTATATACTAGAAGGTCCGGCCGGGGCCCCACAGCATATACCACAAAACGAGCGGTGAAGTCACGGTATGGCACCAGAGTAGCGCAGCGCACCCTGACCCATGCCATTCTAGCAGAAGCCTATACAGTACACTTGAACTCCACACCTGAATATCCAACATAGAAAACCATAGGAATGTCTTACAACACATACATGACAAAGAGTTGGCCTTAAGGCCTTACAGGGCTTTCAAACAGTGGACCAAACGTTGGCATGCAGGCCGGCCACATCAAAAGAAAACATAATAGTTACATCCATATTAGCCTTGAGGGCTAGCAGCGGCAGCAGCAAAAGCAGTAGGAACTTCAGCCCTTATGCGTCCCGCTCGGTTCTCCAGCACCTACATAGGGACATTCCACCCAAGGGTGGCAAACAGAGGCAACAGTCAGCATTCACCTGACCAAATTATAACGACCCTACCCCTTTTCTCGGGGCAGCGGTAATCTTCCCTGCAGGCATAGCATATTTCAAGCATGACAATATATCTCATATAATGTGCCTTCACGCACACATGCCATCATAACCGTCAGCCACCCGGCCCAACGGTCCGTTCACTCAGGGCACAATCTTGGTGCACTGGCAAATCAGTTGCCCACCACCGTATCAGGGTCACAGCCTAACGACAATTCACTTGAGCATTTACTCCATGGCGTGCAGCCGGAGTTTTATAGTCTTAGTGAACCGGGATTGGCCTGTATCCCCCCATTGTATCACGACACTAGGCCTAAGACTCTTGCTATGCTCTCCAATAGATCGCACCTTCTGGTCTCATGTCGGACGGAGATAACGCAGGTCGGATCCTCCACCCCCCATTGCTCAAATCGCCTCGCCATCACCGAGTACGGCGTACTCGCGGCTAAATAAAGACGCGGGTATGTCTCACCGATCCTGTTCTGGCATTTAAGCCTGGGCATAACTCTTACACCCATTCTCTCACAACATTCGTGGGTCTTTCCTGGTACACCAGTACTTCCCGCTACTGTATTCGCAGGTGGACAACATAAATATCACAAACGTTAGGGGTCTTTCCTATCTACCATGCCAGTACTTCCTATTACTCTCTTCACAGGTGGACTCCCCATGAACATTAAGCATTACAAAGGGTATTTCCTGGAATTCCAATCCAGTACTTCCTGCTACTTCCGTTCACAGGTAGAACCTAATAGCACAAGCAGCACAAGCATGATACGGGTACTTTCCTGGACTACCACTCCAGTACCTCCTGCTACTTCCGTTCAAAGGTCGAACCCAATAGCACAAGCATCACAAGCATGATACGGGTATTTTCCTGGACTACCACTCCAGTACTTCCTGCTACTTGCTTTCACAGGTCCAACCCGTCGACTCCTACACTATGCATTTAGCACGGAGTATTCTCCGGTTCGTATGCAACATCACCAATCCAGACCAACCTGTCCAGATGGGCTTCACACAGCATGCCTATTCTGTACTTCAGTTCCGAAACTATATGCCAACAAAGGGGATTCCATGAATCAACCCAAAGACTCCCAAAATTAGCCACCTTTTGGTGGGGGAATCACATACATATTCCAAAAAGGAAGCCTTCACATGGCTAGGAAGAAAGGTCGTTATCCTTGAAGACCGTTTTGGTGCCATGAACGCCTAGCTGGATCGAAAGAACCGCAAAAGCTTTGCCTCCGCAACGCCGGCCTCGGATTTCTTGTCGAAATTCTGCAGCACCATCGGTGACCAGCCCCTCCTCTTCCTCCTCCCTATTCCTCTCCCTTTCTCTCTCTAAAAGTTTAGAAAGAGGAAAGCCACTTACAAATGAGTTCTTTCAACCCATTCCCGGCCATAAGGACACAGGGAGGCAGCTCAGCCCTTGGATCTCAGCTGAAGGAATGGATTGGCATGATTTGACAACAAAAGCATAATTTTTTGCCTGACACGGCCTGTGAAATGCCCGTGTCCCAGGACGTGTGCCTCAAGCGGTGCTCAGCCGACTTATCCATTCCAGTGACACGCCCATGTGACACGCTCATGTCACGGGCCTTGTCTCCCGACACGCCTTCATACACGCCCGTGTCTGTGGCCATGTTCATCAGGCTGAAAAATCTCAAAATTGACCGAGACTCACACGGCATGTGACACGCCCGTGTCCCAGGCCGTGTGCCCATACACGGCACTAGACATGCCCCAGCTCAAACTCGTCGGGCTGAGTTCGTCGACCGTGCTGACACGCCCGATGACATCCCGTGTCACAGGCCGTGTCCTATGCTCTCGACAATCGTCGACCACATTTTTGTCGACCACTCGTCGACTATTCACCCAGGAAGGACACGCCCTGGGACACGCCCGTGTCCTAGGCCGTGTTACCCCAAAAACTTTGCCTGATGAAAAATGGGCTGTTACAGCTCCAAACATATGACAAATATCAAGGATAATCTAACTAATTATAAGTCCAAGCCAGGACTAAAGGTCATATTTGGTGATTCCAAATGTGGCCAGTCAAAAGGTTTTGGAGAAGTGAAGATTGGAGCTGTCACATTCAAGAAAGTGACATATGTCAGAGGACTGAAGCATAACCTCACCTCCATAAGTCAATTATGTGATGAAGGTTATCAGGTACATTTTAGTTCATCTTCATGTATTATCTCCAATAAAGAAAACCAAACAGTTTTAATTGAGAATAGACAAGTTAATATATATTTAGTTGATTTCTTATCTGTCAATTCTGATATCTGCTTACTTAACTTAATTAGTAACCAGAATGATTTATGGCATAAAAGACTAGGTCATGTAAATCTGAAAAACATTGCGAGGCTACTAAATGGGAAGAAACATAAAATAAACTATTTTAAAGTCTTTGATTGTATATGTTATATGAATTGAAATTTCTACTAGTAGCAACTTGCAGGTACATCACTTGTTTGAGAGTTTGGATGGACTAAACCTTACCCAAGAGGTTCTAAATCATCCTTCTCCACAAGTCATTGAGGAAAGTGAAGATGAAGGCATTGAAGGGAGTGATATTCCCCCAATAGCAAACATAATTCCACAGGAGGAATTAGTTCCAAATACTGTTGCAGAACTAACTCCACCAGTTGATCTTGTCACACTTAGGGATCACCCCAGATCTCAAGTTATTGGATACATATCAGTAGGTGTACAGACAAGGCATCAACTCAATCAAGATGTGATGCATGCCTGTTTTCTCTCTCAGATTGAACCTCTATCCATCCATGATGCTGAGCAGGATCCCCACTGGATCATTGTAATGCAGGAGGAATTAAATCAGTTTGAGAGATGTAGAGTTTGGGATTTGGTTCCAAGGCCTCAAGACTTCCCAGTCATTGGAACCAAATGCGTCTACATAAACATGCTAGATGCACAAGGAGTAATAGTGAGGAATAAAGCCGGACTTGTTGGACAAGGATATAGGCAAGAAGAAGGAATAGATTATGACCAGACCTTTGCACATGTTGCAAGGTTGGAAGTAATAAGAATATTCCTTACCTATGCAGCTTACAAGAGATTCAAGGTCTATCAAATGGATGTGAAAATTGCATTCTTGAATGAAGTACTCAAGGAAGAGGTGTATGTTGAACAACCTCCAGGTTTTGTTTCTCCAACTCATCCCTCTTATGTTTACAAGTTGCATAAAGCTCTCTATGGTCTAAAGCAAGCTCCAAGAGCTTGGTATGAGACTCTAGCCAGCTTTCTGTTAGAGCATAAATTCATTAGAGGCATTGTAGATAGAACACGTTTCACTAGACATCATAAGGATCAAATACTGTTAGTATAAATATATGTGGATGACATAATATTTGGGTCTACTGATTCAAAATGGTGCAAGAGATTTTCTGATCTTATGCATTCTAAATTTGAAATGAGTAGCATGGGTGAGCTTTCCTACTTCCTTAGTCTCCAAGTGAAGCAGCTCCCTGATGGCATCTTCATCTCCCAAGCTAAGTATGCTAAAGAGCTTATCAAAAAGTTTGGGATGCCTGATGCCTCAGCAAAGAAGACACCTATGGCTATAAATGCTATAATTGATTCAGATGCACATGGGAAACCTGTAGTTCAGAAACTATATAGGGCCATTATTAGTTCCCTGTTATACCTTACAACAAGCAGACCTGATATCATGTTTGCCACATGCCTTTGTGCTAGGTTCCAAGTGAACCCAAAAGAATCTCACCTTATTTTCCTAAAAAGAATTTTGAGATATATAAAGGGTTGTCCAAGTCTAGGCCTATGGTATCCCACAGAATCAGAATTTGAGTTAACTGGATACTCAGATGCTGATTTTGCTGGATGTGGGTGGATAGAAAAAGTACTTCAGGAACTTGCCAGTTCCTGGGTATGAGATTAGCATCCTAGTTTTATAAGAAATAGTCATTTGTATCTTCCTCAACTGCTGAGGCAGAATACATTACAGCAGGTAGCTGTTGTTCCCAGATGTTGTGGATACAAAATCAATTACTAGACTATGGTATCAACTTAAATAATTCAACTCTACTTTGTGATAACAAAAGTGCTATAACCATAACATAGAATCCAGTCCATCACAGTAGGGCAAAGCATATAGACATTAGGCATCATTTCATAAGAAAGTGTAGACAAAAGCAAAATTAAGCTTGTCTATATCTACACTGATTTACAAAGGTCTGATATATTCACCAAACCTCTGGATGAGAGAAATCATCTCTTCTTTATAATTCAGTTGGGAATGATAAATGGAGAAGACTTAGTTTAGTTTAAGTCTACACTCGACAAATTTGCCAAAGTTCGTCGAACGTAGCTCGACGAACTATGGAAAGTTTATGAGATATTCCTCGAACGCAGGACGACGAACTCTCTGTGAGTGAAGTTGTTTTCGTCGAATTCACTTCAGAAAACTTTCGTCGAACGAAGCTCGATGAAATGCCTTCAAACCTTCAGACAGAGCTCGACGAATTATTTGACTATTGATTATTTCGTCTATCTCAGGTCGAATAATTTCTTAATTTTTCGTGGAACGGAGTTTGTCGATTTATATTCTGGAAAACCTTATATCTAGGTTTTTCTTCGACCTCTGTCCCGCGCTTTTTATTTCCTTTACAGTTGATCGTCGTTTGTCTCTCTTGCAGGTGATTCCAATGGCTATTCCAGCAGGTGCCCTAACCGGAATGAAGTTTGACACGGGTTTTGACGTCGACTTTGAATCCTTTGAACATTCAGATCCAATATTTCTGCATATACTGGAACTTCTGGAGGAACAAAAACTGAAAAATCTGATGTCAACAAGGATAAAGCTGTCTGCAACTGAAATCCGAGAGTGGATTTATACATCTATATTAGAGGAGAACACTATGATCGGAACAATTGCGGGTAACTCTGTATCTTTATCTCCCGTTGTACTTACTGAAATTTTTGGATTGATTAATGGTGAAGAACAGTTAGAAATTGATTCAGACGAATATGATATGATGCTGAGTTTAATGGGATATACAGGAGATAATCCCAATAAGTTGTTAAAGAAACATCTGTCCGCCGAATTTAAGTTCTTGGCAGATATCGTAGGAAAGGTCTTGCTGGGCAAGCATACTGCCCATGACTACATTACCAGACACCAGTTTCTGGTTATGTGTGCAGTGATTAATAAGAAGGAAGTGGATTGGGCTCAAATAATATTTGATTTGATAAAGAAAAAGAACAACAAGAAGGAAGTATGCTTTGGAAGGATCCTAGGGATCTTCCTAAAGGAGAAGACTTCTGAATCCCTGGTCTCACAGACCATATTCAGTAATGCCAGTAAGAGGCTCACATGCACCTTGTTTGGCAGGTGGGAGAGGACCATCACTAAACCATCTAAGGCTTCAACCTCTTCCACCCCAGCTTCTGAAAGAACCAGGGCTGTAAGAGCCACTCCCCACCATACTGAAGAGATCATCCCCACATCTCCATCTCTTCCAGCAACTCAACAACCACAATAACTCCACCAACAACTTTCACCACCTCAATAACCAACACCCCTTGTTCATATTTCCACTACAGTTACATCTTCTGCCACCTCTCCACCCATAGATCTTACCAACATCCCCTCATCTCCTATTCAGTAATACCATGAACGCACTCCACCTCAATCACCTCAATCCCCCACAGATTTACCAAATCGAACACCACCTTCATCTCCTTTTCCACCTCACCTATCCTCCATTCCAACTTTTGATCTTCTAACTTCCCCCCTCCATTCTCCTCCTCCTCCACATCCATCCACTCAGGATGTCCCCATACTAGATGCTACTCCTCCATATCCACCACCATCTATCATTCCTCCACATGTTTCTCCTCACACAAGATCTGAAACATTCACTGCTCCACCATTTGACCCCTACACCATATCTTCCATCATTGCTATCATCACACCACTCATAAAATCAATCCTAGCAGAGGCCATTCTACCTCTTGATACCTCTATATCTACTCTATCTGCTCAACTTTCTGCTTTCACTGCTGCCCCATCTTCATTCAGGGGCCTGGCTCCAGTATACACTACAACCAGGCAGGGGGAGATGCTTAATGAAGAAGCTACAACACTTCCAGCAAAAGCAAAAATCTCAGCTCCAGCAGCTCCAGAAACAGCAGAGGCAGAAGCACCACTAACAGATACAAATTTAATTCCAGGGGATGCAGATTTTATTCCTGATGATTGTGATTTAATTGATTTGATTCATTTCATTGATACTGACATGGACTTTGATGAGTCAGTTACTGAAGAAATTCTTTCTGTTTTTGAATTCTACATTAATCCCATAGTAGACTTAGTTCATTTGTTGAAAGTATTTGATACTGCATTTTTGAAAGTTATTCCAGCAGTATATACTAAGCCATCTTTGGATATTGTACCTTATACTTCTCCAATCTCCCCAAAAGTTGCTAAGTAACTTAGACATAGTTTTGTTATTTCAAATCCAGCAGTCATGCCATCTCTAGAAGAAGTTATTTTTGTTCCAACATTTGTAATGGATGAATCTGTTGAATTTTGTGAAGTGGAAGTGGTTGACGGGACAGGCCGGGCGGCCTGGGCGGACAGCGTTGGCGGAGTAGGCAGACTGTTGTGTGCGGCCTGGTGGAAAGTCTAGTGGAAGCCGGCTATTCTTCTGAGCGGGTTGCACGGGTGAAGTCCGCGGACTATGCGGTCTGGTATCTACAGATAAGGCATTGGCTGATTGGTTTTGCCAAGGAGCAGCTTGAGCGGATAGAGGCTTGCGGACTGGTGCTTTGCTCAGTGGCCGCGGTGCAAGCTTGTGCTGTTTGGCGATTTTGCTCATGTCCACGGAAAGCTTGGGGACTGGTGTGTCTGCGGTATGGGCTGTTGCGGACTGGGCTTAGAGCTTGGCTAAGGCCTTGTCGAGATCTGGTGGTACAACAGGTGCTTTGCTGTGGAGGTCGTTGGCGGACTGGTGTGTGGAGTCCGGGAGTTGCGTGTTGCATTGGGCAGGTGTGCGAGTGCTGGCGGACTGTGCTAGGGTGTTTGGCGGACGGGAGTTTATGTCCGCCATGCTCGCATTGGCCTTTGATGGTTTTGGACTTGGTCACACTCTGTGCCAAGACCATGGTGTCCGCCGTATCCTCCAAGTCCACTGTTGACCGGGCGGACTTGCTATCTGCCTTTGGTCATGGACTTGTGATGGATTGAGGCTTGTGTCTTGCGGACTGCCTCGGGTTTGTGCGGACAACCATTAAAGGGGGTTGCTGTCCTGCAGTGGTTGGAGGCTTTTCGGGCTGATGCCTTGTCCGCATAGCTTGGGCGGACTGATCAGTGTTCGCCAATGTTGCCTTGCTCCTGGCGGTTTTCCTTGGTATCCGGCTAAGTCCTTGCGGACTCGGCGGACGGTGTTTTACTTTCAGGCGAGCTGGGGCAGTGTCTCTATCTCTAGGGCGGTGACCACACTCCTCACCTCGCCTATAAATAGGACCCCCCTGGCAGGTCTACAGTAACTTGAGTGAACAGTAAGTTGGGTTCGGCGAGGTGTTGCGGTCTCAGTTTGTCTGTCCGCGCGGATTGATTCAGTGCTGACAATTTGTTGTGTGCAGGTCGCGCGGGTAGCTTCAAGGAGCCAGGAGATTTTCTTTGACTTCGGTCAAGTACTTGGAAGTTGTGCGGTCTCTGCGGATTCAGCAGGAGGTCGCTCTGCGGCTTGTCAGCTCTGTTTCATCTTTGCCAACTTCAATAACCTGTCCGCCGCTTCAGGCGGGTAGGGGGTGTGTTCCTCAGTTCAGCTTCAGCAAGAGACAAATAACGGTGTGTCCGGGCAGCCTCGCGGATTCGGCGGACTCCGTGGCTATTCGGCGGATTGCAGCTTAAGTTCGGGCATTCTCAGCAGACTCGGAGACCTCGGCGACCTCGGCGGTCTCGGCGGACTCCGGTGCTGTCCGCCCGGCTTGGTGTTCGGTGCTTTCTGTTTACAGCTGTTTATACTAGCGAAATCATGTCTCGTTATGTATACCTCGCATTGTAAAGAAGTGAATGTATAAAAGATCTGCTTGTGCTTCCATTGTTTGTTGGGATTAACCTTGTTCCTGGTTTTCCCGCTGGTTCAACGTGCGAACTGGGTAGTGCCGAAGATATTAATTTGGCGTTTGGGCTACCTTACTGACCACGCTGAGAAAATTTAACATGGTATCAAAGCGAGGTTCAGTTGCGTGATCGGTAGTCAACCAGTGTTATTGCTCGGAGCTTCTGAAGGTTTGCCAACAGGTGTTGCAATGGAAGGGAGCTTTGCAAGGGGTCTTGGCATTGAACTCTTAACGCCGACTAACTTCAAGAAGTGGAAGTCGTGTATGAAGAGTTATCTTCTTGGCGAGGAGTTGCGGGAAGTCGTCGGTGGTGAGGACAGACAGGAAGTAACTGCTGCGTTCGGTACTGCTGAGCAGGTTAGGCTCTGGAGAAGAACAAATGCTAAGGCGGAGTTCATTCCGAAGTGGGCCGTATCTCCGGAACTGTTTGATCACATCGTTAGATGTGAGTCGGCTGCTGATATTTGGACAACCATTGATGAGTTATTCAATAGGAAGAATGTGGCGCGGCTTCAGTTCCTGGAGAATGAGTTGGCCAGGGCAACTCAGGGAGACCTTTCCATCTCAAAGTAATTCTTAAAGATGAAGAGCTTGTGTGCTGAGCTGTCGGCACTGGATCCTGATGAGCCTATCTCTGAGTCTAAGATGAAAAGGCACATTATCCGCGGCTTGCGGAAGGAGTATGTGGCCTTTGTGATATCTGTTCAAGGGTGGGCTACTGAGCCGTCTTTGCTGGAGCTGGAGAATCTGCTTGCATCGCAGGAGAGCTTGGCAAGGCAGATGGCTGGAGTGAATCTGAATAAGGAAGGCAGCGAAGCTCTCTTCTCAGGAAAGAAGAAAGGATGGGAAGGCAAGAAGAAGAAGAAGGTGCAAGTCGTTGGTGAGAAGGAGACTTCAACTTCATATCAGCCGGAGAGGAGCAATGCTCCTAAGGACTGGAAGAAGAATTTGAAGTGCTACCAGTGTCATCAGCGAGGGCACTTCTAGCGGGACTACAAGGTAAAACTGCAGCCTGAACATGCTGCGGGAAAGGAGGAAACTTGCTCGAGAAGTTTGCTGATTGGCTTTGCCAAGGAGCGGCCTGAGTAGATGGAGGCTTGCGGACTGGTGCTTGCTCAGTGGCCGTGGTACAAGCTTCTGCTGATAGGCGGTTTGGCTCATGTTCGCGGGAAGCTTGCGGACTGGCGTGTCCACAGTTTGGGCTGTTGCGTATTGGGTTTAGAGCTTGGCTGAGGCCTTGTCGAGCTCTGGTGTTACAGCAGGTGCTTTGCTATGGAGATCGATTGGCGGACTGGTTTTGGAGTCCGGGGATGGTTGCTGCATTGGACAGGAGTGCGAGGAGTTTGCGAACTGCTGGCGGTCTGTGCTTTGGTGTTTGGCGGACGGGTGTTTGCATCCGCCATGCTCGCATTGGCCTTTGATGGTTTTGGACTTGGTCACACTCTGTGCCAAGACCATGGTGTCCGCCGTATCCGCCAAGTCCGTTGTGACCGGGCGGACTGTTGCTATCTGCCTTTGGTCGTGGACTTGTGGCGGATTGAGGTGTGAGTCTTGCGGACTGCCTCGGGTTGGTGCAGACAGCCATTGAAGGGGGTTGCTGTCCTACAGTGGTCGGAAGCTTTGCGGGCTGATGCCTTGTCCGCATCGCTTGGGCGGACTGGAGAGGGTTCGCCAATGTTTCCTTGCTCCTGGCGGTTTTCCTTGGTATCCGGCTAAGTCCTTACGGACTTGGCGGACGGTGTTTTGCTATCGCGCGGGCTGGGGCGGTGTCGCTATCTCTTGGGCGGTGACCACACTCCTCACTTCGCCTATAAATAGGACCCCCCTGGCAGGTCTACAGTAACCTGAGTAACTTGAGTGAACAGTAAGTTGGGTTGGGCAAGGAGCTTTGGTCTGAGTTTGTCTGTCCGCGCGGATTGATTCAGTGCTGACGTTTGTTGTGTGCAGGTCGCGCGGGTTGCTTCAAGGAGCCAGGAGTTTGGCTGTGACTTCGATCAAGTACTTGGAAGTGTGCGGTCTCTGCGGACTCAGCAGGAGGTCGCTCTGCGGCTTTTCAGTTCTGTTTCATCTTTGCCAGCTTCAATAACCTGTCCGCCGGCTTCAGGCGGGTAGGGGGTGTTCCTCAGTTCAGGTTCAGCAGGAGACGAATAACGGTCTGTCCGCGCGGCCACGCGGCTTCGGTGGACTCCGTGGCTATTCGGCGGATTGCAGCTAAGTTCGGGCGATCTCATCGGACTCGGCGACCTCGGCATTCTCGGCAGACTCCGTCGCTGTCCGCCCGGCTTGTTTTTTTGTGCTTTCTGTTTACAGCTGTTATACTAGCGAAATCATGTCTCGCTATGTATGGCTTGTGTTGAAAAGAAGTGAATGATAAAAGACCTGCTTGTGCTTCCATTGTTTGTTGGGATTAACCTTTGTTCCTCGGTTTTCCGCTGGTTCAACGTGAGAACTGAGTAGTTCCGAGGATATTAATTTGGCATTTGGGCTATCTTGCTAACCACGTTGAGAAAATTTAACATTCTTTCTTGAATGCCTCAGGAGCAGGTTGTAGCCGGTTGAGCGGCTAGTGCTTGGGTAGAGTCTCTCTGGAGCTAGCCGAGCTTACTTAGCGAGGTAGTTCTTTAATTTGTTGTACAGACATACATACGCCCCAATGGGTTCGTGTCAGCTTGTTGGCGCACATTGGTCGTTTTCTTTACTTGCTACATATGAATGCTAGACTGTTACTATGAATCATTTAAATGAGATGATGTCGACTTGCTCTTGTGAAGGGTTTATGGTAGGTTGCATTAGGTATTTTTAAGCTAAACAAAACCTATTATTGTATAACATTCATAACATATTTTGGTCACCTAACAAGTATTTTCCAAATAACGTAAAAAGGATGATTTCTTATATTATTATAAATCTAGAATGCATATAGGAGATTGTCATAAGTAAACTAAGGTATTTTCCGCCACGTACAAACACACGTTTTGATCCCTAATGCCGAGGGATACGGCCAGCAAACTAAATGGTTTTCTTGCATATAACTGATGATTTTCAACTACTAAGTAAGCGTCGAGGTTTTGCCTGAGCGTGTGTAGTTATCCCCTGCACGACGTGACATCATAACACGTAGTTCCTCTTACTATGATACGATGTACTCGTTGAGGAAATGCGGGTTGTGACAGTTGGTATCAGAGGGAGGTTTGCTTGACAATTGGTCGGGCAAACTTGCCTTTTTGTAATCATATTAAGCATCATATCATACATACACCGAGGTGCCATCAGTATGTCTTGGCCAAAGCACGCACACTACACTCATGGCATGAACAGAAGTTTACGGGGCATATTATGTAGTATGGGATGCATAATATGTGGTTGTATATGGATCCACCATAGGGGCAACATGTGCGGGTTATGTAGTATGGGATGCATAACCTCACCACATGGATGCGACTAGCACGTTTTCTTTAATTCGTTGCATGCAATGTTATGTAGTATGGGATGCATAGCATTGTGATGCGTACGACCGCTCATGGTATGCATTAAGGCCTTTTCTAGAATGCATAGCACATCACGCATAACATAACATTGCATGAGCACAACGTGCCAAGCTAAAGATCTACATGATGACACCTGTACACACATGGTTTTGGGTCAAATACAGTCATGCATTCATCAGTTAAGCACAAGTTAGTGGGACGACAGTGAGTCATCTAGGCTAGGCATAACATCATTCTCAAACTCCCAGAGCAAGTTAGCAGTTGATGTTCATATCTATACATGTATTGTATGTACATAGCAGTTGTGTGTTTTGTTGGGTTTGAGCTTGATGATGGTGAACGTGTTTATAGGATTTCAAAGTGTCCAGTGACAAGGCAGACTCCCCAATCCGAGGGCGAGTCTTCGGGCGCGCAAAATAATGCCCTAATGGATAGCCTACGACAAAGTAATGAGGCTCTGACTAGGCAGGTGTAGGATGTGCAGTCCCAGCTCCAAGCCATGTCATCAGCGATGTCTGGGCTAGCACAAAGAGTGCAAGAGACTGTCAGAGGCCCCACTATTTTTACTCCTTCCGTGGCATTGATACCCCCAGTTGTGGTTCCTCCTACGATGACTTTTATCTCACAGTTTCAGCGACTTGGACCACCTACCTATGATGGAAAAGCGGACTTTGTGATCTTGGATGATTGGTTGATCACATTGGAAGAGATGTTTGTATATTCTGGCATTACCGAGGACCAGAAGGTGATGCTTGCCGCCTATCAATTAAAAGGGTTAGCTAAAGGTTGGTGGTTGCGAGAAAAGGAAAGCCTAGTGGCGGGATGTTCGTGGGAAGCCTTCAAAGAAATGTTACGACGCAAGTTTTTGCCGTCAGTGGAAAGGGACCGCCTGATGAATCACTTTTTGTACCTAAAGCAGAGGAAACTTACAGTTAGTGAGTATGAAATGGAGTTTAGCAAGCTAAGTCGGTTCGCTCCAAGCTTGGTGACTACGGAAGCTTACCGAGTAAAGAGATTTCTTGGCGGACTCCAGAGCGATGTTCAGCAGTTCGCAAGCGCTTATGGAGCGACGAGTTACACCACTGTGGTAGAGGCTGCTTTGAAGGTTGAAGCTATAGAAAATGCAGAATAAAGAGGGAAGTTGATGAGGAAGGACAAAAGAAAGCTCGTGGAAGGGAAAAGCTCCAAAGAAGCTGGGAGAAAGAAGAGTAAGGAGACATGTAGCTTCTGTGGCCGGTCAGGCCACCCATTTGAGAAATGTTTCAAGCGGTTGGGGATGCCGAAGAAGGAGCAGGCGCACGCCATTTAGGGTGTGCCAACCATAGACTTGGAGTGTACACGTTGTGGGGGAAGAGGTCATGATGTGGGCCGCTACTGGGTCAAAGACAAGGTGTGCTTTCAGTGTGGCAAACAGGGACATCTCAAGGCAAGGTGCCCACAAAACCAGCCCATGCTGCAGCCAATGCCACTCCAGGCTTTGCCTCCGCCTCCGCGTTTGGACAAAGGAAAGGGGAAGTTAAATGTGATCTCTTCAGAGGAAGCTCAGATGTCACCTCAGGTTATCTCAGGTTCGCTTCCTTCCTCTGGTTCACATTTTGTTTATGACTCTTACGCGTAGTTCTTAGCTACATATGTACCCTTATAGGAAACTTTACGGTAAAGAACCGTTGGGCGCGTGTTCTCTTCGATTCTGGCACGACCCATTCATTTGTGGCTCGAACCTTTCTGGATCGGTATCATTTGACACCAGATCGAGTGGGGAATGCCTTTTTGGTGAAGTTTCCTTCCGGTGCTTCTGTGGTTGTAGACTGGGGTCTTGTTGATTGTCCCATTTTGTTGGGGGATTTCTTAGCGAAGACTGATTTCAAGATGATCGATTTGGAAGATTTTGACGTCATCTTGGGCATGGACTGGTTAGCCCGCTATGACGCCGTCATCCAGTGCAAAGGAAAGCTCTTGGATTTTATCAAGGACAATGGTCAGACAGGAATTGTTTATGGTGATTTATGCCAGGATTCTCCAGGGATTTCGGCGGTATGTGTTCGGACGTTGTTTGTTTCCGACTGTTTTGCTTGTCTAGTTTCAGTTGTGGGGACTAGTGTTGTTTTGCCGCGTTTAGAGGAGATTCCTGTTGTGCGTGAATTTCCAGATGTTATTCCTACTGATCTTCCTGATCTTCAACCTGACTGTGATGTCGAATTTGTCATTGATTTGGAGCCGGGTACGCGGCCTATTGCGAAAGTGCCATACAGAATGGCCCCGCGTGAGCTAGCAGAGTTGCGTACACAGCTAGATGACTTTTTGGCAAAGGGGTTTATCAGGCCAAGTTCATCACCTTGGGTTGCACCGGTGTTATTTGTGAAGAAGAAAGATGGGTCGATGCGGCTTTACATCGATTACCGGGAGTTGAACAAGGTGACGATTAAAAACAAGTACCCACTGGCAAGAATTGATGATTTGTTTGATCAACTGCGTGGCAGTTTAGTATTCTCGAAGATTGATCTCCGCTCGGGCTATCATCAGCTCAAGGTCCGAGAGTCTGATATTCCGCGGACTGCATTTCGATCAAGACATGACCATTTTGAATTTCCTGTGATGTCGTTTGGTTTGACCAACGCACCAGCAGCCTTCATGGATATGATGAACCGGGTGTTCAAGGACTACTTGGATAGGTTTGTGGTGGTTTTTATTGACGACATTCTCGTCTACTCCCGTAGTGCTGAGGAGCATGAACAGCATCTACGATTGGTATTGGCCACTTTGCGAGACCAAAAGTTATTCGCCAAGCTAAGCAAATGCGAGTTTTGGTTTCCTCAGGTTACATTTCTGGGTCATGTCTTTAATCAACATGGAATTTCAGTGGATCCCGAAAAGATTGCTGCAGTCATGGAGTGGTGGAGACCGGAGACACCCAAGGAGATTCGGAGCTTCTTGGGATTGGCCGGCTATTATCATCGATTTGTAGAAGGTTTTGCTACGTTGGCTGCACCGTTGACTCGCTTAACCCAGAATAATGTGGCGTTTGATTGGAATGACAAGTGTGAGGCATCATTCCTTGAACTCAAGAATAGGTTATGTACCGCTCCTGTGTTGATATTACCGACAGAAGGGATAGATTATGAAGTTTTTGTGGATGCGTCGCACATTGTACATGGATGTGTTTTAATGCAAGACAAAAAGGTGATTGTGTATGGGTCTCGGCAGTTGAAAAGTCATGAAAAGAACTACCCGATGCATGATTTGGAGTTCGCAGCGGTAATATTTGCATTGAAGTTGTGGAGACACTTACTTTACGACGCGCAGTGTAAAATCTTTACGGATCATAAAAGTTTGAAGTACGTCTTCACGCAAAAGGAACTTAATCTGCGCCAACGGCGATGGCTTGAATATGTAGCTGATTATGATGTGGACATTCAGTATCATCCCGGGAAAGCTAATGTTGTGGATGATGCTTTGAGTCGGAAGACAGGTAAATTATTTAATCTTTCAGCCGACCATCTAGTGGAGGAATTTCTATTGATGGATATTTCCGTGGGAAGATATGAACCGCAAAGTCATTCGGCAGTAGAAGAACCTTCGTGGATGGTGCTTGCAAGATAATATCAAAAGGAGGATCCTGAACTTTTACATTTATTTCTTCGGACTGAAAAAGGTGAATTACTAGATTTTGCTATTGATGACGCGGGCAAATTAAAGTATCGCGGTCGATTTTGTATCCCCGCAGTTGGAGACATTCACGACATGGTGTGTAGGGAAGTACATGGCTCAAGTATGGCCTACCATCCAGGCTCAACTAAAATGTACCGTGATTTGAAACAAATTGTCTAGTGGTATGGAATGAAAAGAGATATAGCGCAATTTGTATCTGAATGTCATACCTACAAGCGGGTGAAAGCTGATCATGGGAGGCCTGGTGGCAAGTTGACACCATTGGAGATTCCAACATGGAAGTGAGAAAGCATTTCAATGGATTTTATTACAGGCTTACCAAGATCTCCACAAGGACATGACTCCGTATGGGTGATCGTGGATAGGTTGACCAAGTGTGCTCACTTCATACCATTTAAGGTCAACTACCCGATGAAGACAATATCGGAGCTATATTTGAATGAGATCATCCGACTGCATGGTGTGCCAGTCAATATCATTTCAGACTGGGATTCCCGATTTACTTCTCGTTTTTGGAAGAGACTACAAGAGGGTTTGGGGACGGATTTGAGGTATTCCACTGCTTACCACCCTCAGACGAATGGCCAAACGGAACGAGTAAACCAAATCGTGGAAGATATGATTCGATGCTACATTCTTGATTATGACGGAGCATGGGATGAACGTTTGTGCCTTATGGAGTTCGCATATAATAACATCTATCAATAAAGCTTGAAAATGGCTCCGTTCGAAGCTTTATATGGGCGACGATGTCGGACTCCCCTATTTTGGCCTGAGGTTGGCGAGCGGCCTTTGTTGGGCCCAGAGGCGCTCGAGGACATGGAAGTTGCCGTACGACTTATTTGGGAGAAGCTCCGGATCGCCCAAGAGCGATATGAAAAGTACGCCAACCGGCGAAGGTCAGAGTTAGAGTTTGCAGTGGGGGATTTCGTCTTCCTGAAAGTCTCCCAATGGTTGGAATTAAAAGGTTTGGAAAAGAACGCAAATTAGACCCAAGATTTGTGGGTCCCTTCAAGATTCTTGCGTGAGTTGGTGCATCCGCTTACAAAGTAGAATTACCCGTGAACGTTCCTGGTGTTCACGACGTGTTTCATGTCAGCCAACTTCGCAAGTGTGTGCGGAAGGATAAGCAAGTTTTGGATATTGTGCCGCAGTTGGCGCCGAACCTTTCTTATGTGGAGATGCCCATCCGTATTTTGGACTCCCAAGATTGCGTGTTGCGGAAAAAAACGATTCCTATGGTCAAGGTGCTATGGAAAAATCAGAATGTGGAAAGCGCGACGTGGGAGCTTGAGTCAACGATGAGGGCGGCTCACCCTCAGTTGTTCCCGTAAATAAGCTGGTATGTGAATTGGTGTTTTTGTTTGATTACTCATTTGATTTATATAAGAATGATTGAAAAGTTTCGAGGCGAAACTTTTTGTTAGGGGGAGTGACTGTAACGCCCCGTATTTTTCGTCCAATGATTGCATACGCTTGATGGACGTTACATTGGCTTTGACCGTTGTTCGAGCATGGTTTTCACGCAGGCTTTCGAGTGGCTGTTTTGGTAGCCTAATTGCACAATTCCCTAGCAAGCCGGATTCCAATTTTGGGGACTCGGTGAGGCCTCTTAGGGAATGCTTGCACTTTTTCGAGCCTGGGTCAGGTTGCTCAAAACAGGTTGATTGTATGGAAGATGTGTACAGAAAACATAATGGGGTAAAAAGTCCTTAAGGAAGAAATGGTCTAGGACGAAACAGAAACACTTTTCAAAACAGTGAAAAATGGTCATTGTTTTGAGTGACACGGCCTAGGACACGGGCGTGTCCCAGGGCGTGTCTAGCTCGGGATGCGGTTTGGCTTTGTGGTCGTCGAACTTCGTTCGACGAAGTTGTGGGAGGAACACGCCCCCGACATGGGCGTGTCGGGGCGTGACCCGGGGCGTGACCCGGGGTATGACCTAGGGCGTGACCTCCTTGACTCGATGAATTTTCTTGCGGCGAGTTGAGCTCGACGAATGGGGTACACGCCCCGTGACACGGGCGTGTCACGGGCCGTGTCCCGCTATGTCGAGTGTCGAGTGTCGAGTGTCGGGTGTCGAGAGAGGGGACACGGCCTGTGACACGGGCATGTCACAGGGCGTGTCCAGCTTTGTCGAAGTGTCGACACTTTTGTTCGACCAGATATCGAGACACGGGTTACACGACCTAGGTCACGGGTGTGACCGACCCGTCACGGGCGTGTACCCGACCGTGTACCTTGTGGATAAACTGGAAATTGTCGGATTCTGCGCCGCTTAAGGTACACGCCCTGTGACACGGGCATGTCACAGGGCGTGACAGGGCCGAAAATCGACTTTTTCAGTTTTTTTGTGTCGTTCATTTCTCTGATTCTGGATCAAGCGGTCCAACTCTGTCCTGGAAGAAGTAAAGACGAGAAGAGAGTTTATTTTCTCCTCACTTCATCTTTCTCCACCCTCTTCTTCATCTTCTTCCTCATTCCAAAGGGCACTCAAGGGAGCAAAGCTAAGACAAGGGAAAGAAATAGAGGAGCAGTCGTCGCGGTGTTGTAACGGTTCAGGCAAGCGGTGTTCTCCACCCTTGCCAATCTTGTTTTTGTTCTTTGATTCTTGCACGTGTAGCTAGTTTTCTTGCCACTCTTGTTTTTTTTGTTCCTTTTCTTGATTAAATTGCACTTTGTCTAAGATGCTAGCTTTGTTCATCCTGTCTTGACTCTCACCTATTAGACACCCATGAATAATCTTGTCTTTCAAGAATTTCCCAATCTTTGTGCTTACCTCTTGTTCATCTAATTTTGCCATGTTTTACCTTGTATTCCTCTATTATTTACCTTTATTGTTCATACAATTAGAGATCTTGTTGTGTTTAACCGGCGTTATTACTTGTGGGGTTCGCTTATGGTGAAGTAGAGACCCAAATTCTATCAAGTTTGACATAACTTGGGCAATTTGTAATCATGAGTGGGGACGATGAACTGAAACGGGTTTAGCTTGGATTATGGTGAGTTTTGCAAGGCGAATTGTGAACCATGGCAGGAGCGTTGGTGTGAGGATTCGGTAAGGGGTGGTGTGGTTTCAGCCTTGGTGGCCACCGGGTTTTGATTTGTGGTGTATAGCACCGTTTTGGCCCCGATTTGGGCTGGCTTTTATTGGTGCGTTCCACTTTAGGGATGCCACCAAAAGACCCTTGCGGAATCGAACTTAACCACTGCTTATGTTTCACTAGTATAGTTGTTTCTTGCTCTAAAGATGATGGAATGGGCATGTGTGTTGCCTTTTTGCCCCTGCGGGTTGAGCAGGACTTGATGAGAATTTCATGCACTTGATGCGTTACATGTTGGGTTGGCAGTGTTTAACACTTATTTTCCACCCTGTTCTTTTCACTCGTTTACATGAAATTTCTATGGGGTCGGTAAGCCCCTTCGTTATATTTTATGAACGTAATGCTCTATTTTTGTAGCTTTGATGATTGCTGAGGTGTTCTTTCTTGAATGCCTCAGGTGCAGGTTGTAGCTAGTTGAGCGGCTAGTGCTTGGGTAGAGTCTCTTTGGAGCTAGCCGAGCTTACTTAGTGAGGTAATTCTTTACTTTGTTGTACAGACATACATACGCCCCAATGGGTTCGTGTCAGCTTGTTGGCGCCCATTGGTGGTTTTCTTTACTTGCTACATATGAATGCTAGACTGCTACTATGAATCATTTGAATGAGATGATGTCTACTTGCTCTTGGGAAGGGTTTATGGTAGGTTGCATTAGGTATTTTTAAGCTAAACAAAACCTATTATTGTATAACATTCATAACATGTTTTGGTCACTTAACAAGTATTTTCAAAATAACGTAAAAAGGATGATTTCTTATATTATTATAAATCTAGAATGCATATAGGAGATTGTCATAAGTAAACTAAAGTATTTTCCGCCGCGTACAAACACACGTTTTGATCCCTAATGCCGAGGGATACGGCCAGCAAACTAAACGGTTTTCTTGCATATAACTGATGATTTTCAACTACTAAGTAAGCGTCGAGGTTTTGCCTGAGCGTGTGCAGTTATCCCCTGCACGACGTGGCATCATAACACGTAGTTCCTCTTACTCTGATACGATGTACTCGTTGAGGAAATGCGGGTTGTGACAGGTGTCTTATCATATCTAGGCTTGTCATCCTGCCTTGATGACTTCCTCCTGAAATCCTTTCTTGCCATCTTATAGAATATTTTAGCAAAGAGACTCATGAGTTCTTCATTTGTTGAAGGAGTCTCAGTCTCATCAGCAGCTTTGAAAGCAATGCTATGCTCTTTCTTGCTGGAGGGGGTGTTCTTTGCTCAACTGCCTCCCTCGATTTAATCAGTTGTTCATAGGACTTTAGTTTGCCTAATAGAGATTCAGTGGATATCACATTTAGGCTTCTGGCCTCCTTGATGGGCCAGATCCTTGAATCCCATGAGATTGGGAAGCACATAAGGATCTTATCATTTACTTTAGTCAAGGTGATTTCTTTATTTAAGGTCCTTAGTTCACTGATGATGGAGCTAAGCCTGTTGTACATAACTTCAACTATTTATACTTCATCCTTTTTGAAGTTTTCATATTGTGTGATGAGATTTGATCTTCTATCTTTCCTCTCATCTACTGAGCCAACAACTATTTGGTTGAGTGAATCCCAGATTGCTTTTGCAGAGGTACACTCAGCCACCTTCTAAAAGATGTCATCTAACATAGTCTGAGCCAATATGTTCATTACCTTGGCATCAGCAATCTTTGCTTTCTTTTGGGCCTCAGTCCACTCAGGTGGTGGAACTGCATTAGTGCTTGTAGATGTTGCAGAAGTTGAAGCTTGAGGGGGACCTATCAAAATAGAGTTGTATATATCCTCATCAATAGAATTCATGTATAATTTAATTCTTGCCTTCCAGATGGCAAACCTATTTAGGTTGCAAATTGGAGGTCTGGTGCTTGCATAATCCTTGTTCTGTGCCATAGCTGTGTATATAAATCTAAATGAGAATAAGAATAAAATTTAGATCTAACAAAGGATCTTTGGTTCAAGGGTTGGCTTGTACAACCAAAGGAACCTGCTTTGATACCAATTGAAAGTGAGCAGTTAGATAAGGAATACTCTAGAGGGGGTGGGGGGTGAATAGAGTAATTAGAGTTTTATAAAATTCTCTGATGGATAATGCAGATTAGTCTAAGTGCAGTAGTAAATAAATAAAAATATAAAAGCACAGAAACTAACTACCACGTCCACAACAAGAAAACAAAAGAGACGGCAACCAGACGACACAAGAAATTTATAGTGGTTCCCCAACCTGGGTACATCCACTCTTCTACCACCCTGGTAGGAATCCACTCAGATTTTTGATCAGGTGCTCAAAAACCAAACCTCAAGTCTTTTGGTCAGGTGACATGTAACCAAGAATCACTGTTAAAGGGAGATGACAACCCTTTATACAGAGAGGGGTGAGAGGTGATGGTGTCTTCTCTATCAACAATCAAAGAGAAGACAAGTGGATATGATATTAGCTAGTAGCTCCCCCTAAGATGTAGAATAGTTCAGGGAAATATGGAGCTTTGCTGCAGGGTGATAGGCCTTCAGTATTTAAGCCTTTATCGGAGAAATCTGCAGGAACTTCTTGATTGATGGAGTAGTTGTTGTCCTTTGAAATTTCCTGGAGTGATGAAGAAAGAAGACTCTTGATTTAGATTTATTGTTCTTCTTCTTCAATAGTTAATCTGCCTCTAGTCTAGGGCTTCTTTTCTGTATCAGAAAGCTGTGAAAGAATGATGGAGCAGAGAGACTCTTGAAGATAGACTGAATGTTATTCTCTATGTGTCTGTGTGTCTCTGTGTATGCTGTGTTCTTGTGTATACCGTGTTCTTGTCTGTACTATGTTTAGGAAAAGATAAAAATCTCTTTTATATTTTCTGAAAGAATCTGTCTTTCAAAATTTGAATTCCTCTGATGCAATCAATGCTGACAGCCTAGAGAATAAACTGCATTGATTTATTTCCCCAACTGTTCCTTGGAAAAATGGATACCAATAATTCTGATGAAAGTCGTGATCAATGCACCGTCCAATGGTAATATTCAGAGAATATTTTATCATTAATCATTTAGAAATTATTGTCATAGACTAAGGACAGAAGGAATAAATGCTAAGTTTGGAATCGTCGAACTGATGACAGAATTCGTCGAGCTGATAACTGTGTTCGTCGACTGGAGTTCAGCAACTATTCTGGACTTAGAATATTCACAGTTGTATCTGAAATGAAAGTGACAGTCTCCAGAATTCGTCGACCTAAGATTTGATTTCGTCGAGCTGAGTTTCTGGAGTTGTCAAATATTCTGTGTGTCGACACAATTACTCCCGGTGTCGACACAAGTGGTGTCGACTGATATCCCGTGTGTTGACACAATTCTTCTGTGTGGTGTCGACACAACCTTTCCAAAGTGTCAACTTATTATCTGTGTGTTGACACAAGTGCTTCTAGTGTCGACTCAGTTGGTGTCGACATATACTCAGAGTGTCGACACAAGTCTTCTGGTTCTAAGTTGTTGAAGTAGATAATCCACAATTCATCGGGCAAAGAACTAAGTTCGTCGACCTGAGACTAGAGAACATAGTCTTGACAGAATGCTGTAGTAATCCAAAGATTCGTCGACCAAAGAATAAAGTTCGTCGACCAAAGTCTGATTCTAAGGACTTGCGATATCTTGATCTTTCCTTAACTTGAAGTGTTGTTGTAATCCAAGTTTTTGTCAATCAGATAATGTAGTTCGTCGAGCTCAGCTCAGAGAAGTAACTCTGAGATCGTCGAACTGAGCACGATAATCGTCGACCTGAGTTCGACGAACGTCGAACTCAATTTACAGAGTCTTGAAATCTTCTAAGTCTTGAGTCTCTAGCAGTCTTGTTGATAGCTGGTCCATGTGATGTTGACTTTAAGGACTTGGCCTAGACTCTAGGACACAACTATGACCCTGGCTATACATTGTGGGTCATATGATCCTAACTTAGTGGACCTAGCCCAAATCTTACTAGGGATCCAACACAGATGACACAAAAGTTTATAGTGGTTCACCAATGTTGGGTACATCCACTCTCCACCTCACCGATCTAGCAACACACTAGACTCGACTACTTTTCTATTCTCTCGGATTGAAAACAATCCTACAACTCGGAACAACGTTCCTACAACTCAGAGCAAAACCACTACTACAATAACTCAGAGAACAACTCGTACAAACTCGGAGAATAACTCCTACAATCTCGGGGAATAACTCCTAAAAGAATAAAAATGAATTTACCAGAAATACACAAACTTGTCTTCACAGATCTGACTGATTCTCGGCCTCTTCCTTCCTGAAAAATCGTGATGCTCTGTCTAAAAAGTTGAGGAAGAAATCTGAGAATACTTCGATCTGAGAACGTAGGATCACAACGATCAAGGAGAAGATTTGTAGATATTGAAAAGCTTGATCGGTTGAATCCTTCTTGTTTGAATTTCTAGATCGAGAAGATTGACAATAAAGAACACGTCTTGTCGGTAGCGGTGCTTCCCGATTTATAATCTTGAAAAAGGATTCAAAATACTTGAAAATTCCTCTTGTTATGTTTTGTCGATTCTGACATGACTTTTATAGGTCTTACTGATGCGGGTTAAAACTCCAAAAATTATTACAAGCTCGTGGCCCCCCGGGATGTTGGGTATTACATCCACATTAACCCAGATTTGATGAAGTCACTCTGGAACTAAGATAAATTAAGTTGTATTTGATGCTTGGTTTGAGTTATATGTTTGCAGGAATTTCACTGGGAAGTGTAGACCAATGTCAGTCCACAGTGGGTCACCAAACACAGGAACTGTGCAATGTAATCCCTCATTGCATATTCCAAGGTGTTGACTCATGTGTGGTCTCTCTATTGGGATACACTTCATATTCAAGCTATTGGACTTTGGGAAAGGAATTGGAAGTTGACTACACTAGAAGAACCAGTTTTCCAACATCAAAAATTGTCTAAGTCTTTTACTCGAGTAGGTCTATAACTACTCGAGTAGTTTGGGTATAATTTACTCGAGTAAAGGAACCTTGTACTCGAGTACTTAAGTGTATCTCTCGTGTAGCTAAGTCACCTACTCGAGTAGACATAGTCATATACTCGAGTAGCATGCTTATATACTCGAGTAGATTACTCATTATACCCGAGTATTAAAAGCTTCACTCATCAAAATTTTTCTAAGTCATGGACTCGAGTAAGTATACTCACATACTCGAGTAGATAGAATCATACTCGAGTAGTTCATTATACCTACTCGAGTAGATCATGTTTCACTCGTGTACCTTGAAATTTTCCTACTCCAGAATTTTCTAAGTCTTTTACTCGAGTAGAACTTTCACCTACTCGAGTAGATTACTTCCTCTCGAGTAGCTTAGTTCAACCACTCGAGTAGCTCTTGCTGACATCTTCAGAATTTATTCTAAGTATCCCACTCGAGTAATCCTTCATGTACTCGAGTAGTTTATGTAATATACTCGAGTAATTTTTCTTGTACTCGAGTAGATCCTTTATAAACTCGAGTAAGTCACTCTACATAGTCGAGTAGTTCTGTCTGCTTACTCGAGTAGTTGATTTCTACCTACTCGAGTAGCATATCAAAATATACCCGAGTATGTTCTCCTTCATGTACTCGAGTAGTTATTCAACTACTCGAGTAGTTATTCACTTACTCGTGTATTTGGCTGAACCTTTTCTGAAATTTGTCTAAGTCCTTTTTCTGACGGGATTTTAAAATCACGCGACATGATTGGTCCACGTGTACATCATTATGACTGATTATGACCGTTAGTCTCTCCTATATAAGGTCTTATCAGAAAATGACAAACCCTAAGTATTCTCCAAGCTTTCTTGTCATTTTATTTTTGAGAAAAAAAAATTCTTCAGCCGACTCCTCCCTGTTTTCACGAAACGGAAGCCGCCACCATCTTCTCCGGCCACTCCTTCTAAGGTTAGAGGATTCATTCTGAAGAAAGTTACAGATCGAGATCAACATCACCGTTCATCTTCTCTCTCTAATTTTGTAAAAGCAAGAAGATCCAGATCTGGGCCGAGACTCTCTTCACCGATTTCTGATAGTGCTGCAAAGTCCATAAGAAGAAGTTTTCTGGCCATTTCATCAGATCTGATTGGATTTACTGTTTGTATAATTTTCAAAACTTTATTAATCTTGTAGGAGAAAGTTTCTCCGAGTGTAGGAGTTTTTCACTCCGAGTTTGTAGGAAGTGTTATCTTCCGAGGTGTAGATCCCCTTGTTTGGATCGAGTTTGTAGGAACTTTATTCCGAGGGTAGGATCGATTTTTGATCCGAGATAGTGGAGTAGTCGAGTGTAGTTGATTGCTAGATCGGTGAGGGAAAGTGGATGTACACAAGGTTGGGGAACCATTATAAATTTTGTGCCGTCTGTGATATTGGTAGATAGTTCTGTGCTGTGCTCTAATTATTTTTTTATTCCGCAAAAGACACACAACTCACCTATTCACCCCCCTCTAGGTGATTTAAGTTGACAACCGTTTTCTTTCAATTGGTATCAAAGCGAGGTTGATCGTCAAAAGGTTAACACCTTGATCAGATCCAAATCTGTTGTCTGAAAGATTCTACCATAAAATGGACAAGGGCAAAGATTTCGCCAAGCTTCCACTGTGCAACAAAAATAACTTTCCCATGTGGAAAGAAAAGATAAAATTTTTCATGGAAGTTGTGGATCCAAGGATCTTCATGATCGTTGAAGAAGGTCCTTACGTTCCCATGACTATGTCCACTATCGACCCTACCAAGAAAGTTCCCAAAAAGCTAATGGATCTCGACAAAGACAAGATTGCACTTGTCTCTCTCGACAAGAAAGCTAAGAACATTATAGCAAGTGCAGTCGATGACTCGATGCTGCAGAATTTGATTCACTGTCAATCAACTAAGGAGATGTGGCATTCCTTAGTCACTTTGATGGAAGGAACTGAAGAATTAAGGGATGATCGGAGATCCCTTCTCAATCAAAAATATGAAGCGTTCTGACAAGGGAATAAGGAAACAATTGCCGACACCTTTGAGAACTTCTTCAAAATTGTAAATGGACTAAGGGTGTACGGCAGTGTCTTCACCAACGGAGAACTGAACGACAAATTCTTGAGATCCCTAACCAAGGAATGAGATAACAAGGTATGCGCCATCAGGGAGTTCAGGAAGCTAGCTGAAACGGACCCGCAAAATCTCTTTGGAAAGCTTATGTCTTATGAACTCCAAATCAATAAAAGAAAAGCTGAAGAAGAGAAAGGCAGGTGTGCACTAAAGGAGAAATCTATCGCTCTGAAGGCAGACACCTCCAGAAAGACTAAGGCTGCCTCCCCCGCTCTAGCTCCAGAAGTTGATGAAGAAGAAGAAACATCAGAGCCTAGCACCTCAGGCTCTGAACTATCTGAAGGAGAGGTCTCCTTACTCTCAAGGCAATTCAAGAAGTTTCTTAATAAAAAGAAACAATGGAAAGGCAAGGATGCCTCATATAGAAGATCGCGGCGCGATGACGATCGACAAAGAAAAGGCTCAAGCAACCACGAAAGGTATAATACCAAACAGAACAAATACGTTTCAACTGACATCATTTGCTATTACTATAATAAGCCAGGTCACATCATTGCTGACTGCCCTCACAAGAAGAAGGAGGGTGGTAGAAGAGAAGAAAAGAAATCCTCGTACAACAAGAAGAGGAAGGAGAAGAGCCTCATAGCCAAGAAGAGCAAGACTCTTGGCGACTCCGACTCATCTGAGTCAAGCAAAGAAGAAGAAGCTTACTTTGGGCTAATGGCTCAAACAAATGATGAACAAGAGCCCCAGTTCACTGGGAAGGTAAACTCGCATACCCCTCTTTCAGATTCTGAAGTCTCTGAACATGATTGCGAGGGTAGCTCCTCTGACGATGAGTCAGAACTAATGGCCCAGTACAAGGAGTTAATCATGGCTTATGACAAATGTCGTCGAGTCGTGAAGACTCAGGCTAAAGTGATCAAATCTCTAAAAGCCGAAGAGAGCAACTTGAGAGAGAAAGTCGCAAAGACTGACTCCCTCGAAGAAAACTTCAATAATGCTATTAAAGAATATAATAAGGCTCTTGAGCACCTTGACCTGAAGGAGAAGATCATCAAAGGATTGGAAGCCGAACTTGCGGCTGAAAGGAAATTTGTTGAGAGTTTATCGAAGCCCAAAACAGTTCTTCCATTCGTTGCTGAATTCTCAGCAAAGGCCAAGGGAGCTGGACTAGGCCATGAAGAAGCTCCTAGTAAATCCTCTAGGAGAAATAAGAATCAACGGAAAAATAAGGCCGCCAAAAAGGCCTCAGCCGAAGAAAATGGAAAAGCCCCTCAAAATCAAACCACATTCAAAAAGATCATCTTTCCATCAAATGAGTTTGATTTTGACTCATCATACGGGCACTTTGCTAGGCCTACTTATGTAGAGCCAAAGTCCCGCTATCAAGGATGGGCTCGACCCCGAAACTTTGGCGAAAGTGTCTTTAAGGCACCTTATGAAGAAGTTATTCTTCAGAGCTATGGCCCTTTCAATCACGGGCATAACTTCAAGAAGGCACCAAAGACAAAGCCTGTTGTAGAGAAGCCCATAAAGGAAAAGAAGCCATGTGATTGCCATCATCATGAGGAATCTTCCTCCAAGAATGATACCCCTGCTAGACCAAAGTTCCAAAAGGTCAAGCAGGAGATCTTGAGGCAAAGGTACAACAGATTTGACTGTTGGTGCTGTGGAAAGGTTGGTCACTTCGCCATAGATTGCTGGTTCAATTCCAGAAATGTTGCAACCCCTCATGTCAGCAATATGAGAAAGACCTCTCATAATGCTAACACTCGTAGGGGGAGCACTCTAACCCGAGACCAATGACCCAAACGTTTTTGGGTTCCTAAGGCAAATTGATTGTGATTGCAGGGATTTCCAAAGGCCAACAAAACACCTATCTTGTACTTGGACAGCGGATGCTCTCGGCATATGACCGGGACTAGAAGCCTCATTCAGAACTTTACTCCAGTCGTGAACGGACCAAAGGTCATCTTTGGAGGTTCAGACCGTGGAATTACTAGAGGCTATTGTATGATTACTAACGGCAATGTATCCTTCTCGGATGTGGCCTATGTCGAAGGATTGGAACACAATCTCATTAGCATAAGCGAACTCTGCGATAAAGGATACATAGTTGAGTTCCATGCTGATAAGTGCTTGATAAAATCCGTTGACAATATGGAAACGATTCTATCCGGCACTCGAAGCAGGAATATTTTCTGTTTAAATTTCATCTGTATAGATTCCTCTACACCAGTATGTCTTTTAGCAAAAGATAGTGCGTCTCTTGGTGACCAATAACACAAGAGACTAGCACATATTAATTTCAAAACCATTAATAAACTATTTTCAATGAACTTAGTACGTGATGCCCCAATTGTCAAATACGTCAAAGACAGACCTTGTCATGCATGCGTAAAAGGCAAGCAAACAAGGGCTACCTTTAAAAGCATTATTGGCAAAGATTCTAACAGATGTCTCCATCTATTGCACATGGACTTGTTTGGTCCACTGCAGATTAGAAGTTTGGGAGGTAAGGACTATACATTTGTAATTGTTGATGACTACTCGCGCTTTGCGTGGGTGTTCTTTCTGAAACACAAGTCAGATACCTTCGACATCTTTACTAATTTTGTTAGGAAAGTCCAGAATGAATACAACTGCTCCATAGTCAAAATCAGAAGTGACAACGGAACAGAGTTCAAATCTGGGGCCATGACAGAATTCTGTGTAAGCTTAGGTATCTTTCATGAGTTTTCCACTGCTCGTACTCCACAACAGAATGGAGTGGCTGAGAGAAGGAACAGAACACTTATAGAGGCCTGCAGGACCATGTTGAGTGATGCTTCACTACCGGAGTACTTCTGGGCTGAGGCCGTCAACACTGCATGTCACGTGCAAAATCGAGCACTCATAAACAAAGACCACAATAAGACACCTTATAAACTTCTGAAAGGCAGGAAACCAACAGTCTCTTACTTTAGAATCTTTCGCTGTAAATGCTTCGTACTTAACAATGGTAAGTATCATACCACCAAGTTCAGTGAAAAGTGCTTTGAAGGTATTTTTGTAGGATATAGTAGCCATAGTAAGGCATATAGGATATTTAATAGAAAAACCCTGGTGGTGGAAGAATCGATACATGTTGTATTTGATGAGATGAGCTTGCTGCAAAGCAATCCGTCTAGTGTGCTCACTGAAGATGCAGGTGAAAAGCTGAAAGAAACTAGCTTGGATTATCCGTCCGAAGACAACGGCGAGAAGTTCATTAAGATCACCACTCCAACTCCTATTGGAGAGGCTGATGATCAAAATGAAGAAGTCATCCATGATGAAGAAATAACTCCAGTGCTTGAAGATTATCCAGATGCAAGAACTCTAGAGCTCAGACATCTGAAGGATCACCCAATGGACCAGATCATAGGAGATCCCCGGGATGGTGTCAGAACTCGGAGAGGTACAACTAATGAGAATCTTCATTTGAGTTTTCTCTCCCAGGTTGAACCAAAGAAATTTGAAGAAGCAAACTCAGACGCATCATGGATAATGGCAATGGAAGAAGAGCTAAATCAGTTTAAGCGCTGCAATGTGTGGATGATGGTTCCAAGACCCAAAGGAAAGAACATCATTGGAACAAAATGGGTCTACAGAAACAAGATGGACGAAGACGGGACGATCATAAAGAATAAGGCCAGACTCGTCACTAAAGGCTATCGTCAAGAAAATGGAATCGACTTCAACTAGACATATGCTCCAGTTGCGAGGCTGGAGGCTATAAGGTTTGTCCTAGCATATGCTGCTTTCAAAGGCTTCACCGTCTATCAGATGGACGTGCAGTCGGCCTTCCTGAATGGTAACATAAAGGAGGAAGTTTATGTGGAACAACCTCCAGGTTTCGTTGATCCTAACTTTCCTGATCATGTCTATTTTCTGCACAAGGCCCTATATGGTCTGAAACAAGCTCCTAGAGCTTGGTATGAAACATTGTCTACCTTTCTACTTGAGAACAAGTTCACAAGGGGAAAGATAGACAAGACATTATTTCATAGGGAAATAAAAGGCAAGATTTTGCTAGTGCAAATCTATGTCGACGACATTATTTTTGGCTCTACAGATGACAACCTCTGCAAAAAGTTCTCAAAACTTATGCAAGGGAAGTTTGAAATGAGCAGTATGGGCGAGCTGAAGTATTTCTTAGGGCTTCAGGTGAAATAATCTGAAGATGGAATTTTCATCTCACACACCAAGTTCACCAAAGAGCTAATTAAGAAATTCGGAATGGAGAACGCAACCTCTATGAGGACTCCAATGGGCTCTACTATGTCTCTGGATAAGGATGAAAAAGGGAAACCTTTTGATGAAACCAAGTACAGAATTATAATTGGATCCTTGCTCTACCTTACTGCTAGTAGGCCTAACATAATGTTTTCAACATGTGTCTGTGCTAGATTTCAGGTGAACTCTAAGGAATCTCATTACACTGCTGCAAAGAGGATCCTGAGATACCTTAAAGGCACACCAAATCTTGGCTTATGGTACCCAAGAAGTAATGACAGCAAACTAATTGGATTTTCAGATGCAGATTTTGCAGGTAGCAAAGACGATCGGAAAAGCACTTCAGGGACTTGCCAATTCTTCGGAAGAAGACTAATCTCCTGGAGTAGCAAGAAGCAGAACTGTGTCGCAATCTCAACGGCCGAGTCAGAGTATATCTTTGCAGGCAGTTATTGCTCACATTTGCTATGGATAAAGAATCAGTTCGAGGACTACAATCTGCAGTTCAAGGATATTCCCTTGTACTGTGACTCCTCTAGCACAATTGCAATAGCCAACAATCCAGTCTCCCACAACCAGACAAAGCATATCGAGCTAAGGTATCACTTCAACCGGGAACATGTGGAGCATGGAGACATAGATCTCCAATATGTGCCTATAGATAGGAAAGTTACAGATATCTTCACAAAGCCGCTGGACGAGACCAAGTTCTCGTTCTTCAAGACAGAGCTTGGGATGCTCAACAAAGAGGACTAAAGAAGGCTGGATGACTAAGAAGCAAGTAATTGCAAGGGGTTAGTCAAAATCTACTTTTTCTCAACTTTTTCAAAATTCAACTCGAGAAGCATAAGACATACTCGAGTATGTGACTTCACCTACTCGAGTCACGACAGACCTACTCGAGTAACAACTAACATACTCGAGTACTCTTCTCTACTTACTCGAGTATAAGAGTGTGCCTACTCAAGTACCTTCTGACCTACTCGAGTAAGTCACTTACCTACTCGAGTAAGTCACCTATCTACTCGAGTATTTTTCTCCACCTACTCGAGTACTCTCTGCAGACCAACTCGAGTAACTCCTTATGACCTACTCGAGTAACTCACTTACCTACTCGAGTAGTCTATCTCTTTCTCGTGTACTGTTTACCAGATTTTGAAATTTGTTCTATTCGCCACCCAAGGCTAAATGCTGCCTCTTCCTTTAAATTAATTACCAGTAATTTAAGAGTTATATATATGAAATTCCGAAAACCCAAACCTACACGACATTATTTCTTTCTCTCGAGTACCCTATGCCGCTTCGTCTACTCTGCCGATTCGCCTACTCTCCTCCACTGCTGTTGCAGAGCCGCCTCTCTCACTTCTTCCAGTCAATCGCATCCATGGTGGCTTCCTCCAAGATCGGCGTCGGCTCAGAACTCATCACCACCGGTATTGCAGAGCTCTCCGATGACTTCCACAACCTCCTCATCCTTCTCGACACCGCCGATCTCTCCTTCTTTCTCCAGGAACCTTGTCGCGTTTTATTCCCCGAAGTTGCCGAATTATTCTCCAATCTCAAGGTCAGAAGGAATGGGAAAGTCCTAAAATCCAAAGTGAAGGGTTTGAAACTTAAGTTCACCAAGACCTCTATCTCTCAGCTTCTCCGTTTGCCGCTTGTCGATGAAGAAGATCACCTAGTTGCTGAGGATTCCGACAGGACAGACCTTTTCTGTGGTTTTTCCACTGATGCACAATACTTCAAAAGATCAGATATAAATGCAGAAGGCAAATTCTTGGTCGATGTTATTGGAAAAATCTTACTGTGCAAAACTCCCTCCATCCGAGACATTCCCTCATATTTCTTCAATATAATGCAAGTCATTGTCTGCCGCAAGAAATACCAATTTGGTATGCTTATTTTGGACAAAATCAAGGACATCATGAAATCCGCCAACTACGCAAGAATTATCTCTCTGCTCCTCCATGAAACAGATCCTGAAGTCTTGAACTTCTCCAAAAGGACCCCACTTCATCACATGAAGAAGGTCTCCATCTCTTCCATTCAGAGATGGGATCTCAAGCTAAAGAATTCTGCCCAAGCTGCAAAGGTTTCAGAAATTCCAGAAGTTCCAGCTGTAGAGGACAGGACTCCATCTCCCTCTCCTCATCATGTGGCCAGCTCCTCCGGTGCACCAAGTGAGAGGGAGCCTGCTCCTTCTAGCCAAGTCAGGCAGCCCTCTCCTCAGCCAGAAATTCCATCCCTACCTCATACTCCACAGAGTCCAGCCACTCCTTCAGATCAAGTACCTCAAGACACTCTTCTGTCCACAGCTGCTGCTATAGATGCTATGATTGCAGAGCTCTTTGAAGAAGTGCTCCCCCTCCTCCTTTATCTCCTCCAGCTCCAACCATTGAATGTCACAAGGACTTCTCTCCAGCACAGTCTCCTGCCCATTCTCCAGCCAGGACTCCAACACCATCTCCACATCATCCAACAGACAAGCCAGACACCATTCTTATTTCTGATGAGCCTTCGCTTGAGCCAGCTGAGGCCCCTCTCAGAAATCTAGAATTCTCTCTTCCTTAGGATACAGAAGAAGGGGTTGCTCTCACTCCTACCACCAGAACTCACAGCTCTGTGATAATTGAAGAACTAGCTCCTTGGGTAACTCCTTCTCTCTCTACTACTGCTCCCTCTACTGCTGCTATTCCAGTCTATTCCTCCTCAGATTTGCTGCAACATATTACATCTCTTCTTCAAGAACAAAGACATCATTTTGACACCTCTCTAAAGGTAGACACTGACAAGGTAACTGCTCTTGAGACTGAGATGAGCAGAGGCTTTGCTGAAATTCAGCATAACACTGACAGGCTCAAGTACTTATTTCAACTTGGTGGCAAAGCCCTTGACCATACTATCACTAGTGTGGGTAATGTTATGGAACAAGGTGTCACCCTGACAAACAATCAGATGGAGCTAGACAAGAGGAATGAAGCCAACAAGATGAAGATCTGTGAAGAACTGGGTATTTTCAAAGATGATGCTATAGCCCAGCTCTCTGTTGAAATCAGAAAGGGGGAGGGTTTGATAAAAGAACTCAAAGAACAGGTAGAAAAATCTGTTGTTCAGAAGACAGATGAATGGGAAGCTCATGTGAAGACCATTCATGCTGATGTGCTAGCCTAGATACAGAGTGTCAAATTTCACACATATGGCACTGCTGTCTAGATGCACAATCAGATCTTGCCAGACCTTGCAGTTGACCCAAACATTATTCCCCATCATCTCAACCCTCTAGCTACAGATATCTCTGCCCCAGCTGTTCCTCTGCAACCCACTTTCTCTCCCAAGCCTGGAGACTCAGTTGCTCCTCCAGATACTTATGTTCCAGGCTGGGAAGAAGATCCTGCTGATATATTCCTTCAAGCTCCTCTAGAGATAAGAACCTAAAAGAAGAAAAGGAAGTATGGTGAAGGCCCCTCTGCTAGCAGGACTGCTCCTTCCAAAACCACTGAACATGCTGAAGCTTGATCTCCAACCTCAAAGTCTCTAATTTTGAACACACTCAGGATAGTTATGGATCTTAATGAGAACAGGAACATTCATTACAGCTCCCAGGAATGGGAGTTATATGAGAAATCAATGCTAAAAAGTAGGATCCATGACAGAGAGTTTGGGAGAAATTACCCTGCTGCTCCTGCAAGGCCTCCTAAATATTTCCCTAAGCCATTCAGCTATCTAAGAAGACAGCAAAAAAAGATGGATAAGCAGCAATCCCAAGCATAAACCTAAAAGATGATGAGAGATTGAAATGACAAGTTGTAGACTTGATGTTTTTGGAAATTTACATATATACAATTCTTCATTCCTGTCTAATTATCCTTTTCATTGTCTATTGCTTACATGCTCATGTTTTTCTACTTAGTTTCTTTTATGTCCATAATTCACCTTAGTGTAAAGGGTTCTGACTTCAACAAATAGGGGGAGATTGTTGGGTATTACATCCACATTAACCTAGATTTGATGAAGTCACCCTGGAACTAAGATGAATTAAGTTGTATTTGATGCTTGGTTTGAGTTATATGTTTGCAGGAATTTCACTGGGAAGTGTAGACCAATGTAGTCCACAGTGGGTCACCAAACATAAGAATTGTGCAATGTAATCCCTCATTGCATATTCCAAGGTGTTGACTCATGTGTTGTCTCTCTATTGGGATACACTTAATATTCAAGCTATTGGACTTTGGGAAAGGAATTGGAAGTTGACTACACTAGAAGAAATAGTTTTCCAACATCAAAAATTCTCTAAGTCTTTTACTCGAGTAGGTCTATAACTACTCGAGTAGTTTGGGTATAATTTACTCGAGTAAAGGAACCTTGTACTCGAGTAATTAAGTGTATCTCTCGTGTAGCTAAGTCACCTACTCGAGTAGACATAGTCATATACTCGAGTAGCCTGCTTATATACTCGAGTAGATTACTCATTATACCCGAGTATTAAAAGCTTCACTCATCAAAATTTTTCTAAGTCATGGACTCGAGTAAGTATACTCACATACTCGAGTAGATAGAATCATACTCGAGTAGCTCATTATACCTACTCGAGTAGATCATGTTTCACTCATGTACCTTGAAATTTTCCTACTCCAGAATTTTCTGTCTTTTACTCGAGTAGAACTTTCACCTACTCGAGTAGATTACTTCCTCATGAGTAGCTTAGTTCAACTACTCGAGTAGCTCTTGCTGACATCTTCAGAATTTATTCTAAGTATCCCACTCGAGTAATCCTTCATGTACTCGAGTAGTTTATGTAATATACTCGAGTAATTTTTCCTGTACTCGAGTAGATCCTTTATGAACTCGAGTAAGTCACTCTACATACTCGAGTAGTTCTGTATGCTTACTCGAGTAGTTGATTTCTACGTACTCGAGTAGCCTATCCTTATATACCCGAGTATGTTCTCCTTCATGTACTCGAGTAGTTATTCAACTACTCGAGTAGTTATTCACTTACTCGTGTAGTTGGCTGAACCTTTTCTGAAATTTGTCTAAGTCCTTTTTCTGACGGGATTTTAAAATCACGCGACATGATTGGTCCACGTGTACATCATTATGACCGATTATGACCATTAGTCTCTCATATATAAGGTCTTATCAGAAAATGACAAACCCTAAGTATTCTCCAAGCTTTCTTGTCATTTTATTTTTGAGAAAAAACAATTCTTCAGCCGACTCCTCCTTGTTTTCACAAAACGGAAGCCGCCGCCGCCACCATCTTCTCCGGCCACTGCTTCTAAGGTTAGAGGATTCATTCTGAAGAAAGTTACAGATCCAAATCGACATCACCGTTCATCTTCTCTCTCTGATTCTGTAAAAGTAAGAAGATCCAGATCTGGGCCGAGACACTCTTCACTGATTTCTGATAGTGCTGCAAAGTCCATAAGAAGAAGTTTTCTGGCCATTTCATCAAATCTGATTGGATTTACTGTTTGTATAATTTTCAAAACTTTATTAATCTTGTAGGAGAAAGTTTCTCCGAGTGTAGGAGTTTTTCACTCCGATTTTGTAGGAAGTGTTATCTTCCGAGGTGTAGATGCCCTTGTTTGGATCGAGTTTGTAGGAACTTTGTTCCGAGGGTAGGATCGATTCTTGATCCGAGATAGTGGAGTAGCCGAGTCTAGTTGATTGCTAGATCGGTGAGGGAAAGTGGATGTACCCAATGTTAGGTAACCACTATAAATCTTGTGTCGTCTGTGATATTGGTAGATAGTTTTGTGCTGTGCTCTAATTAATTTTTTATTCTGCAAAAGGCGCACAACTCACCTATTCACCCCCCTCTAGGTGATTTAGGATGACAACCGTTTTCTTTCACGGGAGGTTTTATTTAGAAAATGCGGATGTGGTTTTTATTTAGAAAACGAGGCGCGCGGATTTATTATTTGGATATAAAACAGTGAAATCGAGTTTTAACGAAAGGAGGCAAGTGCACCTATCGTGTGTTGTATAGGATATTCCGTTATGCAATATCGAGGTCGTATTGTTCTCGGGATCGGTTCGATTATTTCTACTCTTCTCTGGAGGGGACTATTATTTTACCGATATTTATTTGTCGGGTAATTTTTTATATATAATAAAAAAGGCAATAAAAATAAAAGCAAGTAAAAAAAGTGGAGCCGATGCAGTGCTTAGCCCGAGGGCACCGAATAAAATTTGAACTAAAATAAACTTTTAATAAAAAGAGATCCTATGTTTCAAATTAATTAAGGCGGAAACTTCGCCGTGGAGGTTCCACTAAAATGAGCTCACCTAGCTATAGGAATATCGCTCACCTGAACTCTAAGACTATTCGACCGGGCTCTCGTTCGATGAAGGATTCCTCTTAAAGCCTGCATTACGCTAAGAACCCCGCTATTTGGTGGGGAACCCAATTTGGTAGAGTTTGCCTGCCTCCTCTCTCAAGGGTTAGTGCGGAACTCCATTTACCAAGGGGCGATCGGTCCATACGCACGGCCTCTCGGCTAGCTAGCGTATAGACTATGGAAATAGAGACCACACATTGATTATGTGGTTCTACACGTCGTAAACCCTAGGCAAACCTTAAGTCAAACGAGTAGGAGAAAATAAATGCACCCACGCACGCACTCTACTGAAAATTAAAACGCACGCACACAAATTCTAATCAAATGAGTATGAAAGTGGGGATAAGATATACCTTAACTCTATAGGGGGGGGGGGGTGAATAGAGTATATTAAAATAATTTTCAAGTTAAAAAATTATTTTGCAGTGGAAGACTTAGTTTAAATATATGTGTAAGGTGCTTGCAGTAAATAAAACATATGAAAGTAAGAACTAAAAACACAACACACAGCAAACAAAATATAGCAACCAGAAGACACAAGGAGCTATAGTGGTTCCCCAAATAATCTGGGTAAATCCACTCTTCTACCACCCTAGGTAGGAATCCACTGCAGGATGAGTTGATCAGGTGTCCTGGGCACCAATGAGCTTTTGATAAGGTGCTCAAAAACCAAACCTGATTTTTTGATCAGGTGTCTTGCCACCACTGAGTTTTGATAAGGTCTCAGAAACCAGCACAAAACTTTTGAAGGGAGTTTTGAGAAACCCTTTTACAGCAGAAAAGGAAAGAGGTGAGATGTTCTTCTCTGTTAACAATCTGAGAGAAGACTAGTGGATGATATTGTCAAAGCTCCCCCTGAGATCTGGAAGTTGTTCAGGAAAAGAAGCTTTGCACTAGGGTAATAGGCCTTCAGTAGATGAGATCTCCAGCAAGAAATGATTCCAGCAGTTGCTGGAATGTGTAGTGTCTGGAGTCTTGATGGATGAAGCCTTTGAACACTTGAGTCGAAAGAGATCTAGGAAAATCTTCTTTTCTGTATGTTGATCTCCTTCAGTGGTGAGTGTTCTGAATGAATTCTGTTTGTGTGTCTATCTGTGTGTCCAGTAAAGAATTCTTTTCTGTATATTGAGTAGCAGAAGGAATATCCTGTTTTTATTCCTTAGATATGAAAAGAATAAATTGATTCTCTATCTCCAAGATAGCCGTTAGCAACTCATTAATGAGTTCCTTAAATGAATTTTGTCTCTGGAGGAAAGTCCTAGAAAATATTCTTTTAAATCTCCCTTGAAACTTGCTCCAGATTAATTGAAACGGCTACAAGATCCTTGGAATAAATGCTGGGAATAAATAAGATAGAATTCCATAACTGCCTGAACTTGAATCTTGAGAATCGTCGATCTCTCTAGAAAATCGTCGACCTGAGCTCAACTATCATCGACCTGAGCTCAGAGACTGGAACAAGACTGAAAACTGAAATCGTCAATCTGAGCTCAACTATCGTCGACCTGAGCTCAGAGATTGCCAAAACAGCTAGAGACAGCAACGTCGATCTGAGCTCGAAGATCGTCGAACGGAGTTCGATGACTCGTTGAACTGAGCTCAGACATCGTCGACCTGAGCTCGACGATTCGTCGACCTGAGCTCGACGAAAATGACTTAGTCTCCTGAATTGAAAATCTGATCTGAGGGTCTTGGGGGCAGCTTTCAAGCCTAAATTCTAACCCTTATACTCAATCTAATTGACCTTAAAAACTATACAAGGAGGTCAAAACAATTTTCCTAAGGACATAGTGATCCTTGCCCAAATCAGTAATAGGGTGTTCCAACAGAGTAGGAGAAAAATTAAGTCCTGCCATTTAACTCCTAGCGAGTAGGCAGAAATAAATACAAGTACAAGTTCTACTCAAATAATTAGAGCAAAATAAAGACCTGCCATTTAACTCAAGTGAGTAGGCGCTAAATAAAATCCTGTCATTTAACTCCTAGCCAGTAGGCGGAAATAAATGCTAACACTCACGCACTCTACTTGAAAGTAAAACACACACACACAAGTCCTACTCAAATGAGTAGGAGAAAATTAAAGCTATTCATACTCAAATGAGTAGGAGAAAATAAATGCACACACTCTACAGAAAGAAAAAACACACACAGACCTGCCATTTAACTCAAATGAGTAGGCGATAAATGAAGACAACATACGCACACACTCTTCAGAAAGTAAATACTCACGCACTCAACATAAGTAAACACACACACACACACACACACTTGCATAAATGAAATAAGGAGATGAAAATTATCTCATACACGCACGCACTCAGGCGAAAAAAAATAAGAAAAGCAAAGTTATTGAAAAATTAAAACAACTGCATTTCTACCTCTAGAATGCGATAGAAATGCATAAAAAGACAAAATAAAAATTATTTAAGCAAAAAAGTTTTCAAATTAAAGCGAGAAAAGCAAGTGCTCGAAAAATTAAAACGTTTGCATTTTTACCGTTAGATTTTTACAGAAATGCATAAAATGTGGAAATAAAAATTGTTTGAGCAAAAATATTTTTACGTATTTGCTAAAATCAAAGTTGTTAAAAAAACTAAAATTACGCATTATGCATTCTTATAGCTTTGTAAAACATTAATAAGTGAGGAAAGCTAAAAAGAAGCAACTATTTTAAAATCAAAACTAAGAAAAACATAAGTTAAGAGGAATGAAAACCACCTTTTCTATCATTTTACAAGTTGATTAGAACGAATATGAAAGCATAAAAATCCTAAGTCTAACCAATTTTAAAGAGTATGTTAAGAAAAATGACTATAATAACGGCTAGAAATTTAGATAAAAATGAAAGTATAACAAAAAGTTTTTCGTTTTAAAACATTAATTTCCAAATTTTAAGCTCATACACGCAAACACGCAATATGCAAATGAAAACAAAAGTACATAAGATTGATGAAAAGGAGTCCGTCAGAGACATTCCAAAGCTTTGTAAGGATAAGAGAAATAATGATATTATTAACAAAACAGGTTGATTACAAAAGCTTAAACAAACAAACTTCAAAAGGAGGGGGGAGAATCCTTATATAGCACTACAATAGCTCCAAACAACAGCCCTTAATCATCAAAATGGTTAAAAATTTGGAGCAGGATTACAAGCAGAAGGCTGGAATTTATAGATAAAAATTTTCATGGGACACGCCCTCTGACACGGGCGTGTCAGGGGGCGTGTCACTACTATTCAAATGGCGGCCGTGAATTGACTAGATATTTGACTTTGTGGCTGAAAATGCGGCAGTCACGCACCAGGTCACGGGCATGACGGTGGGTGTGTCGGGGCGGTTGAACTGGGCATCGTTTGCATCAAAAGTCATCGACAGCGGTTTGTCGGGCTATGTGGAGGTACACGCCCGTGTCGCATCTTGACAAGGGCGTGTCGGGTTGAGTCGACGAATGTCGAGTGAAAAATGTCGAGAGATGGTCATTGGTTTTGGCACGGGGCATGGCGTGGCACATGTTACTTGCATATCGCTGATGGGACACTGGCATGTCCTTGTTGGGTCGATGAACGTCGAGCGCAGAACGTCTAACGCGGTGACATAGGGTCGGGCACGAGGCCTGTCACATGCACGGGCATGTCGGATCACGGGAGACACGGGCGTGTCTGACTTTTTCTTCAGAAATTTGTTGATTTCATGGGAAATTGACGTATCACGCCCTGGTCACGGGCGTGACCCATAGTATACGGGCGTGTACTTGCAATTTTTTGACATTTTTCCTGAAAATTTCAGGAATCAAAATAAAGCTAAGTTAGAATATTTTTTACAAAAGAGAAACATTTTATTGGACAAAATTATGTAAAAATAAAAAAATAAATGAAAATGACTTAATTAATGTACATAAAAATGCGTAAATTTACAACTCATCAAATACCCTCATACTTAAGCTTTTGCTATTTCAGATCAAAAGTTGGAGATGAACTTATAATGAATTATAGAAATCCTAAGTTTTTAGCTACCGTTTGAATTAATTGAAAGAAAGATCGAAATACATATCCGGGGTATTAGAGTTAAATCCTAAATTATGCCAAAAATTTAAATAAAGGAAGAGTTTCAGCTAAAAACTTATGATATGATCGAATAGATAGCAAAAATTTTTATTTGTTAGGCTAACAAAAAGAAATTGCATTTATGAAAACTTTAGCTTGTAAGAATTACAGGAAATAATTTATTTTATAAATTATGCTCTCAAAAATATTTTAAAATTAAATCTAGATTCTTTCTGAAATCGGCGGAGTAGGATATCATGCTATATGAAGAAGGCTTTGAATTAGAGGCGAGGGTATATTTGTTCGCTCGAACCTCTAAATTTTTTTTTTCGAATAGGGATGTTAGGAAAACGAAATCTTATTTTCCATAACATAATTTTTTTTAATATTTTCATAAAAATCCAATGTATATGTATAAGAGTAATAAATTTTATCCTCTTACTCCATGATATGTAATCTTTTCAAATATTGGATGCTTATGTTTACGGAACGAAATCTTATTCTCATTGACATATGATATTTTAAGAATCGAAATCATGCCAAGTATGACATGAAAAAAAGTGATAGGTTTTTGTTCAAAAATAAAACTATGTTTAATAAAAAAATTTTGAGAGCAACTTTTATAAATTAAACGAAATATGTCGAAAAAAAAGCTTGAAGTAAACATAACTTAAAATCTAAGATTGTTATTTTCTAACAAAACAAATGTGCAACTATTTAGATAAGTAGAAGTAATTCTGAAAACATGTCTCTATCTAAATAAAAAAAAGCATACAAAAAATTTTTAAAACTTAACCCCAGATATCTAAATCTATCGATCTCCAATTAATAAACGAATAGTAAGCAAAGAATTACAAGATTTCGCTTATAAATTAACTCGCAACTAGATTTTTGGAGAGAGAAAAGAGTTAAGAATGGTGATATTCGAATTATTCGTTACATAATTAAGAAAACATTTTTTTGGATTTTTTTTAGAGTTTTTATCATTTTTTTTGTATTTTTTTGATTAATTATCTTTTTTTGATTTTTAGAGTTATTCTTTTTTTGGATTTTTTGTTTTTCGAAAATTTTTATAAAAAAAGGACAAGGTAAAAACTCGATGGCCCGCGAACAGACTCTTATTTAGGTGGTTGGTTCGACGTGTCGAACGCCGCGAGCTTGCTAAAGAGCGAGCTTTTACAAATAAGAAGATTGGGGGAGCAAAGAGAAAGATTATTTTTTAAAAAAAATATTTACAAAGTAAAAGAATTTTTTTTTTAAAATTTTTTATTTTGTTTTATGGATTTTTTTTAGATTTTTGATTATAAAAACAAGAAAAAAAAATTTTGAGGTTTAAATTTTTGCAATTCTTTGTATTTGTGATGATTTTTGTTATTATTGCAGAATATAAAAGTGCAGAAATAGAAAAATAAGAAAACACCCCCATACTTAAATCCAACATTGTCCCCAATGTTACTATCTAAGTATGTGAAACGTTAATATACAAAATGAAATATGGACAAAAATAAAAAGGAGGGTAGAAGCTTCCCTAAGATGAGTTTGGGGAGGCCCATGTGAAACCCTGCATTATTAAAAAGTGAAAGAATTGGTTCCTAAACACCAAGAGAGGGGGGGGGGGTGAATAGGTGCAATTCCTTTTTCCACTAAGGCAGAATATAAATTCAGTTAATTAATAGAATCAATCAGTTCTATAACTATCACAGCACATAATTAACTATACCACACATAATCACAGATGATACACTGATTTGTAGTGGTTCCCCAAGGTCTGGGTACATCCACTTTCTCCCTTCGCCTATCTAGTAGTGTGCTAGATTCGGCCTAACTTCTTTCCTTCTCCTCAGATCCGCAGATCTTACAGCTCAGAACCCAACAAGGCTCCTACAACTCAGAGTGAGTCCACAATCCTACAGCTCAGGCAATCTGCCCTACCTCAGCCTTCAATAAGTCCTACAACTCAGAGATAAAATCTCCTACAACTCAGGCTCTCAACCCTACCTCAGCCTTCAACAAGGCCTACCACTTAGAGAACTTATCTCCTACAACTCAGCCTTTATAAATCAGGCTTACAACTCAGATCTTAAAAAGATCCTACAGAAAATAGATGTTAATTTTAAATCTACAACCACCCTGGTTGAGAGAGAAAGGATGGACGGTTTCTTGATCAGTTCTTGAACGAATCTGATGATAGAGATCAACCTGTCTTAGCTTTCTTCAAAGCTTCTTGAATCTGAACACAGTAGGGTTGATCTCCTTTAAAGTTGATCTTCAATCAGCTTCTTTCTTGAAACTTAGAAAACAATCTGAATTCTTCTTGGCAGACTGGTTCAGAATCTGCACTTAAGAGACTTGTTCATGTAAGTCCCTTTCTTCACTTGAATATATGGAGCTCTCTCTCTCCAAATTCTTCTGAATTCTTCTTTGAATTCTCTTGACAAACTCTGAGTAGATCACCACTTGAGAATGTCTTCTTAGATCTTCTGTTGAAAATCTTCTTCTATTTTTCATGTGTTATTGTGTATCTCTATGTATCATGTGTATCGATCTCTTTCTTCTGTTGATATACAATGTCTTTATATAGACTTTCTCCATGGTAACTGGCTGATCCGGTTTCTAACAAACTTCTGACAGCTCTGACAGTTGCAGTAGATCGGTTGGTTATGGCAGCTGTCAAATCTTCCAGTCACTTCTTGAAACTCTGTATCTGTCAGCAAAGTGTCGAGACTGAACTTCATCATGTGTCGACACAAGTAGACTAAGTGTCGACACAAGCATTGGTGGTGTCGACACAGCTCTCTTGGTGTTGACACTACTTCTCGACAAAGCTTCTGTAGAATGTGTCGACACTAGTTTTGTGTGTCGACACAGTCACTTCTTTTCTTCACAAAAATAAACTTTGTTGAAACTCTGCTATGTGTCGATACAAGTCCTGTGTGTCGACACAGTTGATGTCGACAAAGTCTTCTTTGTGTCGATACTGCCTCTGTGTGTCGACACAGTTGATGTCGATTAAGCTTTTCTGTGTGTCGACACTGCCTCTATGTGTCGACATAGTTTTTCTGGTGTCGACACAGTCTTTCCAAGTGTCGACTCAATTGTCTCCAGGTGTCGACACAGCTTTTCTCCAGCATCGACACAAGCCTTCATAAGTGTCGACACAGCTTCTCTGGTGTCGACTCATGGACTTAGAAACTTTTTCCTGCATTCCTGCATTTTCTTAACCTGTATATATAAACTCAAAACAACATCAAATACACCTTGATGCATATCATTGAGTAAGGTGAGGCTTCTTCAAATCTGCTACACATTTTCCAATGTACCCAACAATCTCCCCCTATTTGGAGAAGTCATAACCCTTAGTCAATGATGTACACCATTCATAATAAACACACATTATGATGTATAAAAATATTACATGACAGGGTAACTTATAAACAAAACATGTATAACATGTCATCACAGAATAATGATGCTAACATAATGAGCATTAATCATTATTTTGTTTAAACTTTCAAAAGTTTCTTAACAATAGTTTACATAAATTTTTAAACTAAAGATTACAATGTTGTAAAATCTAGTTATTCTATTCTAAGGCTGCTCAGGCTCCTTGAGGACTATGCCTTTGCCTGACTGGATCTTGGCTTGTACTGGAGCTTCAGTATCTTCAGCTGGCTTCTTGCCTTTTAGATCTTTTTCTTTTGTTCTTCAGCCCTTATTCTTTGCCTTTCAAAATAGTGAAAAGGCTTTGGGAAGTACTTGCTAGGCTCCTGAGTATTAGGAGGTAGCTTCCCAGCTTTTGCCTTTCTTCTATATTGTAGAAATGGCTTCCTGTCTAGCTTCATGCTTTTGCCATTATTGCTCAGTGTACCATTTGCCCCTATCATGGGTCTTGTCCTTTACATCTTTCCAGGCAGTTAAGATAATATTCCTAGAAGTTGGGCTCCACTGCTCAAAATCAGGCTTCAACTCAGCCTGTTCTCTGAACCTTTTCTTTGAAAGTTGAGCTTCTTGCTCTTTATTCAAAGCTGCCTCTGAAATTTCAACTTTCTCAATGATAACATTTTTAGTACCCTCTGGAGGGCTGTACATTGAGTGTACTTTTTGCTGAATCATATCAAAATCTGCTGGAGGGTAAATAACCTGAGCAACTTCAGGTTGACTCTGATGCTATTAAATATCCATTTAGCATGATCTGAGCCTGCTTTGACTAACACTCTCTCCCCCTTTATGACTTCTCTTTCAATATGATCTCTGAGGTCATCTTTCTGAAATCTTACTTGTTCATCTAGATAATTAACACCATCTTTATAAAATGACCTTATTTTCAGTAGCTGATCAGAAATGATCTTTTGAGAATTCTTAATAGCTGTTTGTACAACAGCTAGTTCTTCATGTAATTGTTTATCAAAATCTGACTTGGCTTTATCCCTTGCCTCAGTCTGGGCAGCAGCAGTATTGTTTAATTCTGTAACAATCACAATATGTGATTCAGTCAGATTGTCATTCATCCTAAGTTGATTCTCTAGGACATAGTTTTGCTTAATAGCTATATCATCAACTTGAGTATTTATTCCTTCTTGTTGTTTTGTAAGATAGACTACAACATTGCCACCTTTGTGGAAGCAATCTGTCATTTCCTTCTTGTTCTGATTTACTTCAAATCTTATGGATTTGATATCTTGAGCTTAGGAGAATTGCAGATCTTTATGGGTCTCATCCATGTATTTATTCATGGCTATCCTTTGTTCATCTAACTTTACTTGCAAGGATACCAACAAAGAGCTATAATCAGTTGTTGGGGCATGTTGAGGAGCAGTTTGCAATGCCCTTTTATAGCTTTGGCTTCTTCTTTTGAAAACCATCAGCTTTCTCTTCTTGGCTTGAATTTCTGCTTCATCTTCAGAAGCTGAGGTACTTGCAATATCAACTCTTTCCTTAGGACTAGGAGGCAATTCCTTTTTAGTCCTAGGTTGCTCCCCCTCAATATTAGCTTGCTCCCCCTCAGTTCTTGCTTCCTCCCCCTGAGTCTCGGCATGCTCCCCTCAGTCCTTGGTAAGTCTATATCAGGGAACAACTCATCTAGGGTAAACTCTTGTTGAGTTAGGACTTGAGGCACCACCAACTCAGGAGCATCAGCAGCTGTAGATGTATCCTTCATGATAACATCCTGTGCTTGACTGTTCTGGTCAGCATTAATCAAAGGCTCGGTTAGTGTTTCATCCTCATTACTAAAAATTAATTGATTAACTTCTTGGATTACCTCAAGTATAGTTTGAGTAGACATTTCACTTTCTAATTGTGTTGGCTCTTCCTCAAGATGAGGCTCCCCCTGCACCTAAGCAACATCTGTAATTTCTTGTGCAGGAGATTTTTCAGGAATCTCTGGCCTCTCTTCATCAGGCATGTCCTTTATTAGAACTCTATCCCATCTGGAGATTATCCTTATATCCAATCTTCTCATGTGGTTGATCTTAGAACCAGTAGTCTGTTCCATTACTTCTGGAATTGTTCTAGCCAAGTATAGACTCATGATTCTTCCCAGATTTGGCTTCTTAATGCCTTCCTTAATCTTTTCAAAGATTACTGCAGACCAATCTGTGTTTAGTCTGAAGATAATCCGGGTCATCAGGAAGAACATATAGGCTGAAACCCTATCATATCCCCCTGGCTTGCAGAGAATGACCTTTCCAACCACTTCAGAAAGTAATTTTCCTTGCAGATTCATCCCTTTCCGGTTCATTGCAGATCCAATCTTCATGGTGGGATCCAATCCACACCACTGAAGTGCTTCCATAGTCTTGAGTGAGGGTACTTCCTCTTCTTCTTGAGTTCTTGGGAGTTGAAGAGTTTTCCTCAAGCTCTTCATGGTAAGTTTAACTTTAGCTCCTTGAACTGTAGATTTGATCTTAAGTCCAGTCGAATCTAAAGTAGCTGCGCCATAGAATTCCAGTATTTCGTTCTTCCATATCTTTGTATGTTCGGATACCAGAAATTCCAAACCATTTTCTACAATTAGGGTTACTACTGTTTTGATATCGGGTTCCGCATTATCAAAAGTGTTGCGAACCAGCTCATAGCCTTCGTTGACGTTATCTTCAAGCTTTGGCGCCATTGGGGTTGAGAGAAATCTTGGATTGAGAAGAGAGAATTTGTCGACACAGGGTTTTGGTCTCAAAAATATGGAGAGTGTGTCGACAGAATATGCTATTGACCTATTTATACCCTTCTAAATAATGAAGGTCAAAAGGCGCGTCAAAATTCTCTTAATGTGTCGACACAGTTGAGATGTGTCGACACAGACTTCTAATGTCTCGATAGAAGTGTTGACTTCTATATGTCGACACCAATTTTATTTGTCTTGGTCCTGTTCGACGAAGAGCCTATGAAGTCGACGATTTGAGGTCGACGAAGTGTTGTTGAATCTGAGCTCGACGATATGTGTCGATTCTACGCTTGACGATATTTGTGTGTCGATTCTGCACTCGACGATCAGTTGATTCTGCGCTCGACGAAATTTGTGTGTTGATTCTAAGTGTTGACACAACTTCTGGATGTGTCGATACTACTCTGAAGAGTCAACACCTTTTTTCTAGATGTGTCGACACCACTTTCTTTGAGTGTCGACACCGATTTTCTAGATGTGTCGACATCACTTTCCTGGAATGTCTATACCAACTACTATGTGTCGACACACACAACCTTTTGTGTCAACACAATTTTACTTGGCCAAATTTGTTAAACTAATTTATGTTCAACATTCCTCATTCAATTTTGAAATTATTGAATTTAGTTTCATCTAATGGCTTAGTGAACATGTCAGCAATTTGTAAATTTGTATTAACAAATTCTAAAGAAATATCTTCTTTTTCTACATGATCTCTAAGAAAATGGTATCTTATTTCTATATGCTTTGTTCTACTATGAGAAACAGGATTATGAGCAATAGAAATAGCACTAGTAGAATCACATAATATTGGAGTTCTACTTACCTGAATACCATAATCTTCTAACTGACGATGTATCCACAACAGCTGTGCACATCAACTTCCTGCAGCAACATACTCAGACTCAGCTGTGGAAATTGCCACACTAGTCTGCTTCTTACAGCTCCATGACACCAGTCTTCCTCCTAGAAATTGACAGGTGCCTGTTGTGCTTTTCCTATCTACTTTGCATCCCGCAAAGTCTGCATCTGAATAGCCCATAAGTAGAAAATCTCTATTTCTAGGATACCAAATGCCTAGATTAGGTGTGTCCTTAAGATATCTCAAAATCCTTTTGACAGCAGTAAAATAAGATTCTTTAGGGAAGGACTGGTACCTAGCACAAACACATGTAGCATATATGATATCTGGTCTACTAGCAGTCAGATAAAGGAGGGAGCTAACTATCCCTCTATATAAAGACTCATCTACAGGTTTCCCTACATCATCTTTGCTCAGAGACATACTTGTCCCCATTGGAGTTCTCATGGTAGTGGATGACTCCATATCATACTTCTTAATTAACTCCTGGGTGAACTTAGACTGGGATATGGACAAGCCATCATCAGTCTGTCTTACTTGGAGTCCCAAGAAGAACTTAAGTTCTCCTATACTGCTCATTTCAAATTTCCCTTGTATAAGTTTTGCAAACTTTCTACAAAGGTTATTTTCAGTAGAACCAAATATTATGTCATCAATATATATTTGGACTAGGATGATCTTTCCATTGGATTCTCTAAGGAATAGAGACTTGTCTATTTTCCCCCCTTAAGAATTTGTTCTCAATGTGGAAATTAGACAGGGTTTCATACCAAGCCCTTGGGGCTTGTTTCAACCCATATAAAGCTTTCCTAAGTCTATAAACATAATTAGGTTTGAGTGGTTCAACAAAAGCTGAGGGCTATTCTACATAGACCTCCTCTTTTTAGTCTCCATTTAAGAATGTTGACTTAACATCCATTTGGAACACTTTGAAGCCTTGGTATGCTGCATAGGCTAGGAATAGCCTGATTGCTTCCAACCTCGCCACTGGAGCAAAAGTCTAATCAAAGTCTACGCCCTCTTCCTGCCTGTATCTTTTGGCAACTAGTCTTGCCTTATTCTTCACTATGATCCCACTCTCATCAAGCTTGTTTCTATAAATCCACTTTGTCCCTATGATATTGTGGCCCTTTGGTTTTGGAACCAACTCCCAGACCTTGAACCTTCTGAATTGATTTAACTCCTCCTGCATAGCATCAATCCATTGTGGGTCTTGAAAAACTTCTTCAAATCTCTTTGGTTCCAGTTGAGATAAGAAGCTTGAGCAAAGAACTGTATTAATGTTCCTGCTCCTTGTTTGTACTCCATGTCTTAGATCACCAATGATCTGATGTGCAGGATCATCCTTTAAATGTCTAACTGCTGGAGGTAATCTATCAACAGTTTGACCTTCTTTGCTCAATCACCTGGAGTGTCTTGTACCTCATGGTCTTCATTTTCCTCTTGAGTGTCTTGTACTCCCCCTGGATAGCAACTACCATTTTTCTCATCCTGCTTTGGAGTTGGTTCTTCTCTGATAGTAAGCTGGTCCATCTTCTGCTGTATACCTGTGGAGCTACAAGAACTACTAGGCAACTCACTATTAATAAGTCTAGATTCATCAAATATGACATGAACAGACTGTTCTACAACTTGAGTAGCCAAATTGTACACCCTATAAGCCTTACTATTGTTGTTGTACCCAACAAATATCCCATCTTGGGATTTGGCAGCAAACTTAGTTAGGTGAGACTTTCAATTGTTAAGCACATAACACTTGCAACCAAAGATCCTAAAATAGGATATGTTTGGTTTTCTGCCTTTCATAACCTCATAGGGTGTCTTTTTGTGGCTTTCGGTGATGGAAGCCCTATTGAGCACATGCCATGCAGTGTTTACTGCCTCAGCCTAGAAATATTCTGGGAGAGAAGTGTCACTCAATAGTGTTCTTCCAGCCTCAATCAATGTCCTATTCTTTCTTTCAGCAATGCCATTTTGCTGAGGTGTTCTAGGTGAGAAGAATTCCTGATGAATCCCAAATTCTTCACACAACCTTGTCATACTTTCAGATTGGAATTCAGTTCCATGGTCACTTCTGATTTTGACCACTGAACTATCTAATTCATTCTGAATTTGTTTGACAAAATTGCATAAGATATTTGGGGTTTCAGACTTCTGCCTCAGAAAGAATACCCATGAAAATCTAGAATAGTCATCTACAACCACAAAAGTGTAGACCTTCCTACCTAGACTATGAACTGGCATAGGACCAAATAAATCCATATGCAAGAGGTATAAGCACCTCACTGAGTCTTTTGTTTCTAGGCTATGAAAGGAGGATCTGGTCTGCTTGCCTTTTTGACAAGCTGAGCATATTCCATCCTTAAAGCACTTAACTTGAGGACCATTCCTCACTAACTCTTTACTAAAGAGTTAGCCAATAGTCTTATAGTTAAGATGAGCTAGCCTTTTGTGCCATTTGACACAATGAGAGTCTTTCTCATTAGCCACAAGACAGATAGGAGAATTTTTATTCTCACACTCAAAATTCAGGCAATACACATTTCTACTTCTATAGCCAGTCAATATGACTTTTTGATCACTTGACCTCTTGATATGACACCCATTTTTAATAAATGAAATGTCATATCCAAGATCACTCTGCTGGCTTATGCTTATTTGGTTGTGTTTCAAACCCTTCACATAGGCCACTTGAGTGATTGTGATTAAGTTGTTAGAAATGTTACCAAACCCTTTGATGACTCATTTTTCAGAACCACCAAAGATTACTTTAGGCCCATTCAATACTGGTGAGTAGTCCTTCAGCAATCCTCTTATTCCAGTCATGTTCCTGGAACATCCACTGTCCAAGTACCATACAGGGGCATGGAAACTTGGACTCACCTGCAACAAAGATTACTTAACCTTAGAACCCAAATAACTTTTGTGTCCTTATTTCAAGTTAGCCTGAAACTTGACAAATCTGCCTGCAACTCTTCTAACAGGTAGACTGCTATCCTTTCTGACACTGGTATTGTGCCAATAGTCTAAGGCATAATGGCCTATCTTGCCACATCACCAGCACTCATACTTATTATACCTCTTTTTAGGTACAATCTTAGCTGTACTGATTGCAGCAGATCTTTTGTTTTGTGCTGGGGCTTTGCCTTTATTATTGGATTGTGCAGCCCATGCAGTTTCCTTAAAGCCTAATCCTGTCTTACCCTTTTGAGACACAAAGTCATCAAATAGGGGTAGGACAGATTTTGGCTTAAAGAAACTAGCCACTATATCCTTCTCTTTCTGAAGTTTGTCTTCCAGACTTTTGATCTGATCATTTTTTAATGTGATTGTACCCATCTGAATAATAGTTATGTTTTTCAGCTTGACAATCTCATTCATCTTTTGATCCAGCAGCTTCTCTAAATCAGATGCATCCAACTTAAGAGCTGCAATTTCCTTAGCCTGATTTTTGGCCAGGTTTTTGCTTCTCTTGAGTGCCTGCAACAAGTCCCCATATTCATGTATTAGCTGATGAATATTTCTTTCAGATTCAGACCCATCCACATCTCTTGATGCAGATGCATCTGATTCTGACCCAGTGTAGTAATCAGAATCTACAGATAAACTTTTTACCTTACTGGGACCAGGTTGATCCTGAAAGTGGACTTCTTCAGACATAGCCATCAGTCCTTTGCACTGATGGTCTTCTTGCTCATAGATAGAGTCCAGTAATTTCAAGAACTCATCCTCTTCTTCTGTTGCAAACAAACCAATATAGGCCTCATCATCAGATTCAGACTCTGAAGGTTATTGATCTGTCCAACTTTTCTCTTTCTTAGCTACCAAGGATTTCTCCTTCTTACTCTTATGCTGAGACTTTTTTTATCAGTAGACTCCTTCCTTTTGTCTGGACAATCAGCCACAATATGTTCAGGTTTGTTGCAGCAATAGCAAATAATCTTTGATGTAGTTGACTTGCTAGGCTTTGGCCCTCTCCTGTCCATCCTAGATGATTTCCTCTTCTAATAATAGTCATCCTTGGACTGAGATGAGGATGACTTAGATTTCCACTGCTTCTTCTTTAAGAATCTCTGAAACTGCCTTGTGAATGCAGCAAAGTCTTCATCAGAACTACTGCTATTTGAACTGTGATTATCAGAATTTTCTGAGATTACTTCTGCAGTATTCTTAGGAGAAGATGGAGACATCCTCCTATTCTTCCTTGTAGCTTCTACCTTGAAGGCCACTGACTTTTCTCTAAAGTCAACCTTTGTATTTTTCTCTTCCTCCTTCCTGGCTATCAGCTGCATCTCATAAGACAGCAATTTGCCAAACAGTGTTGGAGGTGAAATTTCTGCCAGTCTGGTCACTTCCCTTATAACCCAGATCTTTGTATCCCAATCCTTAGTCAAAGACCTAAGGAATTTGTCATTCAGCTCATATGTACTGAAGATTCTTCCATAGGACATTAGTTCATTTACAATTCTATAGAACTTCTTATAACATTCAGTTATGCTATCAGACTTGGCATGTCTGAAACTCTCATACTCTTGATTAAGCATAGACTTTCTATCTTGCCTAACCTCTTCAGAACCCTCCATGTAGACAATCAATGTGTCCCACATCTCCTTGGAGGTTTTGCAGTGAATCAGATTCTGGAATGTTGAATTATCTATGGCACTCACTATAATATTCTGTGATCTTTTATCCATTGTTGCCAACATGATCTCATCCTTAGTCATTTCTGAAAAATCCTTAGGAATCCTTTGATTAGCATCAAGAACAGAAACATTCATTGGAATATATGGTCCTTCCTAAACTGTTATATAAATTCTAGGATCAGATGCCTCCATAAATAATCTGACCCTTTCCTTCAATATTCCAAAGATTTCCTTCCTGCAGATAGGCAACTTCATTGAACCAAGTTCTTTATGGTTTTCTCCTGAACCCATCTTCTTTAACTTAATTCTGCCTTACAGATCTTACTCAGACTATTAAGTCTTTCTTTGAGTAACCGCCCTCTGATACCACTTGAAATAATTGGTTCCTAAACACCTAGAGGGGGGGGGGTGAATAGGTGCAATTCCTTTTTCACTAAGGCAGGATATAAATTCAGTTAATTAATAGAATCAATCAGTTCTATAACTATCACAGCACAGAATTAACTATACCACACACAATCAAAGATGACACACTGATTTATAGTGGTTCCCCAAGGTCTGGGTACATCCACTTTCCTCGTTCGCCTATCTAGCAGTGTGCTAGATTCGGCCTAACTTCTTTGCTTCTACTTAGATCCGCAGATCTTACAGCTCAGAACCCAACAAGGCTCCTACAACTCAGAATGAGTCCACACTCCTACAGCTCAGGAAATCTACCATACCTTAGCCTTCAACAAGGCCTACAACTCAGAGATCAAAATCTCCTACAACTCAGGCTCTCAGCCCTACCTCAGCCTTTAACAAGGCCTACCACTCAAAGAACTTATCTCCTACAACTCAGCCTTTATAAATCATGCTTAAAACTCAGATCTTAAAAAGATCCTACAGAAAATAGATGTTAATTTTAAATCTACGACCACCCTGGTTGAGAGAGAAAGGATGGACGGTTTCTTGATCAGTTCTTGAACGAATCTGATGATAGAGATCAACCTGTCTTAGCTTTCTTCAAAGCTTCTTGAATCTGAACACAGTAGGGTTGATCTCCTTTGAAGTTGATCTTCAATCAGCTTCTTTCTTGAAACTCAGAAAACAATCTGAATTATTCTTGGCAGACTGATTCAGAATCTGCACTTAAGAGACTTTTTAATGTAAGTCCCTTTCTTCACTTGAATAGATGAAGCTCTCTCTCTCTCCAAATTCTTCTGAAGATTCTTCTGAATTATTCTTTGAATTCTCTTGACAAACTCTGAGTAGATCACCACTCGAGAATGTCTTCTTAGATCTTCTGTTGAAAATCTTCTTCTATTTTTCGTGTTTTATTATGTATCTCTATGTATCATGTGTATCGATCTCTTTCTTCTGTTGATAGAGAATGTCTTTATATAGACTTTCTCCATGGTAACCGGTTGATCCGGTTTCTAACAAACTTCTCACATCTCTGACAGTTATAGTAGACCGGTTGGTTATGGCAGCTGTCAAGTCTTCCAGTCACTTCTTGAAACTCTGTATGTGTCAGCAAAGTGTCGAGACTGAACTTCATCATGTGTCGACACAAGTAGACTAAGTGTCGACACAAGCCTTGGTGGTGTCGACACAGCTCTCTTGGTGTTGCCACTACTTCTCGACACAGCTTCTGTAGAATGTGTCGACACTAGTTCTGTGTGTCGACACAGTCACTTCTTTTCTTCACAAAAATCAACTTTGTTGAAACTCTGCTATGTGTCGACACAGTTGATGTCGACAAAGTCTTCTGTGTGTCGACACTGCCTCTATGTGTCGACACAGTTGTTGTCGACTAAGCTTTTTTGTGTGTCGACATAGATTCTTCTGGTGTCGACACAGTCTTTCCAAGTGTTGACACAATTGTCTCCAGGTGTCAACACAGCTTTTCTCCAGTGTCGACACAAGCCTTCATAAGTGTCGACACAGCTTCTCTGGTGTCGACTCATGGACTTAGAAACTTTTTCTTGCATTCCTGCATTTTCTTAACCTGCACATAAAACTCAAAACAACATTAAATACACCTTGATGCATATCTTTGAGTAAGGTGAGGCTTCTTCAAATCTGGTACACATTTTCCAATGTACCCAACAAAAAGAAATAGCAAAAAAGAGAACAACAAAAACGATAAACTCGGCGAAAAGGTTGCGGGTGGTAGGGGCAAGTGAGCGTGACTCGAAGCTAACGTCTTAGCTATAGGAGCGCTACAGAAATGCGGACCCCTAGCGTGCACAACAGTGTGAAGCACGCCGAAGTGAAAACAAAATGGATATATAAAAAATAGAAATTTTTTATATATTTTCAATGTTTAGTATTTTTGAAAAAAATTTGTTTTTGGTTTTTAGATTTTTTTCGCTTTTAGTTTTTTTTTAGTTTTAGAGATTTTTTAGATTTTTAGAGTTTTGAGTTTTAAAGTTTTTCTTGTTTTTTTTTGTTTTTTTTTTGGTTTTATGAGTTTAATATTTAGGATTTTTAGGATTTTTAAGTTTTTAGATTTTTTTGATTTTTTTTAGTTTTTAAGTTTTATAGATTTTTCGATTTTTTAGTTTTTAAGTTTTTTAGATTTTTTGAATTTTTAGTTTTTAAGTTTTTTAGATTTTTGGATTTTTTAGTTCTAAGTTTTTTAGATTTTTTGATTTTTTTTAGTTTTTAAGTTTTTTTGATTTTTGGATTTTTTTAGTTTTTAAGTTTTTTAGATTTTTTGAATTTTTAGTTTTTAAGTTTTTTAGATTTTTGAATTTTTTAGTTGTTAAGTTTTTTAGATTTTTTGATTTTTTAGTTTTTAAGTTTTTTATATTTTTGGATTTTTTAGTTTATAAGTTTTTTATTTTGAGTTTGTTAGTTAGTTAGTTTTTGTTAGTAGAAAACGACGTCATTTTATTTATATAATTTTATTATAACATAGGTTTTTTTATGTTTTTGGTTGTTTTTTTTTGAAGTAGTTTTTTTTATATTTATTTTTTATGTTTTTATTATTAATAGTTATTATTAATTTAATTTTTTTTGGTGGCCATTTTTTTGTATATAGATAATTTGTAAAATTAATAGTATTCCAGAGTTCGAAATAACAACACGAATGTTCCCCGACAACGGCACCAAAAACTTGATGCGGGTTAAAACTCCAAAAATTATTACGAGCTTGCGGCACCCCGGGCGGTTTTATTTAGAAAAGGCGGATGTGATTTTTATTTAGAAAACGTGGCGCGCAGATTTATTATTTGGATATAAAACAGTGAAATCGAGTTTTAACGAAGGGAGGCAAGTGCACCTATCGTGTGTAGTACAGGATATTCCGGTGTGGAATATCGGGGTCGTATTGTTCTCGGGATCGGTTCGATTATTTATACTCTTCCCTGGAGGGACTATTATTTTACTGATATTTACTTGTCGGGTAATTTTTTATATACAAGAAAAAAGACAATAAAAATAAAAGCAAGTAAAAAAAGTGGAGCTGATGAAGAGCTTGAATCGAGGGCACCGAATAAAATTTGAACTAAAATAAACTTTTAATAAAAAGAGATCCTAAGTTTCAAATTAATTAAGGCGGAGAATTAGTCGTGGAGGTTCCACTAAAATGAGCTTAACTAGCTATAGGAATATCGCTCACCTGAACGCTAATACTATTCGACCGGGCTCTCGTCCGACGAAGGATTCCTCTAACACCCGCATTACGCTAAGAACCCCGCTATTTGGTGGGGAACCCAATCCGGTAGAGTTTGCGCGCCTCCTCTCTCAAGAGTTAGTACGGAACTCCATTTACCAAAGGGGCAATCAGTCCATACGCACGGCCTCTCGGCTAGCTAGCGTATGAACTACGGAAATAGAGACCACACATCGATTATGTGGTTCTATGCGTCGTAAACCATTGGCAAACCTTAAGTTAATTTTAATTAAATAGAAAATCAGGACCTTTTAATATTTAAAGCAATTTTATTTGTCCCAATGCTCTATGATACTGAGGGCTAAGAACGGTTAGGCACTCATCGGAATGGGGACGGCTTGCGGCGAAAGCGATAAATAAAACAGTAAATGAAAACGATAAAAGAGAGCAGTAAAAGGAAAGCAGTAAATTGCAAGTCCTACTCAAACGAGTAGGACTGAAATGAAAGCTGTAAAATTACAAGTCCCGCCTCAAATGAGTGGGCGGGAGAAATAGAACAAGTCCTAGTCAAATGAGTAGGAGAAAATTAATGCACCCATGCACGCACTCTACTGAAAATTAAAACGCACGCACACAAATTCTACTCAAATGAGTAGGAGAAAAATTAAGTCCTGCCATTTAACTCCTAGCGAGTAGGCGGAAATAAATATAAGTACAAGTACTACTCAAATAATTACAGCAAAATAAAGACCTTCCATTTAAGTCAAGTGAGTAGGCGGTAAATAAAATCCTGTCATTTAACTCCTAACGAGTAGGCGGAAATAAATGCTAACACTCATGCACTCTACTTGAAAGTAAAACACACGCACACAAGTCCTACTCAAACGAGTAGGAGAAAATTAAAGATGGTCCTACTCAAATGAGTAGGAGAAAATAAATGCACACACTCTACAGAAAGAAAATACACACAGACCTGCCATTTAACTCAAATGAGTAGGCGGTAAATGAAGGCAACACACGCACACACTCTTCAGAAAGTAAATACTCACGCACTCGACATAAGTAAACACACACACACTTGCATAAATGAAATAAGGAGATGAAAATTATCTCATACACGCACGCACTCAGGCAAAAAAATAAGAAAAACAAAGTTATTGAAAAATTAAAACAACTGCATTTCTACCGCTAGAATGCGGTAAAAATGAATAAAAAGACAAAATAAAAATTGTTTGAGCAAAAAAGTTTTCAAATTAAAGCGAGTAAAGCAAGTGCTTGAAAAATTAAAACGTTTGCATTTTTACCGTTAGATTTTGACAGAAATGCATAAAAAGTGGAAATAAACATTGTTTGAGCAAAAATCTTTTTACGTATATGCTAAAATCAAAGCTGTTAAAAAAACTAAAATTACGCATTATGCATTCTTATAGCTTTGTAAAACATAAATAAGTGGAGGAAAGCTAAAAAGAAGCAACTATTTTAAAATCAAAACTAAGAAAAATCTAAGTTAAGAGGAATGAAAACCACCTTTTTTATCGTTTTACAAGTTGATAAGAATGAATATGGAAGCATAAAAATCCTAAGTCTAACCAATTTTAAAGAGTATGTTAAGAAAAATGACTATAATAACGGCTAGAAAATTTGATAAAAATGAAAGTATAATAAAAAGGTTTTCGTTTTAAAACATTAATTTCGTAATTTTAAGCTCATACACGCACACACGCAATATGAAAATGAAAACAAAGTACATAAGATTGATGAAAAGGAGGCCTTTAAAGAAATTCCAAAGCTTTGTAAGGATCAGAAAAATAACGATTTTATTAACAAAACAGGTTGATTACAAAAGCTTAAACAAACAAACTTCAAAAGGAGGGGGGGGGGGGAGAATCCTTACATAGCACTACAATAGCTCCAAACAGCAGCCCTTAATCATCAAAATGGTTAAAAAATTTGGAACAGGTTTACAAGCAGAAGGCTGGAATTTATAGACAAAAAATTTCATGGGACACACCCTCTGACACGGGCGTGTCAGGGGGCGTGTCACTACTATTCAAATGGCGGCCGTGAATTGACTGGAGATTTGACTTTGCGGCTGAAAATGCAGCGGTCACGCCCCAGCTCACGGGCGTGACGGTGGGCGTGTCGGGGAGGTTGAACTGGGTGTCGTTTGCATCGAAAGTCGCCGGTGGCGGTTTGTCGGGCCAGATGGAGGTACACGCCCGTGTCGCATCTTGACACGGGCGTGTCGGGTTGAGTCGACGAATGTCAAGTGAAAAATGTTAAGAGATGGTCACGGGCTTCGGCACGGGGCATGACACATGTCACGGGAGTGTCGCTCATGGGACACGGGCGTGTCCTTGTTTGGTCGACGAACGTTGAGTGCAGAACGTCGAACGCGGTGACACGGGGTCGGGCACGGGGCATGTCACATGCACGGGCGTGTCGGATCATGGGACACGGTCGTGTCTGACTTTTTCTTCAGAAATTTGTTGATTTCACGGGAAATTGACGTATCATGCCCTGGTCACGAGCGTGACTCATAGTACACAGGCGTGTACTTGCAATTTTTTGACATTTTTCCTGAAAATTTCAGGAATCAAAATAAAGCTAAGTTAGAATATTTTTTTACAAAAGTGAAACATTTTATTTGACAAAATTAAGTAAAAATAGCAAAAATAAATGAAAATGACTTAATTAATGTACATAAAAATGCGTAAATTTACAACTCATCACTTACATAACGGTCAGATTATATTAAATACAATCTACGTGGACCATTTAAGTGTAAATCAAATTTGAAATCAAAACTCTCTGACACTTAGCGAAATTCAGAATCAAAACACCATTTATCGAGAGAAATGAAAATTACTCGAGTATGAATTATGTTTGAAAGTGTAGCTAGATCTGATATACTCTAGGGGGGGTGAATAGAGTATGGTGCTTAAAAACTTTTTACAATAGTTGTTGTAATCTGAGTGAACAGGGAAGCAAATAATAAATCTAAACACAGCAGCTATCTAATCACAATCTACAAAAGAAACTAATCACAGATCACAGCCAGAAACAAAAATAAAGACAAGCAACCAGAAGACACAAGGAGCTATAGTGGTTCCCCTAAACTTGGGTACATCCACTCTTCTACCACCCTAGGTAGGAATCCACTGCAGGATGAGTTGATCATGTGTCATGGGCACCAATGAGCTTTTGATAAGGTGCTCAAAACCAATCCAGATTTTTTGATCAGGTGTCTTGCCTCCAATGAGCTTTTGATAAGGTGCTCAAAAACCACACACAAACTTTTGAAGGGAGTTTGAAAAACCCTCTACAGAGGTGGGGATGAGAGAGTGATGGAAGTCTTCTCTTTCTCAAAGCAGCTGAGAAGACTATGTGGATATGATGTTGTCAAAGCTCCCCGTGAGTTCTTGAGATGTTCAGGAAATGAAGCTTTGTTGTAGGGTGATAGGCCTTCAGAAAATGATCTCCAACAAATGATGATTTCAGCAGCAGCTGAAATGTGAGGTGTCTGGAGTCTTGAATGATGATGACCTTGAACACTTGACTCAAAAGAGATCTAAAGTTTTCAAATTTGTTGATCTCCTTTTGGTGATGGTGTTCTTGTGTGATTTCTTTGAGACAGAGAATATCTTCAACTTTCTTTCTTTTTCTCTTGAGTGATTGTTGTTAAGAAAAATGTTGTTCCAGAGAAAAGTTGTAGCAGAGAATATTTTTTGTTCTTCTTGTGCACTCTCTTCTTCTTGTTCTTGTTGTAAGAGATTTTAAAAATATTATTCTTTTATTCCTTTTGCTCTGAGTAGAAATGATCCTCTGTCAAGAATAGCCGTTAGCCTGTCATTAATTATATTCTTAATTTCTTTTGTCTTCTGGGGGAAAGTCCAATGGAACATTCCTTGATAATCCCTTGAAACTTGGTCCAGAATAAATGAAAATGGCTACAAGATCTTCTGAATTAATTGCTGAGAATAACTCCTTAACTGTTCTGAATTTGAATCTTGAAAGTCAATTAACTCTTTAGAAAAACGTCGAACTGAGCTCCACTATCGTCAAACTGAGCTCAGCGATTTGGACTTAGACAGTAACAGAGATCTTTGATCTGAGCTCAACTATCGTCGAAATGAGCTCAGAGATAGAGAATCAATACTGGAGTCAAGATCGTCGAACTGAACTCGAAGATCGTCGAATGGAGTTCGACGATTTGTTGAAGTTGAGCTCAGCGATCGTCGAATGGAGTTCGATGATCCGTCGAAGTGAGCTCAACGATCGTCGATTGGAGTTCGACGATTCGTCGTACTGAGCTCGACGAAATGACTTAGTCTCCAAACTGAAAAACCTTGGTGTTGAGGGCAGCTTCCAAACCTAACTACTAACCCTTAGACTCGATTCTAATTGACCTTTAGATCTATACAATTAGGTCAAAAACAGGTTTTCTAGAGACATTGTGATCCTGACCCAAATTAGTAATATGGTGTTCCAACAATATTTCTCGAGAAAAAATATAAAGTTCTCGAGAAGAAATACTTGAGGAAAATATAGAATATGAGTTCTGGTTTCTCGAGAATGGATAGACCTACTCGAGAAAAAATAATTTATGTGACTCGAGAAAAATTCTTCTATTACTCGAGAAAAAGAAAGCAGCTCAAGCAAATATTTTTATTTCTCCAGAAAAAACATCTGGTTCTCGAGAACTAACCTTGGCCTTCTCGAGAAATGTCTTCGGCTTTGTCAAGAAAAGAACTTAGAAAAATTCTGAGCTAAAATTTTTTATTACTTGAGAAAGTTAAGACCTACTCGAGTACTTCATGGCTTTCTCGAGAACTACACTTGGCTTTCTCGAGAAAAAGACTTCTGCTACTCAAGTACCTGACAAAGCTAACTCGAGTAATACATTTAATCTTACTCGAGTAATACCTAACATTTATAGTGTAAAATGTTGAAACCAAAAATCGGTCTCCTGTGGAGTTCGACCCTTGGGGAAGGGGTGGTCTCGCGCAAACTTTGCTCCTGTAAGAAAAACAACAAAGAAGGCAAGACTAAGCAGACCCAAGGGCTCGGCAGGGAGGTCCCAACACAAACCCGGAAGATCTCTGAGCGCTTCCCCTCCTTAGCCAGAAGCCGAGCTAAAGTACCCTCAGAAAGCACTTGAAAACAGGAGCAGGGAGGCACTCAAAGCGTGCCTCCTGAGGTACCCCTTGGGTCTTATTTATAATTTTTTGGAATCTGAACTGCCAACAACCAGAAGAACTGACCTGAAAATACAAAAAAGTCCCTGGGTTAGGTTGATGAGCTAGACGATCGTCGATCAAAGAGATCTCCAAGTCTACTCCAAAGGTTACTCAAGGCAACACCCATATTCCAGGGGAGGACAAATTTTCTCTGATACTAATTGAAGGATCAAGCGCATACCCAACTGCACTAAAAGCCCGGACTATTGGAGAGGGCGCTACTTAATTTCTTAAATAAGTAGCAAAGCGCCATGGGTCAAGTGAAGGAACACCGGACACAACAATCCCCCCCGGCGTCCAGCACAACCCGTCGGCTCAGAGGTGGAGTTACCACATGGCCCATATGGCTCAGAGGTGGGGTTACCACATGGCCCACACGGCTCAGAGGTGGGGTTTGTTAAAATTCAACAAACCGCAGACGCCCCCTTGGATACCCTGTTGAAAAACTCAACAAACCGAAGGAGAATACGCCCACTTATAATGTTGAAAGATTTCCCGGATCGTGGAGTTAGCATGGGTTATCTCAACAAAGCAGTAACAACCAACAACACATGCAGCACAAGCTTCTTTATTGATCAAGAGCAAACTTCTTTACAAGGTGAGACATACATGGCGAGACATGCTTCACCAAAACCCAACACCGGGAGAGCAGAGATAGTTACAAAGACAAGAATAAAAACAAGCCGCGCGGACTCAATCAACAAGCCGCCGACCTACTGCTGTGGAGTCCGCTCAGTCCGCCAGATCGCCAGACCACAACCCAAGCCGCGCGGACTCACCCTTTATTCCAATGCTTAGCTCTTCACCGCTGATCTGCACGCCGCCAGACCGCACAAGCTGCGTCACCGAATGGAACAGTCCGCCTGAAGCAGGCGACTTCCTGAACCCCGAACCAAGTCGCCAAAGAGAAGACCGCCTGGTCGCTATCCGCGACCTGCTGTTTACCGCTTGTTGCTTAACCGCAGAGTCCGCACTGTCCCTGACCGTAATCAGAGCCAAGTCCTGGCTTTCCAGCGCTATCCGCACAACCTGCACAGCACAACCGGGTCAACTCTCAATCCGCGCGGACACCAAAGTCCAGACCGCAGCAACTTACGCGAGCTCAATTACTGTTCACTTACTTCGGTCCAGGTTCCTCTCTTTTTTCCTTACGTGACATGGGTCCTATTTATAGGCACGACGATGAGTATGGTCACCGCCCTAGCCGATAGGATCACCGCCACAACTCGCAGCTAGAACAAGTGTGTCCGCCAGCCCGCGGACACACATTCCAGTTCGCCGCTCCTGTGTAGATAGCCAGTCCGCCCCAGCTTCTCCAAGGCCGGACTCCAATATCCAGCCCGCCTTGCCGCCAGAGACCAAGCCAGGACCACCACAGCCGGACTCCACAACAGCCGTGTCCGCCATTCTGCGGACAAGGCATCAGCCCGCAAAACCCGAGCCCGCAGCCTCACCATCAAGGCACCTGCCGGACTCAGCGGACACCCGGCTACCGTCCGCATATCCCATGTCCATTGCCTCATTGCCAAGGCACCTCCGGACTTAGCGGACACGCCAATCCAATCTGCTAACAGCAGACTCCAGTCCGCAACTCCTGAGTCCATAACCTCGTCACAAGGCTAAACCGGACTCAGCGGACTCCGGCTCCAGTCCGCAGGCTCCTGCACAAGCAATTCTCCAGTCCGCATTTCCCAAGCTAGCAAACAAGGCAACAGCACTTCTACTACGCTTGGCGGACTGAGAAACCAGCCCGCGCTCCACTGCGCGATCTCCCCGGACTGAGCCATCCTGGACTTGGTTCAGATCACACCAAGTCCAGTCCACTGGCCACAAGGGCCAGTCCGCACTTACTGGCGGACACTGGATCTAGCTCGCCATACCGGGCGACCTCCAGTTTCTGTCCGCGCTGACCGGCGGTCTCCGCGGCTTCCCGCTGCACCAGAGCAAGACCAAGACAACTGCCAAACCAGTCTGCCGAGCTCCAGTTCTTCAGTCCGCTTTATACCGGACTCCGCGGATAGCATTTCTATCCGCCCGGTTACTTCCTGGGAGTCAACCGCCTGCTGAGCATACACTGGCCTGTCAGACCGCCGCTGCTGTCCGCGTAGTCCGCGCGAACAGACCGCCCAGGCCGCCACAGAGAAAACCGCCTGCAACATCCCTACCGACCTAGCAGTCTGCCAACCCTGTCCGCGTAGTCCGCGCGGATAGGTTTCCCAAGCCTTCCATTCACCCACTTTCACTTCACAGAATTCAACACTCCCCCTTGAAGTGAGAAGTGGTGAATTACTCTAGCAGCTCCCGTAACCTTGCACCTGGTCCTTCCGATAGCATCTACGAAGAGATGTCAAAGACATAGTCCTCGCCCCGCATATCTTGGACCATGAGGGAGCCCTCCAGCATCGCCAAAAAGGAGTCATGCTTCCCTCTGTCTTCTTCAGCTTCAACCTCCACTCATGCATCACAGGAGTATCACCAACTTCCTTGGACACTGAAGTCCAAGCCTCGTTGCCTCTGAGAGAAGTCACCTCTTCAGACTTGGTGTCAACCACCTTCTTGATTCTAGTGGGGTCATCACAGCCAGAAGTACCTTGCTCGACCTGAGGGCTAACAAGGAAACACGGGACCAAGTCCGCCGTGTTCCCTTCACAATATCGAGCTGGTGGCTTACTGATCCTCTTCGATCTCCGAAGAACCTGATCATGGCTAACCACCTCCGCTGCTATTGAACCAGCTCCGTTCCCGGGCAAACCCGGAACAATGCTCCCTTTGCTCCCTGAACAAGACGCCTCCTTACTGGAACCAAGAGCACCTAGAGCAACACTCCCCCTGCTACCTGAACCAGAAGACTCCCCTCTTGAACAAGAACTGCCTGGAACATCGCTCCCCTTGCTTCCTGAACCGGAAGCCTCCACCTTCGAGCCAGAAGATCCTGGAGCATCGCTCCCCTTCTTCCCGACTCTGACGCCTTTGCCCCGGAGCTAGAACAACCTGGAGCACCTGGTGACTCAGGCAACTCCACTTCCTTAGCAGCATCCTCCTTCAGCCCACCATCTGACCTGCTTATCTCTAGCTCCACATAAGTGAAAGTCCACCTAGTGTCAGCTATGTGCACCTATGGGGGGGGGGGGGAATAGGTGACGTGTGGTTCTTTTGCGGAATTTATGGATGTACCTGCACAATAAAAACAACAAGCACAGCACACAGAATACACAACAAATTTATAGTGGTTCCCCGACTTGGGTACATCCACTTTCCCCCTTCGACCTATCTCCCCAACAAGGGACGACTCGGTCACTTCTCCAACGGGATTGAAATCCAATCCCTTCACTAACGGAAGGAGCCCTTCCACACGTGAGAGTCAACACTCCCACAAAACGGGTTGCACCCAACCCTTACAATACGGAACAAACGTTCCTTTACAACAAAATTAAATATAGAAAGTATGCGTGATACAAACTTCTTTTGGAGACTACGGTGTTCCTCTTGTTCGACGATGTGTTCTTGAAGTCGATGACGAGTATACAACCTTGGTCTCTCTTGGAGAGGATCTCCCGGAACCGGCGGCGGCAATCCGAGCGGCGGCTTGGTTCGGAGTCGGCGGCAACGAAGGTGCGCTGCTGCAGTGCTTTGAGATCCAAACTTCTTTGCAAAGCAAACTAGGTCTACCAACGGTCACTCTAGGATCGGTCGTCTCGATCGATTCGGACGGGGGTGTTTTTCCCGGTCAACAAATCGAGAGACAAGAGATCTCTGGATAGACACGTGAGACGCAAGCTTTGCTAAGCTTCTGTCGCCGGAGATCGGGAAGAACAACGATCAGCGGCGGTGACGTACTTGCCCGAGCGCGACGGCGGCGGAGGAGAGAAATTGCGATATTAGGGTTTCCGCTTGCTCGGCTTCTTTCTCTATCTTTGTTCCGTTCAAAATACCCGAGTATAAATACTGTAGCAACCTCCAATAAGACCGTTTGTGGGACCCATACTAGAAATCCCCAAATCCCGGTCCAGAAAATTAACAGCGGCAGAATCCGGTTCAGGAAGTTCCAGAAAAATGCCAAGTTAAAATCGGTGAGAATCGAAAGTGATTCTCGCCGAGTCGTCGAGAATCAAAGGTGATTCTCGACGATTCGGCGAGAATCAAAGATGATTCTCGTCGAATTTGCCTTGGTTGCACACACTGCTTTAAGCCAGGTCGAGACGGCGAGAATCAACCAGTGATTCTCGTCGATTCTGCGAGAATCACTAGTGATTCTCGCCGAATCGGCGAGAATCACTAAGTTATTCTCGTCGATTCTTACTTAGACGCAGAGGTGCTTGCTTAGAAGTTGCTGGATCGAATTCGGCGAGAATCAACTTCTGTTTCTCGACGAATCGGCGAGAATCCCAAGTGATTCTCGCCGAATCGGCGAGAATCACTTGGTGATTCTCGTCGATTCTAACTTAGACGAGATTTCGTCTTTCCACCCATGAGATGCTCCTTGACCCGTCCTTGCTCCTTGTCTGCTCCTGCATATTCACAGCCCTGTGCTTGAAAATAAGTGCACTCCAATAGAGAGAGTACACGTAGGCCAACACACTGATCTGCTCAACGAGGGATTACGTCGTGCAGACCCGTGTATATTGACCTACTGCACCCTGACATTGGTGTGCACTTAGCGTGGAAAAACTGCAAGCACAACTAGAAGGATTTTATCAAATACATAGGCTATTGACCTTAGCTTGTCCAGGGGCTTCTTCAAATCAGGTACATTGTGGATACAATACCCAACAATCTCCCCCTATTTGAAGAAGCCTAAACCCTACAAGCTAAGGTGAATAGAGCAAATGAGAATGAAAACCATAAACTGAAAAGAGAGTTGAGTGAGTTATCCATTACCAATACTAATTTCTTGGGAGCAAGCTTGGAGCCACCTTAGCCTTAGCCGAGAGGGTAATCTCCCCCTTTTTCGGCTTCTACAAATCGGGGTCTGTAGCGTTTTACCCTTTGCTCCCCCTCAGTTCTTGCATCTGTACTCACGCTGGAGTTCCTTTCTCCCCCTCAGTTCTTGCACGAGCCTGGAGCTTCTGTAGTCTTCATTCCTCATAATTGAGCATCCCCAATTCAGTCTTGAAGAGATTGAACTTGGCCTCGTCTAGGGGCTTTGTGAATATATCAGCAATCTGCTTGTCCGTGGGGACATAACATAGAGAGATATCCTTGTTCTCCACGTGCTCCCGAATGAAGTGGTAGCGTACTTCAATATGCTTCGTTCTGCTGTGCGACACCGGATTGTTGGCAATGGCAATTTCACTGGAGGAGTCGCAGTACATGGGTACTTCCTTGAACTGAAGGTCGTAGTCGGCTAACTGGTTTCTGATCCATAGAAGTTGTGCGCAACAGCTTCCTGCCGAGATATACTTTGACTCTGCTGTGGAGGTTGCCACACAATTCTGTTTCTTGTTGTTCCATGAGATAAGCCTCCTGCCGAGGAATTGACACGTCCCGGAGGTGCTTTTCCTGTCATCCCTGCTCCCTGCAAAATCAGCATCTGAAAAGCCTATTAGCTCGACATCATTGTTTCTCGGGTACCACAAGCCAAGATTAGGAGTACCTTTAAGGTATCTCAGAATTCGCTTTGCAGCGACATAGTGAGATTCCTTAGTGTTCACCTGATATCGGGCACAGACACATGTGGAGAACATAATATCCGGTCGACTGGCAGTAAGGTAGAGCAGGGATTCAATGATGCTTCTGTATTTGGTTTCATCGAAAGGTTTACCTTTCTCATCCTTATCCAGAGACATGGTGGATCCCATTGGAGTCCTCATAGAGGTTGCACTCTCCATACCGAATTTCTTAAGGAGTTCATTTGTGAACTTCGTCTGAGAGATGAAGATTCCATCCTCAGACTGTTTCACTTGAAGTCCTAAGAAATACTTGAGCTCTCCCATACTGCTCATTTCAAACTTTCCTTGCATAAGTTTTGAAAACTTTTTGCAAAGATTGTTGTCCGTTGATCCGAATATTATGTCATCGACATAGATTTGCACCAGCAAAATCTTGCCTTTGACTTCCCTGAGAAACAATGTTTTATCTATTTTACCTCTGGAGAACTTGTTCTCAAGAAGAAAACTAGATAAAGTCTCATACCAAGCTCGTGGAGCTTGTTTCAACCCATATAAGGCCTTACTAAGAAAATAAACGTGATTGGGATAAGTAGGATCGACAAAACCTGGGGGTTGAGCGACGTATACTTCCTCTTTCAGGTCTCCGTTCAGAAATGCCGATTTCACATCCATTTGATAGACTGTGAATCCTTTGTGTGAAGCATACGCCAGGAACAACCTGATTGCCTCGAGCCTTGCTACTGGTGCGAAGGTCTGGTCGAAGTCAATCCCTTCCTCCTGTCTGTAACCTTGAGCCACCAGCCTGGCCTTGTTCTTTACGATGACACCATGTTCATCCAGCTTGTTTCTGAAGATCCACTTCGTGCCAATCACATTCTGCTTGTATGGTCTGGGAACCAGCGTCCAAACCTTGCAACGTTCGAATTGATGAAGTTCCTCTTGGATGGCCAGAATCAATGCCTCATCCTTATTTGCCTCGTCGAACTTCTTTGGCTCAACCTATGACAGGAAGCTAAGATGCAATACTTCGTTAACTGTACCTCTTCGTGTTCTGACACCAATACGAGGATCCCCGATGATCTGATCTCTAGGATGATCTCTCACGTGCCGGAGCTCTAGAAGTCTGGCGTCTGGAGCTTCAACTACTTCTTGGGCTTCTCTTTCTTCGAAGAGATTTGTCCCATCTTGATCTTCAACATTTTCAGATGACGTGGAGGTGGAAACTTTGACGTACTTGGGAGCATCATCTTTAGCGGTCTCATCCAGACTCAGCTGTTCAAGTCTAGCACCTGCATCTTCAAGAATACTACTGGAAGAATTGTTGTTAAGCAAACTTCCTTCATCAAATACAACATTTATTGATTCTTCTACCACTAGGGTTTTCTTATTGAAGACCCTATATGCCCGACTATGGGAGCTATAGCCTATGAATATGCCTTCGAAGCATTTTTCACCGAATTTAGTACGCGGGTACTTCCCATTATTCAGTACATAGCATCTGCAACCAAAAATCCTCAAGTAGGACATGGTTGGTTTCCTGCCTTTCAGTAGCTCGTAGGGCGTCTTACGATGATGCTTGTTGATCAATGCTCGGTTTTGTACATGACATGCCGTATTGATACCCTCTGCCCAGAAGTATTCCGGGAGAGAAGCATCTTTCAACATTGTCGTGCGGGCTTCAATGAGAGTTCTATTTCTTCTCTCCGCAACTCCATTTTGCTGAGGAGTGCGCGGGGAGGAAAACTCATGAAAGATACCTTGTTCTTCACAAAATTCTGTCATTGCACCAGATTCGAATTCTGTTCCATGGTCACTTCTGATTTTGACCACGGAGCAGTTAAATTCGTTCTGAACCTGCTTGACAAAATTAGTGAAGATGTCAAACGTATCTGACTTTCGTTTCAAAAAGAACATCCATATAAACCGAGAATGATCATCAACTATCACTAGCGTATATTATTTGCCTCCCAAGCTATGAACTTGCATTGGACCAAACAAGTCCATATGCAAAAGGTAAAGACGTCGGGAAGAGTCTTTGTCAGCGATGCTCTTAAAGATAGCCCGAGTCTGTGTTCCCATCTGGCATGCAGGACATGGGCTATCTTTGATGCACTTGATACTGGGAGCATCCCTTACCAAGTCCTTAGAAAATAGCATACTAATTGTCTTGAAATTAATATGTGCCAATCTCTTGTGCCATTGTTCACAAAGAGATGCACTGCCTGTTGCCACAAGGCATACGGGGGTAGATGAATCTAAACTGAGAAAATCTAAACAAAAGATATTTCTGCTCCTAATGCCTGATAATACCGTTTCAGAAGAGGTACGTGAAATTATCAGACATTTATCCTTGCAGAACTTAACGTCATAACCTTTATCACATAACTGACTTACACTGATCAGGTTATGGTTTAACCCTTCAACATAAGCCACGTCGGTGATAGAGATTATACCGTTGGAAATCATACCATAACCTCTGGTGACTCCTCGATCTGACCCTCCAAAGATGACTTTGGGTCCATTCTCGACTGGAGCGTAATCACGCAGCAGGCTTCTTGTCCCGGTCATATGCCGGGAGCATCCACTGTCCAAATACCAGATCGGCGTTTTGGTGGCCTTTGGACATTCCTGCAAAACAAAATTAATTTGTCTTAGGAACCCAATCGAACTTGGGTCCTAGATTCCTGGTTAGCACACTCCCCCTCGGTTGGTTAACCCTACGAGTGGTCGGTCTCGCATTGCTAACCTGGGGAGTCTCGTAGTTCCTTGGATTAAACCAACAATCCACGGCAAAGTGACCGACTTTGCCACAGCACCAACAGTCAAATCTGTTGTACCTCTTCCTAGGCTCCTGCCTTACCCTGGGAACGGTGGGTACTGCTGGGGCCTTGGATCTGGAGGTGGAGGCCTCATGGTGACAACAGTCGCATGACGTTGTCACCTTCTGTATAACAGGCTTGGCTTTTGGTGCCTGCTTTCCATTACGGCCGCTAGAGAACGGACCATAATTTCCTATGTGGATTTCCTCATAAGGTGCCTTGAAGGCACTCTCACCGAAGTTCCGGGGAAAGTTCCAACCATCATACCGGCTCTTTGGCTTTGCAACCGAGAGCCGAAAATGATGCCCAAATGTTGACTCAAAGTCGTGTTGGTTGCAAGGAAAGCCAGGCTTTCTGAACGCAACAGGACTAAGAGGAGCCTTACCCTTTTCATCAGCAGAGGCCTTCTTGGCGGCCTTATTCATCCTCTGGTTCTTGTTTCTCCTAGATGAAGAACCAGATACCCCTATATGCCCCAAGCCAGCTCCTTTGGCCTGAGCAGAGAAGGTATCAACGACTGGAAGAACTGTTTTTGGCATGGAGAAGCTCTTGACGATCTTCCTTTCTACCGCAAGTAGTTCTTCCAACTTGTCGACTTCCTCCTGCTTTAGATCAAGGAGCTTCAAAGACTCTGAATGCTTGGAAGTCAGGTCAAGGTGTTCCTGTCGGAGAGAGATGAAGCTAGTGACCTCTTCCCTTAGGGATACACATTCACCCTTAAGGAATTTTACTTCCTTCTTCTCAGCCTTCAGTCTCTTTCGGCACTCATCGAAAGTGTTGAGCAGAAGCTCATACTTCTCGAGGAGCTCAGCTTCACGGGCTGAAGGGCCATCCTCAGGTTCATCATCCTGAGACTCAGGATCAGAGTCGGAGTCGGAGAGAGGGGTGTGAGCTTTTACCTTCCCAGTGAATGGGGGACATTCTCCTTCTGAGTCGGAGCGACCCACCAGCCCGAAGTAGGCTTCCTCATCATCACTGGAGTCTGAGGAATCAGACTCACTTAGTGTCTTTGGCCTTCTTGCGATGTAGCTCCGCTCCTTCTTCTTATCTCTGGAGGATTTGAGCTCCTCTCCTTTCCCTTTTTCTCTTTTGCTTTGATGGCAGTCGGCCACGACGTGTCCTGGCTTATTGCATCCAAAGCAAATAATATCAGAAGAACGATGTTTGTTAGGTTTAGATGCATACCTGTCAGAAGAATAATTTTTCTTCTGATGCCTGGAGGAGGAGCTGTCTTTCTTTCTTTGATTCCTCATCTTGAGGAACTTCTTGAACTCTCGGGTGATGAGGGAGAAATCCTCCTCCGACAGCTCTGAGCCGGAGGAGCATGGTTCAGAGTCCTCCTCCTCTTCCTTATTCCTCGCACGGTATGACATAGCACCCTTGCCCTTTCTGGAGTAAGTGGCTTTTAGGGCCACAGTCTTTTCTTTTGCAGCAGCCTTCTCTGCTTCTTCCTCTGCCTTCCTGGTGTTCAGCTGAAGTTCATAGGACATCAGCTTCCCAAACAGGATTTGTGGATCAGTTTCTGCTAGTCTGCCAAATTCTCTGATGGCGCAGATCTTTGTGTCCCATTCCTTAGTAAGGGACCTAAGGAATTTGTCATTGAGTTCACCATTGGTGAACACTCTTCCGTAGCCCTTGAGGGCGTTGACAATCTTTAGGAAGTTCTCGTATGTGACCCCGATCTCTTCCTTAGGCCCTTGCCTGAAGGCCTCATATTTTTGGTTCAGGAGGGATCTCCGATCATCCCTCACTTCATCCGTGCCCTCCATTAGGATGATCAGGCACTGCCAGATCTCCTGAGCAGTCCTGTAGTTGCTGAAATTTTGCATCATGGAATCATCAACTGCGCTCACCAGAATGTTTCGTGCCTTCTTGTCCAGTCCCACGAGCACCATCTCATCTTTGTCCATTTCTGAAGGTGTCTTCGGCACCTTCTTGGTGGGATCGATGGTGGAGGCCTTGGTGGGGACATAAGGTCCCTCCTCCACTATCATGAAGAGTCGAGGATCGACTGCTTCCATGTAAAATCTGATTCTGTCCTTCCAGATCGGAAAGTTTAGCCTGGTGCATACTGGGATCTTGCCGGAGAACTTGACCCCGTCCATAGTAGATATTTGTCTTCTTCTTGACACTAGGGGCAGGATTCAACTCAAGGTGTTGACCTTTTTGATGAGCAACCTCGCTCTGATACCACTTGAAAGTCCACCTAGTGTCAGCTATGTGCACCTATGGTGGGGGGGGAATAGGTGACGTGTGGTTCTTTTGCGGAATTTACGGATGTACCTGCACAATAAAAACAACAAGCACAGCACACAGAATACACAACAAATTTATAGTGGTTCCCCGACTTGGGTACATCCACTTTCCCCCTTCAACCTATCTCCCCAACAAGGGACGACTCGGTCACTTCTCCAACGGGATTGAAATCCAATCCCTTCACTAACGGAAGGAGCCCTTCCACACGTGAGAGTCAACACTCCCACAAAACGGGTTGCACCCAACCCTTACAATACGGAACAAATGTTCCTTTACAACAAAATTAAATATAGAAAGTATGCGTGATACAAACTTCTTTTGGAGACTACGGTGTTCCTCTTTTTCGACGACGTGTTCTTGAAGTCGATGACGAGTATACAACCTTGGTCTCTCTTGGAGAGGATCTCCCGGAACCGGCGGCGGCAATCCGAGCGGCGGCTTGGTTCGGAGTCGGCGACAACGAAGGTGCGTTGCTGCAGTGCTTTGAGATCCAAACTTCTTTGCAAAGCAAACTAGGTCTACCAACGGTCACTCTAGGATCGGTCGTCTCGATCGATTCGGACGGGGGAGTTTTTCCCGGTCAACAAATCGAGAGACAAGAGATCTCTGGATAGACACGTGAGATGCAAGCTTTGCTAAGCTTCTGTCGCCGGAGACCGGGAAGAAGAACGATCAGCGGCGGCGACGTACTTGCCCGAGCGCGACGGCGGCGGAGGAGAGAAATCGCGATATTAGGGTTTCCGCTTGCTCGGCTTCTTTCTCTGTCTTTGTTCCGTTCAAAATACCCGAGTATAAATACTGTAGCTACCTCCAATAAGACCGTTTGTGGGAACCATACTAGAAATCCCCAAATCCCGGTCCAGAAAATTAACAGCTGCAGAATCCGGTTCAGGAAGTTCCAGAAAAATGCCAAGTTAAAATCGGTGAGAATCGAAAGTGATTCTCGCCGAGTCGTCGAGAATCAAAGGTGATTCTCGACGATTCGGCGAGAATCAAAGATGATTCTCGTCGAATTTGCCTTGGTTGCACACACTGCTTTAAGCCAGGTCGAGACGGCGAGAATCAACCAGTGATTCTCGTCGATTTGGCGAGAATCACTAGTGATTCTCGCCGAATCGGCGAGAATCACTAAGTGATTCTCGTCGATTCTTACTTAGACGTAGAGGTGCTTGCTTAGAAGTTGCTGGATCGAATTCGGCGAGAATCAACTTCTGTTTCTCGACGAATCGGCGAGAATCCCAAGTGATTCTCGCCGAATCGGCGAGAATCACTTGGTGATTCTCGTCGATTCTAACTTAGACGAGATTTCGTCTTTCCACCCATGAGATGCTCCTTGACCCGTCCTTGCTCCTTGTCTGCTCCTGCATATTCACAGCCCTGTGCTTGAAAATAAGTGCACTCCAATAGAGAGAGTACACGTAGGCCAACACACTGATCTGCTCAACGAGGGATTACGTCGTGCAGACCCGTGTATATTGACCTACTGCACCCTGACATTGGTGTGCACTTAGCGTGGAAAAACTGCAAGCACAACTAGAAGGATTTTATCAAATACATAGGCTATTGACCTTAGCTTGTCCAGGGGCTTCTTCAAATCAGGTACATTGTGGATACAATACCCAACAATAAGAGCTACCCCAATACGGCGTCAACTCATCAAAAACAATGTCTCTCGACACTATGAGTTTCTTCGTCGCAGGATCCATACACCTCCATCTTCTTCTCTGCTCATCATACCCAACAAAGACTAGCTTTGTCTTGAGAGCACCCGGAGAGTGTATATAGCAGGTAGATCCAAACACCCGAAGGTGCTTCACTGAGGGCTTCACTCCGAACATCAGCTCATAAGGAGTCTTCATTATGATCGGACTAAGAGGCATCTGGTTGATGACATGAGAAGCACAGGCAATTCCCTCCGCCCAAAGAGCCTTCGGAACGCCTTTACTCTGAAGCCAACACTTGCAGGTCTCCGTTAACCAACGGATCATCCGAGCTGCAAAACTACCTTATTGTGAAGTATGTCCACAAGAAAGCTCCATCCGGATCCCTTGCTTCCGGCAAAAGCGTGAGAACTCGGTTGAGCCAAACTCACCACCGATACTTGTCCTCAACACCTTGATCCTCCGGCCAAGCTGGCCTTCCACAAGCTTCTTGAACTCCACAAACAAGCGTACCATGTTGGACTTCTTCTTCATAAAGTATACCCAAGTATACCCAGAATAGTCATCAACCAATATCAGCATGAACCTGCTGCCTCCAAGACTGGCCGTGACGGTCGGTCCCACCAGAGCACAATGGACAACCGCCAATGGTGCATTACATCTGGATTGTGCTTTGTCAACCATGAAGCGATAAGCTCCACTTTCCTGACATCCCGCACACCCCCGACCATCGCCATAGGATGACAATCTAGGCAAGCCTCTTACGAGTCTTCTTTCCGCCATTGCTTTCAGCTTGTCCATCCCTACATGCCCAGTCTTTCATGCCAGATAGCAGCACTATCACTGGCATTCCTCCGATCAACTCCAGAACTAGTTGATATCCCAACTGCGTTCTTCTCCATCCTCCCTACCTGAGCAACGTTCGCCAAGAGCAAGACAACCTTGCACTCCTTCCGAAGATGACCTTGCTGCTTGCATTTATAACACCTTGGTCCTTCCTTCCTCTTCCTATCACGCCTAGGAGAAACACTCCTTTATTCCTGATACGAAGTAGAGGGACCATCTTCCACAGCAATCTTCACCTTCTTCCTGAACAACCCATCAAGGGAAGTCCAGACCTCCGCAGCTGACCGACATCCACTGATGTGGTCCAAGAGCTCCGATGAGATCACCTGCTTGAGAATAGACTCCGCTTTCGCATTTGCCTCCTTCCAAGCTCTCATCGCCTCAGCATTGCCAGCAATATCCTCTTGTCTTCCTGCTCCGCATACAACCTCCCAAAGGTCCTCGCCAAGAAGAAAGCTCTTCATACAGGACTTCCACCGTTCACAGTTCGTCTCTGTAAGAAGATCAATTCCAAGACCACTTGCATACTCCACTGCCATGGTTCTACCACTGGTTACCTCTACAGAAGAGCAACTACTTCCATTGAGCACTGCTTGACCACTCCAACAACCTCGCTTTGATACCATGTTAAAATTCAACAAACCGCAGACGCCCCCTTGGATATCCTGTTGAAAAACTCAACAAACCGAAGGAGAATACGCCCACTTATAATGTTGAAAGATTTCCCGGATCGTGGAGTTAGCAGGGGTTATCTCAACAAAGCAGTAGCAACCAACAACACATGCAGCACAAGCTTCTTTATTGATCAAGAGCAAACTTCTTTACAAGGAGAGACATACATGGCGAGACATGCTTCACCAAAACCCAACACCGGGAGAGCAGAGACAGTTACAAAGACAAGAACAAAAACAAGCCGTGCGGACTCAATCAACAAGCCGCCAACCTACTGCTGTGGAGTCCGCTCAGTCCGCCAGATCGCCAGACCGCAACCCAAGCCGCGCGGACTCACCCTTTATTCCAATGCTTAGCTCTTCACCGCCGATCTGCACGCCGCCAGACCGCACAAGCTGCGTCACCGAATGGAATAGTCCGCCTAAAGCAGGCAACTTCCTGAACCCCGAACCAAGTCGCCAAAGAGAAGACCGCCTGGTCGCTATCCGCGACCTGCTGTTTACCGCCTGTTGCTTAACCGCAGAGTCCGCACTGTCCCTGACCGCAATCAGAGCCAAGTCCTGGCTTTCCAGCGCTATCCGCACAACCTGCACAGCACAACCGGGTCAACTCTCAATCCGCGCGGACACCAAAGTCCAGACCGCAGCAACTTACGCGAGCTCAATTACTGTTCACTTACTTCGGTCTAGGTTCCTCTCTTTTTTCCTTATGTGACATGGGTCCTATTTATAGGCACGACGATGAGTATGGTCACCGCCCTAGCCGATAGGATCACCGCCATAACCCGCAGCTAGAACAAGTGTGTCCGGCAGCCCGCGGACACACATTCCAGTTCGCCGCTCCTGTGCAGATAGCCAGTCCGCCCCAGCTTCTCCAAGGCTGGACTCCAATATCCAGCCCGCCTTGCCGCAAGATTCCAAGCCAGGACCACCACTGCAGGACTCCACAACAGCCGTGTCCGCCATTCTGCGGACAAGGCATCAGCCCGCAAAACCCGAGCCCGCAGCCTCGCCATCAAGGCACCTGCCGGACTCAGCGGACACCCGGCTACCGTCCGCATATCCCAAGTCCATTGCCTCATTGCCAAGGCACCTCCGGACTTAGCGGACACGCCAATCCAGTCTGCTAACAGCAGAATCCAGTCCGCAACTCCTGAGTCCATAACCTCGTCACAAGGCTAAACCGGACTCAGCGGACTCCGGCTCCAGTCCGCATGCTCCTGCACAAGCAATTCTCCAGTCCGCATTTCCCAAGCTAGCAAACAAGGCAACAGCACTTCTACTACGCTTGGTGGACTGAGAAACCAGCCCGCGCTCCACTGCACGATCTCCCCGGACTGAGCCATTCTGGACTTGGTTCAGATCACACCAAGTAAAGTCCACTGGCCACAAGGGCCAGTCCGCACTTACTGGCGGACACTGGATCTAGCCCGCCATACCGGGCGACCTCCAGTTTCTGTCCGCGCTGAACGACGGTCTCCGCGGCTTCCCGCTGCACCAGAGCAAGACCAAGGCAACTGCCAAACCGGTCTGCCGAGCTCCAGTTCTTCAGTCCGCTTTATGCCGGACTCCGCAGATAGCATTTCTATCCGCCCGGTTACTTCCTGGGAGTCAACCGCCTGCTGAGCATACACTGGCCTGTCAGTCTGCCGCTGCTGTCCGTGTAGTCCGCGTGAACAGACCGCCCAGGCCGCCACAGAGCAAACCGCCTGCAACATCCCTGCCGACCTAGCAGTCCGCCAACCCTGTCCGCGTAGTCCGCGCGGATAGGTTTCCCAAGCCTTCCATTCACCCACTTTCACTTCACAGAATTCAACAGGGTTACCACATGTCCACGGTTGCACGGCTCAGAGGTGGGGTTACCACATGTCCACGGTTGCCTGACCCGCCGGACCCACATGGGTAGAAGGGAAAAATCAGGATTTAATAGCGCCCCCCCCCCCCCCCCCCCCCGTCTTGAACCCGTGACATGCTCTGGTACCAATTGAAGGATCAAGCGTATAACCAACTGTTCCAAAAGCCCGGACTGTTGGAGAGGGCGCTACTTAATTTCTTAAATAAGTAGCAAAGCGCCACGGGTCAAGTGAAGTAACGCCGGACCCAACAACCTATTTTCGGACTCATCTGGGCTAGTTTTCACACGGTTGCAGTTCACTTTTAGTTCATTATCATATATATTTCATCCTGTCTTTATTTCCATAGGAAGTGCACATCTAAGCCCATGGTTGTGTATTTTGTTATTTTTATAGTTTGTACTCCCTTTTGTGATTGTCTGGAATGTCTGCACAGATTAGTGGTTGGTTTTTCCTTTCGGTACAGGGGTTGTGTGCGTGTTCCGGGATGGTTGTGAAACAGGAATACTGCGCACGATCATGGGATCTAATGCGCACGACCACTGGTCGTGCGCCGCCGATCGTGCGCACTACTCTACGTTTTCTATAGAATCAGCCTGGGGTAAGCGCACGATCACTGGACATTTTTCGCACGACCACCGGTCGTGCGCCACTGATTGTGTGCATTGATTCCTCATTTCTGGAGTCCTATCTAGGTAATAGCACGATCATTGGACTTAGTGCGCACGACCACTGGTCATGCGCCACTACTCATGCGAAGTATCCCAGTTCTTCTTCCTGATATTCCATGCCAGTGCACACGAGCATAGGACATAGTGCGCACGACCACTGGTCGTGCGCCTGTGATCGTGCGCATTGTTCATTTCTGCTTTTCTATAAATTGTGCAGGTCTCACCCTAATCAAAGGATCCGCAGATCGCCCATTTCCTCCGCCGTTTTCCGCCTTCTCCGCCGTTCCCCTTCATCTTCCACCCTAGGGAGGTGCTCCGGGCAAGCTTTCACCGCCAAATCCGAGCCGGAGCTTCCTCTCGGCCTCCTCCTTCATCCATGAGCTTCAAGTAGGGTTTGACGCCATAGCCATCAAGCAAAGGAAAGCTAGCAAACTTCATCCGCTATCGTGAGACGAAGAAGACAGGCCATTGGAAGGTGGTGACAGCCCTTCTCTACCCCGGACGAAGTTGAGGACGGAGCTTGAACGCGGAATGACAACCCGACGATTCCAACCGTGAATCCTCAGCAAGACTTCGGATTCGGTCTATCTCTTGTCTTGTACTTGCTTTATTGTTGTATATGTGTGTTAAAACTGTATTTATATTGATGTTGTTGCACTTTAGAAGTAAACTTTACTAGAATCATGTCTATGTGATTTTGTGTATTTTCGTTATTTACTTGAGGTGTGCCATAGTCCATCCACCAGCATCCACCCTTGCCGCACTAGCAATTGCTAGTGGCGTGCGTTGCGAAGAGGTGCTTTCGACCCTCATTCCGCCATTCTAACCACCTCATCCGCTATCCTTCTCGTCCATCCGCCTAGTTGATTCGGTGCATAGAGGCCCGACTAGTTTTCCATTCCGCCTGGCGAAGCATCGCATAGCGGCGTTGCATAGGAGTAGTTGTTAGCATTTTATTTTCTGTTTCCGCAACATCAAAACCTCCCCTTAGTTAGCTCCGACCTGAGGACTTCAATCTCAAGTCCTCCTTGAAATTAACTCCACCTTACTGTGTTCCTTGTGAGATCGATACTTGGGAAAACCCCCATTTTATATTACTTGTGCGACCGGTTCACTGTCGTGATCTATAACAACATGTTTTTGGCATCGTTGCCGGGGAACACAGTCGTGTGAGTTTTTGGAGAGGGAGATAATAGATTGAATCTCTTTCCATTTGTCTATATCATTTTTTTTATTTATTTGCTTTGGTTATTAGAATTTTTATTTTGCTTATTTCTTTTTACCCTTTTCTGATTTTTGATTTAGATAGCAGATCCGTGCTATTTTCATTTTACCTGTGTTGCACTTTTTCAGTAATCATTTTTGTTCGTGATGGATTCTGATGCTCAGTGCCGTATTCTTGACACTTTGCGCCGATCCATCGATGCCATTGCTGCTATGAATGCCGAGCATTGCATTCGGTGTTTCTTATGTCAAGGTGAGGGCCACATGTTGAAGGATTGCCCTCGTTTGTGCAAGCCTTCTCCCTCTGAGGGCGTGTTCCCAACAACCTCCCGTTCGCGGAAGACTGTTGTGGACAGGCCTACCAGGGTGTTGCCTGGCCCATACACTGACATAACACACTTTGCTCATTCTCTACCCGTTGAGATTACCGAAGAATCTCTAGCCGTATACAGCTCTTTCATGGGCCCCTCGATCCCTTTTTACGACCTTTCCTTGAGTGATGATCACTCTGGTGTTAGCCAACAAAAAGAGGAGCAGGAACTCATGGGCGCTCCTGTATGGGATGATGAGATTGTTTCGGTCATCGACGGGGTGGCGTCTGCGAATGATTTTGCGATGGGGCCTGCTCATTCAGTGCTTGATTTTGAGAGCAGCCTTGCCCCTCCGCAATTTTTGTCGGATTGTGCTACTCCATTTTCTTGTGAGTCGGTTGATGATGTCGTACTTGTTGATGATTCGGTGCCTGAGGTTGCGCCGAAGTGGGATGATGATTCCTCTATCTCCGACGGAGAAGGTGGATTTTCGGAACCCTTTTACGCACCCGGTGGGATGAGGAATACCCTATTTCCGATGCGGAGGTTTGCACCTCCTTATTGGATGAGGCCGTTCTTCTTACCACCGCGGACCTCGAGTTCTCGGATTCTCCTCGGTACGACTCGTATGATACCGACGATGATCTCTGCTTGGATCCTGCTGAGAGTGATACCGGGATCACTCACCCTATTTCTGATTATTTTAGTTCTTCTTCTCTTTTATTACTTGATCCCCCTTCTTTATCTGAGCCTGTGCAGGATGAGTCTCCACAGGTATGTTGGGATGATGATGAGCTTTGTGCTCATGCCATTGCCATCGCCTCCTGCGGGCCTGTGATAGACGATACCTTACTAGGCAAGGATTTGTTTTGTGGTGAGATGAGTGAGGACCAGGCCTCCTCCTCATCCTACTTCCTATTTCTTCTACCTGTGTTGGGCAAGTATTATTATTTAGGTAGAGGGGTAACTGTTCTATCACCGTATCGGTACCCGTTACCGAAACGGATATTGGAACAGTTACCTGTGCACTTTTTATTTCATAGGCCCATTAGCTAGAACTGTTTCGAATGTAATAAGTCATGCTGGGATGACAATAACCCCAGTACTTATCTTTTATTTCCTGCATTTTTATTTTCCTGTCTATTTTATTTTAGCATTTCTTTTTGTATATTTTTGTTTTGTTTTTGCGGAGCTCACCCCTGCAGGTATTCTTGGCAAATTGCATTGGCAGGGTTCTGATTCTTCATATGGCGGACCTGCTTCGGTTTCCACGCGTCTTCGGGTATGCTCACTAGCTGAGCATTGGGTAACCTCTTCCCTTAGCTTTTTATGATTTTAATTTCTCTATTATATGCTGTTTTGCTTAGTTTAAGTCTGGGGGAGAGATCTGTTACCTTTTGCACGTGCATATCTCATGTGCATACTAGAAGCTTTTATTGTTATATTTTGATTAGTTCATTGCATCACACACCACTGCACCCACATGAGCGCGTGCTTATCTTTTTGCGTGCTGCGAGTTAAACTCATTTTTTCGTTAGATTTGGGAAAATTATGGTGCTGACATAGTATTGTGAGACAGAGTAAAATGTTGGCCTTGTTGTGATCCTAGTCAACTGCTCTCGTCTCGTGTAGAAATTCGAGTAGATTAAATTTTGTTGTATGCTTTTAGTTTTATATTTTTTCTAATTGCGTAAATACGTTTTATTCTACTCAAAAGTTGGTGAATCCGGTGTGAATCCGACGGCAGCTTAGGGATGTGTGTAGATGGTCATTAGTTTTGTATTGCTCGAGTCGGGAGGATGGATAGTCTTTCTCGTTGGCTAAGAACTTGCCCCAAGCTATTCTTGAAGCATGGGTATAGGTTAGTCATGCATGAGTGTGATGTAGGCCATCATTTTGGCCCGGTTGGGCTTTGTACCATTCCTAACGTCTTATCCTCGCTAGCCCCATTGTGCCTACCCTTCTTTTGATTCAGCTCCACCATGATTTCACCAAAGCCCCATAGCCAATCCTAGTCGCACACCCAAGTTGAGCTTTAGTGTTTACATATTCATGTTGGGATGTGATGTGGTGATTTTATTTGTGAAAATGTAGAAGTGCTCCCAAGTTTATTTCTGCTGAATTGTGAAAATAAAATGAAGAAAAAAGAAAAAGAAAAATATTTGTAAAGAAAAAGAAAAAGAAAAAAAAAGTAAAAAGGAAAAGTAAAATTGAAAATCATATTTGAGATGTGCTTATTTTTGGAGTAGGCGGTGCACACACCCATATATTAAAAGTTTAGTTTGGGGGTGTGGTGTACCCGCATATATTTTGGTTAGCTGATGGATTCCCTTCATACTAGCTCCTTTGGGTTAGGTGCAGAGCCTTCTTGTTTATCCTTGTTTACCTCACCGAAACCCAAGCCCCAGCTCTTCACCTAAAGTCCTACTGATTCGTGTGTGAACAAAACCAGTGCCGTGGAGAGAATGCGAAAGGGCAAGCATATGGTCACCGACATTGGTGGATTCCTTTGGAGGTTATCCGGAGCCCCGATCTTCGGCAATGCTCGCCTAGCGATTAGTCTACTTTCTCCCTATGCGTGACCGAATGATTCACCGTGATTCCATTTTTGAGTAATAATAAAATTTTGATACGCATTGTGAAAAGTATAAACTATTTTGTATACTTAGAAATTTCTTCTATTATATTTTTACGCACGCAAGCATGCGACTTCGCATGATACTTCGTATCGCAATTTCTTTGTTAACTAGTATTTTTCCCTATCTGCTTAGATTTTGTTTGCTCGGGACGCGCAAACAGTTAAGTCTGGGGGTGTGATGAGTCCACTTTATATACCTATGTTCGGACTCATCTGGGCTAGTTTTCACACGGTTGCACTTCACTTTTAGTTCATTATCATATATATTTCATTCTGTCTTTATTTCCATAGGAAGTGCACATTTTAGCCCGTGGTTGTGTATTTTGTTGTTTTTATAGTTTGTACTCCCTTTTGTGATTGTCTGGAATGTCTGCACAGATTAGTGGTTGGTTTTTCCATTCGGTACAGGGGTCGTGTGCGTGTTCCGGGATGGTTGTGAAACAGGAATACTGGGCACGATCATGGGATCTAATGCGCACGACCACTGGTCGTGCGCACCCGATCGTGCGCACTACTCTATGTTTTCTATAGAATCAGCCTGGGGTAAGCGCACGATCACTGGACATTTTGCGCACGACCACCGGTCGTGCGCCACTGATCGTGTGCATTGATTCCTCATTTCTGGAGTCCTGTCTGGGTAATCGCACGATCATTGGACTTAGTGCGCACGACCACTGGTCGTGCGCCACTACTCGTGCGCAGTATCCCAGTTCTTCTTCCTGATATTCCATGCCAGTGCACACGAGCATAGGACATAGTGCGCACGACCACTGGTCGTGCGCCTGTGATCGTGCACATTGTTCATTTCTGCTTTTCTATAAATAGTGCAGGTCTCGCCCTAGCCAAAGGATCCGCAGATCGCCCATTTCCTCCGCCGTTTTCCGCCTTCTCCGTCGTTCCCCTTCATCTTCCACCCTAGGGAGGTGCTCCGGGCAAGCTTTCACCGCCAAATCCAAGCCGGAGCTTCCTCTCGGCCTCCTCCTTCATCCATGAGCTTCAAGTAGGGTTTGACGCCATAGCCATCAAGCAAAGGAAAACTAGCAAACTTCTTCCGCTATCGTGAGACGAAGAAGACGGGCCATTGGAAGGTGGTGACAGCCCTTCTCTACCCCGGACGCAGTTGAGGACCGAGCTTGGACGCGGAATGACAACCCGACGATTCCAACCGTAAATCCTCAGCAAGACTTCGGATTCGGTCAATCTCTTGTCTTGTACTTGCTTTATTGTTGTATATGTGTGTTAAAACTGTATTTATATTGATGTTGTTGCACTTTAGATGTAAACTTTACTAGAATCATGTATATGTGATTTTGTGTATTTTCGTTATTTACTTGAGGTGTGCCATAGTCCATCCACCACCATCCACCCTTGCCGCACTAGCAATTGCTAGTGGCGTGCGTTGCGAAGAGGTGCTTTCGACCCTCATTCCGCCGTTCTAACCACCTCATCCGCTATCCTTCTCGTCCATCCGCCTATTGATTCGGTGCATAGAGGCCCGACTAGTTTTCCATTCCGCCTGGCGAAGCATCGCATAGCGGCGTTGCATAGCAGTAGTTGTTAGCATTTTATTTTCTGTTTCCGCAACATCAAAACCTCCCCTTAGTTAGCTCTGACCTGAGGACTTCAATCTCAAGTCCTCCTTGAAATTAACTCCACCTTACTGTGTTCCTTGTGAGATCGATACTTGGGAAAACCCCCATTTTATATTACTTGTGCGACCGGTTCACTGCCGTGATCTATAGCATCATGGGTCTGCCAACAGCCAAACTCCGCTGTCTTAAGAAGATATGCGCAGTCCAACCTGGTCTGCCAACAACGTGGTTTCGCTGTTCTGAGAAGCTATTCGCACCATGGGGCGCCAGCTCGCCTCCAATCCCCCTCCGCGGGAGGCAGGAGTGACCTGGCTCCAGCGGACCGCCTATTTTTCTTGGGCGAACACGAGCCGGACCGCCGTGACCCGCCAGTCCTCTGCCGGGGCGGACATGCGACCAGGTCACGTGTAGGGGGCGGGCTAGCGTCCATCGTGACCCTCCGATCAGCTCGCAGGTCACGGGTTGCCGACCCCATCCGCTATTGCTGGTGCGACGAAGGGCACCCCCCGCTCTGGTCGGCGATTCTCTGAGCGAGCGGGGGAGTAAGGGAGCCGTCTCGCCCGTCTCGCTCGCCTGAAATGAGCGGGAGCGGACCAGCCCCCTGCCGCATGTCTGCTCGCTGCTTGGGTGCAGGTCGCGGGGCTAGATCCGCTCGATCTTCCTGGTGGGACTCGCTCGACGAACACGGGGTTGTACACAATCCCCGCTCTTTTTGAGCTTGATACAAGCTCGGAAAGAATCATCCAACCCGCGTGTTCGGCGAGTACTGTGCTGAGCTGGCAGGGAATCTTCTGGTGGGGCCCCACTATTCGGCTATAAATATACCGCTGAGCCCAGGGGAGGCTCCCCAGACCCTCTCATTTTTCTTGAACAGACTGCAGTTTCTTGATGCCGGTCAGCGAAGAAGTGCGAGCTCGCCTAGCGGCTGCGGGCCAGAAGACTCGGGAGGAGGCCCTCGAGGCTGCCCCTTGGTTAGTGCGCGGGTCTCCCGGCCTCTCTTCAGTTCGGTGAAGGGGAAGATCGTGAGGCGGTCCCCGACGAATAACTTCCCGGGTTCTAGCTCGGCGGCTGGCGATGAGGTCGCTCCTGAGATTTGCGACCTTCCTCCTCAGCTCGTTGCTACGTCTCTGACCCCTCGTCTTGCAGGCATCGCTTCGTGAGGACGAGGAGGACCGGGGGGAGGATCGCCCCCCTCCCTTGTCATCTGAGAGGGCTGGTAGTCCTTCGGGTCTGGACTGTCCACCCCCGAATACCCCTCGTCCGCCAGTTCCCCCCGGACTAGGGAAATCTCTCGCGGCCCTCGAGGGGGAACCTTTTCAGGGTCGTCCGGGCTCCTCTCGCCCTTCTATCGGTACGGACGACGTGCCAACCCCTGGTAAGTTCATGCTTAGCGCTTACCCTTGTTCTCGCTTGTTCCTTATGAATTGCCCCCTTTTTATAGGCTACAACATGGTGTCCTCCGAAACGGAGATGAGCGAAGGGTACTCACCTCCGCCTGACGTGGAGGGTGTTTCAGATTACCTAGGCGACCCGGCTGATGCGGTGGGGATGAATAGGCAGGTGACGCGGCTGTTCCAGAAACATACTTTGCTTCTCCAGGAGCTCGTGAAGAGGGTCGACCAAGACAAGGCTGACACCGAGGCTCGGCTCGCGGCCCTGGAGGGGGCCCCGCGCGCTGCAGAAGGTGGCGAGGTCACTTCGCCCGGTGTGCACATCACGCGGGCCGAGGAGCGCCTAAGGAATGCCTCAGAGCAAGTTGGCCTGGCCCAGCAGGAGCTGGTGGCGGTGTGCGACTATCACTATCCTCGCGTGCCGCCGCGATCCGGAACGCAACGACGGGGCAGGTGGAAGTGGATCCAGTACTGATCCACCCTCCCTTCTCCCCGCCTGCGGGATATCGTCGGGTCGCTACTATTTCAAAGTTATCGTGTATCTGTAACGATTTGCAACTCTCTTTGCCCGCCAATGGGCCTAATTTTCTACTGCTGATTTATGTTGAAATTACCATGTCGTTGCCTTTACTCTCCGCCGGGCGGGCTCGAGGGTACTCGCGTACTTTGCTCGCCCTCCCTATGGGGGGAGGGAAGGTCAGGGAATAGATTCGCTCTACCCGCCCCGCCGATCGGGGCGCGGGCGAGCTGAGGGGCTCGCCTGCCGGGAGTCTCCCCGACTCGCGCGGAATCCCGGGCGGGTGCGGGCCAAGACTCGCCCGCTCAAGCTCTGCGCGGATGCGGTCGGGCGAGAACCGCGCCTGATCGGCCTTGGCGGTGCGGTTGTGCGCTGGGAAGTCGAACCGTCGAGCAAATTTTTGCTACACGCACCCCGTCATTCGACGGGAAGTTTCCCGCCCTTTCTTTGTCCCTATAAATAGGCCTTGCCGGCTCTTATTCTCTCACCGGTTCAAAACACTCTCCCGCTTCCTGCTCTCCGCGAAGCACGGCTCGTGCTCGCCTTCTGGATCTGTCTCGCACGTTTCGCGGCAATTCGGTGGAAATGGGCGGTGGCGGCGGCGATGCGGACAGGCGAAGCAAGTGCGCCTGGACATTCTCAGAGCACGATTTTCCTAACGCCGTCATCTCGGAACGCGAGTACCTGGATGCCCTCGGCGACCACGTCCCGCCGCGCTTTTCGGCGAGACGGCCCGGGGATGGAGAAAAGATCAACGACCTATCCAGGGACGAGCTCGTCATACCCCTGGCCCACTTCGAGGTGGGTCTGCGGCTTCCCCTGTGGCCCGAGGTACGCCAAGTCCTGAAGTACTTCGGGGTCGTCCTGGGGCAGATGACCCCGAACTCCATAGCCGTTATGGTGGGGTTCGCCTATTTTCTGCGGGAAGAGCGAGTCGAGTTCAGTCTCGCAGTTTTTCGGAAGCTATTCTCCTTCCGGGAGAACCGAGACGGGACCGCCTATTTCTCCAGCGCCCACCTCAAGGTGCGGGAGACCGTAAATAAGAGTCACAACTGGCTCAAAAAGTTCCTGTTCGTCAAAGGGGATTTCGGCAACGTCCCCTTCTCGCCGGTGCAGCTCTGTGAGGCGAGTTACCGCCCGCCCAGCCTAGGGGGCCATGAGGCCGACCTGTGCGGGTTCTTCGCCGGGAAGAACTTCGAGGTCGTGTACTTGCGCCGCCATCTTGATGACCTTGCTGCCGTCCCGCCTGGGGGAGGTTTGTCACTCGCTACCGCTCTACCTTACCCTTCTCTTCCTTGTCTCACCCCCTACTCTTGGCAGGCGAGCGGGACGTTCCCCTTCATCCCCCTTACGAGAGTGCTCGGATCGCCCCTGGGGTCCTCGCCCGAGCCCAGGTCGAAGACGCCGCTCAGCACGACGCCCTGTCGGTCCCTGCCAAGAAGCGGCCGAGCGGAGGTCAGCCCGCTCCCCCGCCCAAGATGGTGAAGCCTACGGGCCAGCAGCCCACCGGTGGCCAAAGGAAAGGCAAGGCCCCGACGGTTCTTCCGGCCGAGGGTTCTCCTCCTATGGCCGCCTCGTCCAGTGACGCCCCCGGCGGGGTGGCAGGCACTTCTGCGCCGCCGGACGGGTCGCAAACTGCTGCGAAGCCAGTGCCGAGAGGCCACCGCAACTTTGGTTACGACGAGAAGTATTTGGACGAGCTTGGCATTCCGCTTCTGTCATGGGATAAGGACTCGAATCGCGCGGTGGTCTCAACCCTGTTGCCGAGTTGGCTGGAGTAGGACACCATCGGCGGGGAGGCCTACAACTTCTCATTCGGCCTCTACTCGCGAGAGGACGCCGCTATCTACGACAAAGAGGCGACGCGAGTACTTGTTCACGAGAGCGCGCGGGCCCAGCTACGCGGCCTGGAGCTAGCCCATATGGTTGGGAGGCGCTGCACCCAGCTGGAGCGGAACGCCACCTCCCTCAAGAAGTTGGCGGACGAGAGGGAGGAGGCCCGGAAGCTTGCTCAGGAGGACGCGGATCTTCATAGGAGACGGGCCGACGCAGCGGAGGAGACCCTCGTGCAGTACCTGGGTACGGTGGTACGTGTTCTGTAATGCCCCAAAACTCAAAGGAGCAAAGGGGGACGTTTTGGGCCAGTTTGGGTTCTGGTAGAAGGCACACGGCCTGGGACACGGGCGTGTCCCAGGGCGTGTCAAGCGTGTGTCGACACTTAGCCGCGAAGTCGTCGAGTTATACTCGACGATTCGTCGAGAATGGGCACACGGCCTGCGACACGGGCATGTCGCAGGGCGTGTCGACCCGTGTCGACACTTAGCCGTGAAGTCGTCGAGTTATACTCGACGATTCGTCGAGAACGGGCACACGGCCTGCGACACGGGCGTGTCGCAGGGCGTGTCGACCCGTGTTCGACGATCGTCCCGGGGAGTCGTCGAGATTCACTCGACGATCGTCGAGACAAGGCACACGGCCTAGGACACGGGCGTGTCCAAGGCCGTGTCATCAAGTCGTCGATCTTCCCTCGACGAAATGTCCCGTGTACACGGCCTGGGGTCCAGGCGTGTCAATGTGACACGGGCAAGGACACGGGCGTGTCCTAGAACCCGTGCAGTGCTCGGGTTGAAAATGGGGGAAAAATCATGGTGTACACGGCCGGCTACACGGCCGTGTCCGTTGGAACACGGGCGTGTCAGCTCGAACACGGGCGTGTTCGATACCCGTGTGAGGTTCCAGGTGATTCGATTTTGACGGCGAATGCGGCACACGGCCCTGGACACGGGCGTGTGCCAGGCCGTGTTCGGTCCAGATTGGGCATTTCAACCCCGAATCAAAGCCGTTCGTTTCCTTAGGTTGAGATCCAACGGCTGGGGGTTGTTCCTGAGAGGATATACCCGTGAGTTGACTTGGAAAACCTCACTTTTCATACCTTATCATCTCTCCAAGTCCTTGGAGAAAGAGGAGAGCCATTGGAGGAAGAAGAACTAGATCCCGCCATTGGAGGAGCTTCGGAGCTCTGAATCGCGAGCCGACTCCGGATCCACGGAGGCAACGCAAGTGCGGTGATTTCTATCCGATTACTTTTCGATGGCGCCAAAGAGGAACTCAAGGGTAACGATCCTCATCTTGAGCACGAATAGCTCTCTTTCCTAGCAGAGGAAGCCCGCTCTCGCGATTTTGCGGAGAGTTGGAGGCGTTCCTTCGGGTAGATATGTAAAGTCCCCGTCGTTTAGAGTCCGTATGTGAGAACGGACGTAGGCATGATGTGTGAAGCCTACCCGGACATGTTGGTCTGGATCGGTGATGTTGCATTGCATAAGGCCGGAGAAGACTCCGTGCTATTGGTTGTTTTTCGGGTTTTCTACGCGGTAGATTGCAGTAGGGAGCCTTGGGGACTAACCCAAAGGTGCACCCAGAAAACTGGGCGGATACGAGATCTTGCCAACTTGGTGGCCTGAGAGCCAACTTGAACATAACGTGGTTATGTGACTTGCGGTAGAATGGGACTCGGCGAAAGTTTGACCCGCGCAAATGGCTTAAATTGTCGTTGCGATGTGAGCACGGGTTAGATGGAACCGTACCCGCTCTATGTCGTTCGGGTTAGAGAGACCTAAGGTTACGTGGAACTCGCCGTTGGCATAGATGTGAGTCTTCGGCGGTCAATGGCTTAAACTGACGTGACCCATGCCAAGAAGACAAATTGCTCATAGGTTTGGCCGTCTTAGTGGCGGTGGTGAGTCCGGAATGTTAATGGCTTTAATTGACGTGACATCGACCGGTTCACCGAGAATGTGCCCTGAGTGCACGGGGCGTGTGGCCGTACGAGCCGACGTCTGTGTTGAAATGGCTATGGATATATACATTGCTCGCTTATGCTAATGAAATGCAGGGAAGGAGCATCGCCGCCCCGAGTTGGGGGCAGGATCGTTATAATTTGGTCTGCATTGCTGACCGTTGCCTTGTTTTGCCACCGTGCGGTGGTTTATTGCTTGCAGGTGCAGCTGAACCAAGCGGTCAATAGCGGGCTAAAGCCCTTTTTGCGAAGCTGGCCCTCGAAGGCCCAAGTAGAAGTGTTTACTGCTTTATTCATGTATGACCGGCCTGCGTGCCGTGGTTTGTAAAACATGTAATTTTCAAGTGAAACACTTTGTAAGGCCTTAAGGCCGGTTTTGGGTATTTTTGTATAACATTCCTATTTCGTAGTAGTGGACATTCATGCTTGTTGCTGGGTTCTTGTTTACAACCTTTATAAACTGCTTCCACTAGAATGCTCTGTGTAGGACGTTGAGATTGGTTGGATGGTTTCCATACGTAACCACCCGGTCTGTCTGTGGTATATGGCGTCGGGCCCCGGCCGGACCTACTGCTATATACTATGCGACGGATAGGGAGTGTTACAATTTGGTATCAGACTACTGGTTTTGGTCGGACTTAAGCTGAATTCGTGGACGAATTCTTTTTAAGGAGTGGTGAGCACATTGTGTGCGTCATCGTTATAACGGTAAAAGAACCCATGAATGTCCACTTAGGAATGAAAATACTCGTGTTTGAGGAACATGCGTGTTCCTATAATTGCTATTCGCAATTTTATTTGGTCGCTTGACGGTGTTTTGTACCACTATAGGTGACCAGAAGCGGTGCTGGAGAGCCAGAATGTCCGGTTTCTGAGGAGCATAGTGCACCCGGTGAGGTGTTTGAGCCTCCTACTTCGTATGAAACCGTTAGAAGGATCGTAGTAGCGGTGTTCACTGTGACGGGTGCACAGTTTGGAGGAAATGTACAACCCTGCGCACCTGTTGTGGCCTCAACGCCGGTGGGCGCGATGCAGCAGATGACCTTTGGTAGGCCATTGGGGCAGCAGCTGAATATGCATTTAGTGCAGGGAGGACGCACAGTTGAGGAATATTTGCAAGCATTTCTTATGATAAGCCGCTACCCATGCTTCGAGGTGGATAATGAGCAAGCTACAGTCGATAGGTTTTATAGTGGCCTACGTGCCGAGTTACGAGTTCTACTGCTAGGACCAAAGTTATTGGGATTTCGAGCATTGGTGGAATCAGCTAGATCTTTGGAGGCAGATCTTAGGAAGACCCTCCCGATGCCAGCGACCATGGTATCGAACTATTCAAACCCCATAAGAGCTGCATCCGGCAGAAAGCTGGAGAAAGGGGCTATGAAATCGACTAGTAAAGCTACTTACACTTGTTATACTTGTGGAAAGAGAGGGCACCTTGCCCGAGACTGTTGGAATGGCGCTCGGAAGGGTAAGGAAGCTATGTCAGGTGCAGTCAAGGAAGTTAGTGCAAAGGAAACGGCATTCAAAGTGCCGAACACCTCAAAGTCTGCATATCGTAAATGGTATAAGAAGCCTAGGACTTCGGGTCAAGCTCTTTCTGGTGCTTCTGGGGCGACTACGGGTCAGACGCCGGGCACATGTTTCAACTGTGGGGAGCCGGGGCATTATGCTCGTGAGTGCCTAAAGCCCTGGAGGAAGCACGACGTCGTGACGACAGGTATGGTTTAAAGATAGTTTTTCCTTAAATACTTGTCGCCCTTGTGCATGTTAGCTTAGAACTATCTGTGTTAAGATTTGTTGCGACTTTACTTTATCTGCGAGAGCACCGTTCGTTTAAGGAGCTTCGCATTCCTTTATTAGGAATTATATTGTGCGTCGGAGTACCTCCTTCGATGGTGAAAGACATATTGGATGCGTTATAGTCCAATGGTGCTCATTGTGCGCGGGTAGACGTTGTTGCGCTTAGCTTTGGATTGGGAATCAGGAGTTCGACATTATATTTGGTATGGACTGGCTCTCGGAGCAGCAATCCAATATAGATGCGGTAGCAAGGAAGCCAAGCCGGGAGCAAGTCGTGAGATGACTTTACGGGCTCGAAGAGGTCGAGCAAGACGTTGGCGTTTGCTCTTCAGGTGGTGAAGGCGGTTCGTGCCGGAGCAGAACTGTTCTTTACACTAGTGGAGGTTGCAAAGCCGAAGCCCACATTGGATTGTATTTCAGTGGTATCGAAGTACCCTGATGTGTTCCCTAGAGATCTTCCTGGAGCCCCGCCTCGACAGGAAATAGATTCCATGTTTGAGCTTGTACCAGGTGCAAAGCCTGTGTCACGCTCTCCTTGTCGGCTAGCGCCAACGGAAATGGCGGAGCTGAAGGTGCAACTTCTAAAAGTTGTTGGAGCAAGGGTATGTGCGTCCAAGTCCTTCGCCTTGGAGCGCACCTACCCTCTTTCGTGAGAAGAAGAACGGACGCTTGGGGCTATGTATTAATTATCGGGAGCTCAACAAGGTGACGGCAAAGAACAAGTACTCAATCCCAAGGATCGATGATCTTTGTGATCAGTTGGTCGGGCCAACGCCGTACTCTAAAGTAGTTAAGGGAGAGAGATATCCCTAAGATAACGTTCAGTACAGGATATGGACGCTACGAGTTTAGGGTCATGCCGTTTGGGCTGACAAATACGCCGTCAGTGTTCATGGATTTGATGAACAAGACTTTCAGGGAGTACTTGGACCATTTCGAGATCGTCTTTATCGACGATATTTTGGTGTACTCGCATAGTGAGGAAGATCACTGCAGGCATCTTCATTTGGTGTTGGGGACGCTAAGGAGAATTCAGTACTATGCCAAGTTCTCGAAGTGCGGGTTTTGGCTATCCTCAGTGGTTTTCCTCGGGCATATAGTAAGTGGAGAGTGTATTGCTGTGAATCCGGCGAAGATTGTTGCGCTATGGAAGTGGCCTGAGCTTGCTACGGTAGCGGAAGTCCGGAGTTTTCTGGAGCTTGCCGTCTACTATAGGCGCTTCGTGGAGAACTTCTCGCGGATAGCATTACCTCTCACTACGTTGACGAGGAAGGAGCATAAGTTCTTTTGGACGCCGGAGTGCGCGTGAGCTTTTGAGGAGTTGTAATGTCGGTTGACTACGGCGCCTGTGCTGACTTCGCCGAGTGGAACCGAAGGCAATGAGATTTATAATGATGCTTAGGGCAGCGATTTGGGTTGCGTGCTACTGCAACACGGAAGCGTAATAGCATATGGCCCTGAGTTTTGCCTTGAAGCTATGGAGGCATAATTGTATACGGTGTGAAAATGGATCTCTACGCCGGTCACAAGAGCGTGAAGTATCTGATTGATCAGAAGGATCTGAATTTACGGCAGCGTAGATGGATGGAGTTCTTGGGAGACTATACATTCAAGATCCACTACGCGCCTGATAAAGGGAATGCGGTTGCTGACGCGGTGAGTCGCCAAGCCCCAGCTCGAGCCAATTGGCTATCGGTGCACGATGAGCGGTTGGTGCGAGAGTTGGAGGCGTTGGGGATCGTTTGTGTGGACAAGCAATCAAGTGCTGAAGCAGTTCTGAATTGGACTGAAGTCCAATATGACCTGGCTGATCGTTTTCGGAGGGCTTAGGATATGGATGCTCATATGAAGCAGTTCATGGTAGAGGCTCCGGATGGGTCAAATTCCCAATTCGTCGTGGCGGACGAATTGCTTCGGAGAGACGGTCGTTTGTGCGTCCCAAGTGTGGGTAATTTGCGGGTGGAGTTGTTGTACGAGGCACACCATACCAAGTACTCGATTCACCCGGGGAGCACGAAGTTGTACCGTGATGTGAAGAAACTGTGTTGGTGGCCGGGTTTGAAAAAGGAGGTGGCTCTATACGTAGCGAAGTGCCAAACCTGCGCCTTGGTAAAGGCGGAGTGCCAAAAGCCGGGAGGATTTCTTAAGTCCTTGTCTATTCTGGAGTGGAAATTTGACGACATCTCTATGGACTTTGTGCACGGTTTGCCAAGGTCGAAAAAGGGGAACGACGCCATTTGGGTGGTTGTTGATCGATTAACGAAGGTGTCGCATTTTATTCCGCATAGGAAGGACGATCCGGTGGAGAAGCTGGCAAAGCTTTATGTGGATAATATAGTACGGCTTCATGGTGTGCCCCGCAACATCGTGAGTGACCGAGATGGGCGGTTCACGTCCAATGATTGGAGGCTAGTGCAGCAAATGTTGGGAACAAAGCTGAAGTTTAGCACAGCCTTCCACCCACAAACGGATGGTCAGACCGAGAGGGTGAATAGAACCATGGAAGACATGCTTCGCATGTGTGTCTTGGATTTTGGAAAGCAATGGGAAGACCACCTTTATTTGGTGGAGTTCGCATACAATAACAGCTACCAAGCAAGTATTCAGATGGCGCCTTTCGAGGCCCTTTATGGTAGAAGATGTCGCACGCCGTTGTCTTGGATAGAAACGGTTGAGTCAAAGTTGTATAAGCGATCGGAAGTAGAGGGTGCTAGTTCTTTGGTGAGAACCATTCGGGAGAGGTTGCTTATCGCTCAGGACCGACAAGCAAAGTACTATAATGCCAAGCACATGAATGTGGAGTTCGCTGTGGGCGATTAGGTATACTTAAAGATCAAGCCGTTCAAGGGTGTCTCGCGGGTGCGACGAGTGAAAAAGCTAAGCCCGAGATACCTTGGGCCGTTTGAGGTTCTGGAGCGAGTTGGCTAAGCGGCCTATAGGTTGGAGCTAAGTGGTTTACATGATGTATTCCATATTTCGGTGCTTTGGAAGGTGGTGCAAGAGCCTACGCAAGTGATCGCGGTTGATCAAGTACCGGTGGATAGTGGGCTAACGACAAAGGTCAGGCCCGTGCGGATTGAGGACTCGTAGGTCAAGCGGCTATGCAATAAAGAGATCAGGATGGTCAAGGTCCGGTGGGACAATTGCGGTCGTGAGGAGCTCTCCTGGGAGAGAGAGCAGACTATGCTTGACGAATATCCGGAGTTGTTCCGCTCAGGTACAAATTCTGGTTTTGTATGTCTTTCCTTTATGTAATTTCGTGGGCGAAATTCTTTTAAGAGGGGGAGAGTTGTAACGCCCCGAAACTCAAAGGAGCAAAGGGGGACGTTTTGGGCCAGTTTGGGTTCTGGTAGAAGGCACACGGCCTGGGACACGGGCGTGTCCCAGGGCGTGTCAAGCGTGTGTCGACACTTAGCCGCGAAGTCGTCGAGTTATACTCGACGATTCGTCGAGAATGGGCACACGGCCTGCGACACGGGCGTGTCGCAGGGCGTGTCGACCCGTGTCGACACTTAGCCGTGTAGTCGTCGAGTTATACTCGACGATTCGTCGAGAACGGGCACACGGCCTGCGACACGAGCGTGTCGCAGGGCGTGTCGACCCGTGTTCGATGATCGTCCCGGGGAGTCGTCGAGATTCACTCGACGATCGTCGAGACAAGACACACGGCCTAGGACATGGGCATTTCCAAGGCCGTGTCATCAAGTCGTCGATCTTCCCTCGACGAAATGTCCCATGTACACGGCCTGGGGTCCAGGCGTGTCAATGTGACACGGGCAAGGACACGGGCGTGTCCTAGAACCCGTGCAGTGCTCGGGTTGAAAATGGGGGAAAAATCATGGTGTACACGGCCGGCTACACGGCCGTGTCCGTTGGAACACGGGCGTGTCAGCTCGAACACGGGCGTGTTCGATACCCGTGTGAGGTTCCAGGTGATTCGATTTTGACGGCGAATGCGGCACACGGCCCTGGACACGGGTGTGTGCCAGGCCGTGTTCTGTCCAGATTGGGCATTTTAGCCCTGAATCGAAGCCGTTCGTTTCCTTAGGTTGAGATCCAACGGCTGGGGGTTGTTCCTGAGAGGATATACCCGTGAGTTGACTTGGAAAACCTCACTTTTCATACCTTATCATCTCTCCAAGTCCTTGGAGAAAGAGGAGAGCCATTGGAGGAAGAAGAACTAGATCCCGCCATTGGAGGAGCTTCGGAGCTCCGAATCGCGAGCCGACTCCGGATCCACGGAGGCAACGCAAGTGCGGTGATTTCTATCTGATTACTTTTCGATGGCGCCAAAGAGGAACTCAAGGGTAACGATCCTCATCTTGAGCACGAATAGCTCTCTTTCCTAGTATAGGAAGCCCGCTCTCGCGAGTTTGCGGAGAGTTGGAGGCGTTCCTTCGGGTAGATATGTAAAGTCCCCGTCGTTTAGAGTCCGTATGCGATAACGGACGTAGGCACGATGTGTGAAGCCTACCCGGACATGTTGGTCTGGATCGGTGATGTTGCATTGCATAAGGCCGGAGAAGACTCCATGCTATTGGTTGTTTTTCGGGTTTTCTACGCGGTAGATTGCAGCAGGGAGCCTTGGGGACTAACCCAAAGGTGCACCCGGAAAACTGGGCGGATACGAGATCTTGCCAACTTGGTGGCCTGAGGGCCAACTTGAACATAACGTGGTTATGTGACTTGCGGTAGAATGGGACTCGGCGAAAGTTTGACCCGCGCAAATGGCTTAAATTGTCGTTGCGATGTGAGCACGGGTTAGATGGAACCGTACCCGCTCTATGTCGTTCGGGTTAGAGAGACCTAAGGTTACGTGGCACTCGCCGTTGGCATAGATGTGAGTCTTCGGCGGTCAATGGCTTAAACTGACGTGACCCATGCCAAGAAGACAAATTGCTCATAGGTTTGGCCGTCTTAGTGGCGGTGGTGAGTCCGGAATGTTAATGGCTTTAATTGACGTGACATCGACCGGTTCACCGAGATTGTGCCCTAAGTGCACGGGGCGTGTGGCCGTACGAGCCGACGTCTGTGTTGAAATGGCTATGGATATATACATTGCTCGCTTATGCTAATGAAATGCAGGGAAGGAGCATCGCCGCCCCGAGTTGGGGGCGGGATCGTTATAATTTGGTCAGCATTGCTGACCGTTGCCTTGTTTTGCCACCGTGCGGTGGTTTATTGCTTGCAGGTGCAGCTGGACCAAGCGGTCTGATGAATTGTAAATATACCTATTTTTCTGTACATTAATTTAGTCGTTTTCCTTTCTTTTTGTCGTTTTTACTTATTTTTATTCAATAAAATGCTCCTATTTTTGTAAATATTATACTAACTTATCTTATTTTATTTTTCAGGAAAAAATGAAAATCTGCCAAAAAATTGACATGTCACGCCCGTGACATATTGGTCACGCCCGTGACCAGGGCGTGACACGTCAAAAACCGTGAAATCAGCAAATTTGAAGTGCAAAGCCTGACACGCCCGGGGTCACGCCCGTGTCACCCGAGTCACGCCCGTGACCCAAGCCCGTGACACTCCACTCGACGATTTCATCTCGACATTCGTCGAGTGTCGACACCAGCCGACACGCCCAGAGTCACGCCCGTGACCTGGGGCGTGACCTTTCCAGCTAGCTCGACAAGACCTGCCCGAAGACTTTCGGCGCGCACCGCGCCCAGATCCACCGTACTGTCACGCCCCCTGTCACGCCCGTGACCAAGGGCGTGACCACTGCGAGACCGCCACGTGTCCAGCCTGAAGTCAACTTTCCCGTCAAATCGCCGGCCGCCTTCCAAATAGTACTGTCACGCCCCCTGTCACGCCCGTGACCAAGGGCGTGACTCATGAAATTTTTTCTATAAATTCAGAGGTTCTGCTCTGAAATTCTGTTCCACTTTTTGAACCACTTTGCTTAGGGTAGGTGCTGCCGAATTGCCTTCTTATGCTATGTAAGGGATTTTCTTCCCCCTCTCTTAGTGTTTGCTTTTTTTAGCTTTCTTGTAATCACTTTTTCATTAATAAAATGTGCTAGTTTTTTCTCTCTTTGCATAGCTTGGAATCCATTCATGCGCCCTACTCGAAGTGATTTTTAATGTTTGTTTTTTTTATTTTGTTTTTCCTTTATGTCTCCTAAAATCTTTGTAGCGTATAACTTTTGTCTAATTTCTAGCCGTTATAATCGCAATTTTATTTTCATGCAAATACTTAGTTTTGGTTAACTTAAATATATATAGCTTTTATTTCATTCATATAACCCGTAAAAACGCTTTAAAGTGTCTTTCTTTTTTTCTTTAACTTAGCCTTTTTTGTTTTAGGTTGTAAAACTTTTTCTTTCTTTTTACTTTATTTACACTTTTTTAGCGTTTTTATCAAGTTATAGAAATGATAACATAGTCGTTTTAATTTTTCGCGCACTTTGATTTTTTGTTTAACCTTTTGCTCCTTTTATTTTTCTGTTCTCTTTTTAATCATTTCTACCGCATTTTAGCGGTAGAAATGTATTCGTTTTAATTTTTAGAGCACTTGCATTTTTCGTTTATTTGCAAAACTTTCTTTCCGGTTAATTTTTATTTTCTCTTTTTATGCATTTCTACCGCATTCTAGCGGTAGAAATGCAGTTGTTTTCAATTTTAGATAACTTAGTTTTTTTTTACATTTTTTGTACTTGCGCATTTATTTCCGCCTACTCGTTAAGAGTTAAATGGCGCCTGCTTATTTTAATTCTGTAGAGTGCGTGAGTTTGTAATTTTCCTTTTTTCCGCCTACTCACTTGAGTTTAATGGCTGGATTTTATTTCGGTAGAGTGCGTGTGTTTTTATTTATGTCGAGAGAGTGTGTGCGTGCGTTGCATTTATTTTGTCCTACTCGGTTGAGTAGGACCCGTATTTATTTTCTCCTACTCATTTGAGTAGGACTTGCGTGTGTGCGTTTTACTGCTTTCATTTCTCCCGCCCACGCATTTGCTCCAGGACTCGCAATTTACTGCTTTCTTCAGTCCTACTCGTTTGAGTAGGACTTGCAATTTTCAGCTTTCATTTACTGCTTTCATTTATCGCTTTCATTTACTGCTTTCTTTTTCTGCTTTCTTTTCTGCTTTTCCCGCAAGCCGTCCCCATTCCGATGAGTGGCTAACCATTCTTAGCCCTCGGCATCGAAGAGCATTGGGACAGATAAAATAGCTTAAAATAACTAAAGGTCTAATCTTTCTAATTAATTAATAGCACTTAAGGTTTGCCCGGGGTTAACGACGCGTAGGACCACATATCGATGTGTGGGCCCTATTTCCGTAGTCCATATGCTAGCTAGCCAAGAGGCCGTGCATATGGACCGATCACCCCTTGGCAAAGAGAGTTCCGCACTAACCCTCGAGAGAGGAGGCGCGCCAACTCTACCGGATTGGGTTCCCCACCCAATAGCGGGGTTCTTAGCGTAATGCGGGCGTTAAGAGGAATCCTTCGTCGGACGAGAGCCCGGTCGAATAGTCTTAGCGTTCAGGTGAGCGATAGCCCTATAGCTAGGTGAGCTCATTTTAGTGGAACCTCCACGGCCAAGTCTCCGCCTTAATTAATTAGAAATTTAGGAGCTCTTTTTATTTAAAGTCTATTTTAGTTCAATTGTTTTTTCGGTGCCATCGAGCTAAGCTCTTCATCGGCACCACCTTCTTGCTTTCATTTTCTTTCTGTCTTTTTCTGCATTTTTTATTATATATAAAAAAATCCCGACAAGATAATTATCGGTAAAATAATAGTCCCCTCCAGGGAAGAGTAGAAATAATCGAACCGGACCCGAGAATAATACGACCTCGATATTCCACCCGGAATATCCTGTACTACTCACGATAGGTGCACTTGCCTCCTTTCGTTAAAACTCGATCTAAACCCTTTTTTATATCCAAAATAAATACGCGCGCCCCGTTTTCTTAAATAAATTCACTTCCGCCTTTTTCTCAAATAAAACCGCCGGGTCGCCGCGTGACCGCAAATAATTTTGGAGTTTTAACCATCAAGTTTTTGGCGCCGTTGCCGGGGAATTTTAGGTTCGTTATTTTAAACCCTGGAAATCTATTAATTTTACCTTATTATAAAAACCTATATATAATAATAATCATAAACTACTTACAAACAACAAAAAAAAACTAACTTAAAATAAAAACAAACACAAAAAAAAAAACTAAAAATCAAAAATCAAAAACACAAAAAAAACAAACACAAAAAAATCTAAAAACTTCAAAAAAAAAAAACAAACATAATAAAAAAAAAACGAAAAGAGAAAAACTTAACACTTAAAAAACTCAAAAAAAAAAAAAACTAAAAAAAAAACTAAAAACTAAAAACCAACTAAAAAATAAAAAAAAAAATCTACTTAAAAACACAAAAAATATATATATATAATTTGCTATTAATAAATGTATCTATGTTTTAACTTCTTTTATTTTCTTTGCTTTCATTTTGCTTCGGCGCGCTTCCATTATTGTGCGCGCCAGGGGATCACATTTTTATCACACAATGGTCGCTAAGGCCTTAGCTACCTCCGACTCCCCCACGCACATCCCCCCTACCGCCCGCGCTCTTTAGGCCGAGTTTATCTTTTTTGTTTTTTTCTGTTATCTTTTTGCTTTTTCTTCTAAATAATGCAGGGTTTCAACTTGGGCCTCCCGGACTTGTCTTAGGGAAGCTTCTACCCTCTCTGTTTTTGTATTTTGTACTTATTTTATTTTGTATATTATCTGTTCCGCATACTTAGATTGCAACATTGGGGGACAATGTTGGGTTTAAGTATGGGGGTGTTTTCCTATACTGCAATTTTTTATTCTGTACTCATCAAAACTAAAAAAAAATTTGCAAAACTTAAAATCTAAAAATTTTTTCTTGTTTTTATTATCATAAAACTTCAAAAAAATTCATAAAACTCAAAAAAAAAAAATTTTTTTTCCCCACATCTTCTTTTTTGTAAAAACTCGCATCTTGCCTGCCCGCGACGGTCGACTCATCGAACCAACCATTCAAATAAGAGTCTGTTCGCGGGGCCGCAATCGAGTTTTTACTTTGCCTTTTTTTGTAAATATCTCTCTTTCCCCCCCATCTTCTTTGTAAATAACACTTCTTTCTCTCCTCTTTCTTGTAAATAACTTATCAAAATAACTCTAAAAATCAAAAAATTAGAAAAACCGAAAACCCTAAAAAGATAAAAAGTCTAAAAAATCCTAAAAAGATAATAATTAAAACACAAAAAATGATAAAATCCCTAAAAAATTCAAAAAAAAAATGTTTTGTTAAATTATGTAACAAAATAATTCGAATCTACCATTTCTTAACCCTTTTTGCTTTCCAAAAATCCAGTTTTGAGTTAATTTATATGCGAATTTTAGTTATTCTTTGCTTACTATTCGTTTATTAATTAAAGTTCGATAGATTTAAGTGTCTGGGGTTAAGATTTAAAGAATTTTTTATGTCTTTTCCTTATAATAGGGAACTTGTTTTTCACCACCACTTCTAATTTTATAAATAGAAGCTCGTTTTTTATGTTAGAAAATAACATCCATGGATTTCAATTATTTCAACTTCATGCTTTTAAAAACATTGGAACGTTCATTTTAAAAAGGTTGCTCTCAAAACTTTTTGATTAAAAGCTAGTTTTATTTTTGAAAAAAATAAACCCACTTCCATTTTTTTTTTCATGTCTTACTTGACATGTTTACCCCTATCCCTTAAAAGATCTTATGTCAATGGGAATAAGATTTCGTTCCGTAAACATAGGCACCCAATAATTTAAAAAGATTATATATGGAGTAAGAGGATAAAATTCATTACTCCTACAAATATGCATTGGGTTAATTTTATCCTTATGAAGAAAGAATTTTTTTTTTTTATTATGTGTTAGGAAAATAAGATTTCGTTTTCCTAACTATCCAAAAAGAAAAAAATTGGAGGTTCGAGAAAAAATTACCTCACCTCAATATTCAAGCCTTCTTCATAAACCACCAAACCACTTATCTCATTTCAATGATTCTAGAATTAGTTTAAATTTTTTTGAGAGCATAACTTTTAAATTGCATTATTTCCTTTAACTTCTTTTAAGCAAAGGTTTTTTATATAAATCCAATCCATCTTTGTTAAACTAACAAAAATAATTTTTTGCTTTCTATTTTATTTTTTCTAGAAGTCTTTTTGAAACTCTTCCTCTATTCATAACATTTCATAAATTAGGATTTAATTCTTTAACCCCGGATGTTTATTTTGATCTTCCTTTTAATTAAGTCAAGCGGTAGCTAAACTTAGGATTTCTTTTATTCCTTATAAGTTCATCTCCAACTTTTGCTCTGGAATAGCAAAAGCTTAAGTATGGGGGTATTTGATGAATTGTAAATATACCTATTTTTCTGTACATTAATTTAGTCGTTTTCCTTTCTTTTTGTCGTTTTTACTTATTTTTATTCAATAAAATGCTCCTATTTTTGTAAATATTATACTAACTTATCTTATTTTATTTTTCAGGAAAAAATGAAAATCTGCCAAAAAATTGACATGTCACGCCCGTGACATATTGGTCACGCCCGTGACCAGGGCGTGACACGTCAAAAACCGTGAAATCAGCAAATTTGAAGTGCAAAGCCTGACACGCCCGGGGTCACGCCCGTGTCACCCGAGTCACGCCCGTGACCCAAGCCCGTGACACTCCACTCGACGATTTCATCTCGACATTCGTCGAGTGTCGACACCAGCCGACACGCCCAGAGTCACGCCCGTGACCTGGGGCGTGACCTTTCCAGCTAGCTCGACAAGACCTGCCCGAAGACTTTCGGCGCGCACCGCGCCCAGATCCACCGTACTGTCACGCCCCCTGTCACGCCCGTGACCAAGGGCGTGACCACTGCGAGACCGCCACGTGTCCAGCCTGAAGTCAACTTTCCCGTCAAATCGCCGGCCGCCTTCCAAATAGTACTGTCACGCCCCCTGTCACGCCCGTGACCAAGGGCGTGACTCATGAAAATTTTTTCTATAAATTCAGAGGTTCTGCTCTGAAATTCTGTTCCACTTTTTGAACCACTTTGCTTAGGGTAGGTGCTGCCGAATTGCCTTCTTATGCTATGTAAGGGATTTTCTTCCCCCTCTCTTAGTGTTTGCTTTTTTTAGCTTTCTTGTAATCACTTTTTCATTAATAAAATGTGCTAGTTTTTTCTCTCTTTGCATAGCTTGGAATCCATTCATGCGCCCTACTCGAAGTGATTTTTAATGTTTGTTTTTTTTTATTTTGTTTTTCCTTTATGTCTCCTAAAATCTTTGTAGCGTATAACTTTTGTCTAATTTCTAGCCGTTATAATCGCAATTTTATTTTCATGCAAATACTTAGTTTTGGTTAACTTAAATATATATAGCTTTTATTTCATTCCTATAACCCGTAAAAACGCTTTAAAGTGTCTTTCTTTTTTTCTTTAACTTAGCCTTTTTTGTTTTAGGTTGTAAAACTTTTTCTTTCTTTTTACTTTATTTACACTTTTTTAGCGTTTTTATCAAGTTATAGAAATGATAACATAGTCGTTTTAATTTTTCGCGCACTTTGATTTTTTGTTTAACCTTTTGCTCCTTTTATTTTTCTGTTCTCTTTTTAATCATTTCTACCGCATTTTAGCGGTAGAAATGTATTCGTTTTAATTTTTAGAGCACTTGCATTTTTTCGTTTATTTGCAAAACTTTCTTTCCGGTTAATTTTTATTTTCTCTTTTTATGCATTTCTACCGCATTCTAGCGGTAGAAATGCAGTTGTTTTCAATTTTAGATAACTTAGTTTTTTTTTACATTTTTTGTACTTGCGCATTTATTTCCGCCTACTCGTTAAGAGTTAAATGGCGCCTGCTTATTTTAATTCTGTAGAGTGCGTGAGTTTGTAATTTTCCTTTTTTCCGCCTACTCACTTGAGTTTAATGGCTGGATTTTATTTCGGTAGAGTGCGTGTGTTTTTATTTATGTCGAGAGAGTGTGTGCGTGCGTTGCATTTATTTTGTCCTACTCGGTTGAGTAGGACCCGTATTTATTTTCTCCTACTCATTTGAGTAGGACTTGCGTGTGTGCGTTTTACTGCTTTCATTTCTCCCGCCCACGCATTTGCGCCAGGACTCGCAATTTACTGCTTTCTTCAGTCCTACTCGTTTGAGTAGGACTTGCAATTTTCAGCTTTCATTTACTGCTTTCATTTTATCGCTTTCATTTACTGCTTTCTTTTTCTGCTTTCTTTTCTGCTTTTCCCGCAAGCCGTCCCCATTCCGATGAGTGGCTAACCATTCTTAGCCCTCGGCATCGAAGAGCATTGGGACAGATAAAATAGCTTAAAATAACTAAAGGTCTAATCTTTCTAATTAATTAATAGCACTTAAGGTTTGCCCGGGGTTAACGACGCGTAGGACCACATATCGATGTGTGGGCCCTATTTCCGTAGTCCATATGCTAGCTAGCCAAGAGGCCGTGCATATGGACCGATCACCCCTTGGCAAAGAGAGTTCCGCACTAACCCTCGAGAGAGGAGGCGCGCCAACTCTACCGGATTGGGTTCCCCACCCAATAGCGGGGTTCTTAGCGTAATGCGGGCGTTAAGAGGAATCCTTCGTCGGACGAGAGCCCGGTCGAATAGTCTTAGCGTTCAGGTGAGCGATAGCCCTATAGCTAGGTGAGCTCATTTTAGTGGAACCTCCACGGCCAAGTCTCCGCCTTAATTAATTAGAAATTTAGGAGCTCTTTTTATTTAAAGTCTATTTTAGTTCAATTGTTTTTTCGGTGCCATCGAGCTAAGCTCTTCATCGGCACCACCTTCTTGCTTTCATTTTCTTTCTGTCTTTTTCTGCATTTTTTATTATATATAAAAAAATCCCGACAAGATAATTATCGGTAAAATAATAGTCCCCTCCAGGGAAGAGTAGAAATAATCGAACCGGACCCGAGAACAATACGACCTCGATATTCCACCCGGAATATCCTGTACTACTCACGATAGGTGCACTTGCCTCCTTTCGTTAAAACTCGATCTAAACCCTTTTTTATATCCAAAATAAATACGCGCGCCCCGTTTTCTTAAATAAATTCACTTCCGCCTTTTTCTCAAATAAAACCGCCGGGTCGCCGCGTGACCGCAAATAATTTTGGAGTTTTAACCATCACGGTCAATAGCGGGCTAAAGCCCTTTTTGCGAAGCTGGCCCTCGAAGGCCCAAGTAGAAGTGTTTACTGCTTTATTCATGTATGACCGGCCTGCGTGCCGTGGTTTGTAAAACATGTAATTTTCAAGTGAAACACTTTGTAAGGCCTTAAGGACGGTTTTGGGTATTTTTGTATAACATTCCTATTTCGTAGTAGTGGACATTCGTGCTTGTTGCTGGGTTCTTGTTTACAACCTTTATAAACTGCTTCCGCTAGAATGCTCTGTGTAGGACGTTGAGATTGGTTGGATGGTTTCCATACGTAACCACCCGGTCTGTCTGTGGTATATGGCGTCGGGCCCCGGCCGGACCTACTGCTATATACTATGCGACGGATAGGGGGTGTTACATGTTCACCCTCAATAACCGCCCCTTCTCGCGAATTCACCTTATGATTCTCTCTCCTTTCCCCAGGACGCGGCGATGGCGAGCCGGATGGGTGCCGAGATCGCCACCCTTGGTCAGGACAAATTGGCGCTGGAGGCGCGGGTACGCGAGCTGGAGGCTGCCGCTGCAGTCCCTCCACCTGATAAAAGGGGCTGCCCGCTCGAGCATCATTCTGACCATGAGTTGGAAGTGTTGACGCAGAAAAACGCTCCCAGCGCCGCGAAGTACACGATGCAGATGTTGCGGTGTGCGGATCTCCTCAAGAGCGAGGCCGCAGAACTCTCGACGAGCGACGTGGTGCCGGCACTGTTCCTCCTTGTGCCGGATCCCGGGGATATGTCCTTCCATCCCATCTAGGACTTCCCGCCCCGGATCTCGCGTCGCCCCCGCTTTTTGACATTTGTTTATTAGGTGTAAACACTATGTTCTTTTTGCCGTTTGTGATGTAATCGCGGGACGCGCCTATACTTTTTGATTTTCGCCTATTAATGCTCTTATAAATGCTCCCCCACTCGCTACTTACATCTGTCTACTGTCATTGCGCGATGTAATTTTTCCGTTTTCACGCTCGCTGCTGCTCACCTCACGTAGCGTCAATGAGGTTGTATGCCTACGGATTCGGCTTAGGAGTTATAGGAGGCCCGGCAGGTCGTCCCGCTGTGGGCGACCCGTATCAGCGGCACGACCTCCGCTGCCGAGGCTACTCGCTGACCAGACGAGGCGAGGCGGCTCTCTGTTTGCCCGAGACATCAGATCCCTTGCGGGTCGACCCCTTTGCGACGCGACCCGGGTTCTCGCCTCCTCCCGATCGCCAATCTGGGGGTCGGGTGGTTATGCTAGACCCCCCCTTTTCTGCTAATATTCGCGATTCCAATCCATTATTAACACCATTTGAGTAGTTTTCGGCCCTGCCGGCTAGGTGGGGAGCCCGACATCGTGATTCGCTCTGGGTCGCAAACTACTGCCATCGAGTGACTTCCGGCCCTGCAAGCTAGGTGAGAGCCTGGCAGCGGCATCTTCTTGGGGCCAAGGATAACACCAAGTGACTTCCGCCCCTGCCAGCTAGATGAGAGCCTGGCAGCGGGATCTTCTCGGGGTCCCAACATATTCCATCGAGTGACTTCCGGCCCTGCCAGCTAGGTGGGAGCCTGGCAGCGAGATCTTCTCGAGGTCAAGGATGACACCGAGTGACTTCCGGCCCTGCCAGCTAGATGAGAGCCTGGCAGCAGGATCTTCTCGGGGTCCCAACATATTCCATTGAGTGACATCCGGCCCTGCCAGCTAGGTGGGAGCCTGGCAGCGGGATCTTCTCGAGGCCAAGGATGACACCGAGTGACTTCCGGCCCTGCCAGCTAGGTGAGAGCCTGGCAGCGGGATCTTCTCGGGGTCCCAACATATTCCATCGAGTGACTTCCGGCCCTGCCAGCTAGGTGGGAGCCTGACAGCGGGATCTTCTCGAGGCCAAGGATGACACCGAGTGACTTCCGGCCCTGCCAGCAAGGTGAGAGCCTGGCAGCGGGATCTTCTCGGGGTCCCAACATATTCCATCGAGTGACTTCCGGCCCTGCCAGCTAGGTGGGAGCATGGCAGCGGGATCTTCTCGAGGCCAAGGATGACACCGAGTGACTTCCGGCCCTGCCAGCTAGATGAGAGCCTGACAACGGGATCTTCTCGGGGTCCCAACATATTCCAATCCTCTATGCAGGCTGGCTATGACCATACTTGAGCGTTTGAAGAAATTTATTATAATGAAAGTGTCACTAACATGCTTTAGGGGAAAAAACGCTTCAAGTCGTCACCACTCCAGGTGTGACTCAGGGTCTCGCCATCTACATTTTGGAGTCGGTAGCCTCCTGACTTTAGAGCTTCCTTTACAATAAATGGTCCCTCCCAGCTGGGATTGAGCTTCCCTACGGATGCCGACCTCCCTGCCGCATCCACCTTCTTCAGCACCAGGTCTCCTTCCACGAACTGCTTGACCCTAACATGCTTGTCAAAGTATTTGACCATCCTTCTTTTTACCTCCTCCTATCGGACAGCCGAAAGGTCCCTCAATTCTTCCACCATGTCAAGGGAGAGTCTCAGCTCCTCCTCGTTCTCGGCTTGCCATTCTTCTCGGCCCTCTTTGGCCGCCACGACTCGCGGCGTTTGGACTTCAAATTCCACAGGGAGCACTGCCTCGCACCCATGGGAGAGCTTGAAGGGGTCTCCCCTGTAGCCATATTAGGGGTGGTTCTTAGGGCCCAAATAACTGCGGGGATCTGCTCCACCCAGCTCCCCTTCAAATTATCCACCTTCTTCTTGAGGAGGTTGATGATGATATTGTTCGCGGCCTCCACCTGCCTGTTGCTCCTGGGGTGATGGACCGAGGCGAACCTGAGGTCGATCTCAAGCTGCTCGCAAAAGCTGGTGAACTCGGCACTGGCGAACTGGGGCCCGTTGTCCGTGACGATGGCCTGGGGCAAACCATGGCGACAGATGATCTCCCCCCAAACAAAGTTCCTGATCGCCTGGGAGGTCACCTTGGCTAGTGCCTTCACCTCCATCACTTGGAGAAATAGTCAATCATCACTGGGAGGAACCTTCTTTGACCGCTGGCTTGGGGAAATGGCCCAACCAAATCCATTCCACAGATCGCGAAGGGCCAGGGGGTCGTGATACTCCTGAGTCGTTGGGCCGGCTGTAGCTGAAGAGGGGCAAACAACTGGCACTTATGACATCTTCTTGCAAACTCTGCGGCGTCTCGGCCCAGGGTGGACCAGAAATACCCTTGCCTGACTATCCTTCCCTCCAGGGTCCGACTCCCGGTATGACTCCCACATTCCCCGGAGTGGACTTCCTCCAAGATCCTCCGCACCGCGCCCTCGGCCACGCAGCGAGCCAGCATCCCTGAGAGGGTCTTCCTGTATAGCTGCCCATCCTGGAGGAGGTAATAAGTTGACTTGTGCCTTAGCTTCTTCTTGTCCACCCCCTCCGAATATTCTCCCGTGGAGAGGAAAACTACAACTGGATCCATCCACAAAGCTTGTTGGTCGATTTCCATAAGCTCTCCTTCTTCGATGGAGGGGCGGAACAGGTCGGTGATGGTGCCTCCCACCTGGGGACCATGCTTCGCCAGGTGATCGGCTTGCTCATTCTCTTCCCTGGGCACGTGTCGGATGGTGAAAGTTTGAAAAGTGCCAATGACCCCCTTCACCTTGGCCAAGTACGATCGCAAGGTGGGCTCCCTTGCCTCGAACTCCCCGTTGATCTGGGAAGCTACTACCATGGAGTCAGTAAGGACCTCCACATCCGATACCCCCAGCATCCTGGCCTGGCGCAACCCTGCTATCACTGCCTCGTACTCGGCCTGGTTGTTGGTAATGGGAAAGTGCACCACCACCGTCTACTCAATTCGAGTCCCTTGAGGGCTTTCTAGGATCACCCCCACTCCAAGGGAATGCCTCCCTGAGGCTCCATCCACCGTCACTTTCCAAGGAGTCGGGCGGGTGAGCTCTTCCTCCGCTACTTACACCACGTAGTCTGCCAGGAAGTTGGCCATCGCCTGAGCTTTGATCGAGAGCCGCAGAATGAAGGAGACATCGAACTCGCTCAGCTCCACCGACCACTTAGCCAGCCTGCCTGAATGCTCCACCCCCTCAAGGATGTTGCGGAGAGGATGGTCGGTCACCACTCGGATTGAGTGTGCCTGGACGTAAGGTCGCAGCCTCCGAGCCGAGATGATTAGGGCGAATGCTAGCTTCTCCAAGATCGGATACCGGAGCTCGGCCTTCCTCAGGACCCGGCTGACGTAATAAATAGGGAGCTGCCTCTTTCCCTCTTCTCGAACCAAGACGGAGCTCAGGGCCTTCGCCACGACCCCGAGATATAAGAACATGTCCTCCCCCTCCTTCGGTCCTTGGAGCAGCGGAGCCCGTGTCAACTGTACCTTGAGGGCCTGGAATGCCTCCTCGCACTCCTTGGTACATTCAAACCTCTGACCACCCCTCAGCGTTTTGAAGAAGGGGGAGCACTTCTCCTCTACCCGAGAAAGGAAGCGACTCAGCCCTGCTAGCTTCCCTGTCAGCCGTTGGACCTCCTTAGCATTCCGCGGGGATCCCAGCTCCAAGATAGCCCTGACCTTGTCAGGATTCGGCTCGACCCCCGCGGGGGTGAGGAGGTGCCCCAGGAACTTCCCCCTGCTGGCCCCAAAGACACATTTCAGGGGATTCAACCGCATCTTGTATTTGCACATGGTGGTGAAAGTCTCCTCCAGGTCCCGGAGGTGGGAGTCCACATCCCGACTTTTGATCATGAGGTCATCCACATACACCTCCAAATTCCTCCCCCTCTACTCCTTGAAGACCATATCCATCATTTTCTGGTAGGTTGCCCCAGCATTCTTCAGCCTGAAGGGCTTCATCTTGTAGCAGTAGCATCCATCCCCAGTGATGAACGAGACATCCTTGATGTCTGGGGGGTGCATCCTGATTTGATGATAACCTGAAAAAGCATCTAAAAAACACATTACAGAATAACCGACGGCTGAGTCAACCAGCGCGTCGATTCGAGGCAAAGGATAACAGTCCTTATGACAAGCTTTATTAAGTAAGGAAAAGTCGATACACATCCTCCATCGGCCGTCTCCTTTTTTAACCATAACCACGTTGGAGACCCAGCCAGGGTACTGAATCTCAGACACGAAGCCGGCCTTGAGAAGTTTCGCCACCTCCTCCCTGATGGGTTCCGCCAGCTTGTCCGCAGTGGACCTCTTCTTCTGCTGAACGGGGCGTGTTCCCGGGTCCAGGTTGAGGCGGTGGCAAGCCACATCCGCGTCAACCCCCGGCATCTCCGCGGCGTTCCAGGCAAAGATGTCCACGTTCTTCTGGATGCACTCCAGCATCCTGCCTTGGTCCTCCGGGGTCAGCCCCCCGCTGACGCGGATCTTCTCCATCCTGCCTCCTCTGGTGAACACTTCCAGCTCCACCACTTCTTCTGCGGCCTCCAGCCTGGCTTGCTCCCCCATCCCTCGGTATCTCCCTCCTCTGGAATGGGGGCCTCCACCTCCATCCCTTCTCCCATGCCCCTCACTACGGCCACCTCCTCCAGATCTCCTCCCGCCGCCTCCTCTGCGCGGTTCTTTATTTCCAGCTCCCTTTCTCCTGCTTCCTCCCCTGGCTCCTCCATCCTTCGCCCCATCTCCTCGGCTCCCTCCATCAAAGAGATGGTGTTCACCGCGGTGACATAACACTCCCGCGCCACCTTTGGGTCCCCCTTGACCCTGACCTGGACCCCCACAGCGTTGAACTTCAAGCACTGATGGAAAGATGAGTGGACGCAGCGGAAGGCGCTGATAAGGTGGCTCCCGAAGATGGCGCTGTAGCTGCTGGGGGCGTCCACAATGACGAACTTGTAGTTTCGGGACTGCCCCCCCCAAAGTGACATGGAGGCCAACTCCTCCCTCTACTTCCTTCCTTTCTCCTGAGAACCCGAACAAGGGCCCGTCTGAGGCCAGCACCCTCTTAACTTCCACCTTTATCGCGTCAAATGCCTTTTTGAAGACGACGTTGACGGAGCTCCCGTTGTCCACGAGGATCCGAGAGACAGTGAAATTCTCGATGGCGGCCTTGATGACCAGCGCATCGCAGAATGGGTCCTCGTGGTCTGGCAAGTCGCTCCCGGAGAAAGTGATCCTTTCCTCCGGGGGTGGGGTTTGGGATGTGGAGGCGACGCTTCGCCGGTACATGGTATGGAGGCTTTCCTTGCGAGAAGCCTCGACCCCGACCCCTCTGTGGATTACTCCGATTCCCCCCGGATTCCGACGTCCACCCGATCTTCGCAACGATCCTCCTCCACCCGAGGCAGGACCTCCTCGATCCTCACTTCTTGCCGTCCTCCCTGCTGCTGCTGCTGTTGTTCCTGATTCCCTCTCATCTCAAGGAACTCCGGGCAGGTGGCTGTGGCATGCCCCTCTTCCTAATGGAAGTCACAATAGGGCAGCTCCACCCTGACCTCCCTTCTCCTCCTCCTCATGATCCCCCTCCTTGCTCCCAAGGCTATGGCCATGGCCTCCTCCTGATCGGGGAGCCGGGGCCTCTGGCCCTGCCTCCAGCCCGGAGGGTGGAACTGTTCTTGCCTCCCCTGATGGTGACCCCTTCCGTAGTATCCTCTCGGTGGCCCCTGCCCCTGCCACTCAGGTCTCCAGCCCAGGCGACGGTCGGGCTCCTGGTGCCCCCACCTCGGCTGCTGCTGCCACTGGAGCTGCCTTTGCACCCTCTACCTAGGCTCTCTCCTCCTGTGCATTTGCTCCTCTCGACTCCTTATCTTCCTCTATGGCCCACCTGACCAGCTTCCTCGCAAACTCTGGGTTCGACGCCTCCCCGTCGACCTCTCTCGTCGCCCTCTCCATCAACTCCTCGTAGGAGAGGGGGGGAACTCTCTTCAGCTCCATTCGGAAGAAACCCTGCTGCAGGCCCAGGGTAAATGCCATCATCAGACTATGTCCCGGCATCTCCTGGACTTGAGTAACTTCCTCCTGGAATCGATCCACATAGCTCCCCAACGTCTTGTTCACCCCCTGCTTAATGTGGAACAAAGACTCGGACTCCTTCTTCCTCTTTTTCGAGGTGGTGAATCTCAGCATGAACCCTCGGCGCAGGTCCTCGAAGCAGTAGATGGAGATGGCCAGGAGCTGGTGGAACCACTCCATTGCCTTCTCTCGGATGGTGATGGCGAAGAGTCGGCATTTGAATCCGTCCGACATCTGACGGATGGAGACTACATCCTTGAACCATTGGACATGCTGGACCGAGTCTCCCTTCCCGGTGTAGTAAGACATCTCAAGCTCCCTGAACCCGTCTGGAACTGGAGCTGAGGAGACCAGGTCGCTGAAAGGACTGCCTCCCCCCACTGGGCGAGCCAGCGAGTCTCGCGAGCCTAGCTCGCCGAACCGCCCTCGGCCTGCCAAGCCGAGGAAAAGCTCGCGCCCGGGGAGTTCGCACCCCCGGCCTTCTTCGGCCACCTCCTTCCCGGCTCTCCTGTCGGGAGCGTCCTCTCCTAAAGAGGGGGCGGCCACGATTTGGGCTGCCGGAGTCGAGCACTCGGCCCACTCGCCGAGTGCGAACTTGATGAGGCCCAACACCTCGTTCCTGAAGTCTTCCAACATCCCCACCGTTGCGAGAGGCAGGGGGGGGCGGCGAGTTCTGCCTGTCAGATCCTTGTCCTCCCGTCATTGAACTCACTGAAGCTTTTCTGCACTGACCACTTCCACGCTCACCGCACCAAAATGTTGAAACCGAAAATCAGTCTCCTGTGGAGTTCGACCCTTGGGGAAGGGGTGGTCTCGCACCTACTTTGCTCCTGCAAGAAAAACAACAAAGAAGGCAAGAAGAAACAGACCCAAGGGCTCGGCAGGGAGGTCCCACCACAAACCCGGAAGGTCTCTGAGCGCTTCCCCTCCTTAGCCAGAAGCCGAGCTAAGGTACCCTCAGAAAGCACTTGAAAACAGGAGCAGGGAGGCACTCAAAGCGTGCCTCCTGAGGTACCCATTGGGTCTTATTTATAGTTTTTTGGAATCTGAACTGCCAATGACCAGAAGAACTGACCTAAAAATACAAAAAATTCTCTGGGTTTGGTCTGCCAATAGCCAAACTCCGCTGTCTTAAGAAGCTATGCGCAGTCCAACCTGGTCTGCCAACAGCGTGGTTCTGCTGGTCTAAGAAGCTATTCACACCATGCGGCGCCAGCTCGCCTCCAATCCCCCTCCGCGGGAGGCGGGCGTGACCTGGCTCCAGCGGACCGCCTATTTTTCTTGGGCGAACGCGAGCCGGAGCGCCGCGACCCGCCAGTCCTCTGCCGGGGCGGACAGGCAACCAGGTCGCGTGTAGGGGGCGGGTTGGCGGCCATCATGACCCTCCGATCAGCTCGCAGGTCACGGGTTGCCGAGCCCATCCGCTAGTGTTGATGCGATGAAGGGCACCCCCCGCTCTGGTCGGCGATTCTTTGAGCGAGCGGGGGAGTAGGGGAGCCGTCTCGCCTGGCTCGCTTGCCTGAAATGAGCGGGAGCGGACCAGCCCCCTGCCGCATGTCTGCTCGCTGCTTGGGTGCGGGTCGCGGGGCTAGATCCGCTCGATCTTCCTGGTGGGACTCGCTCGACGAACACGGGGTTGTACATAAAATACTTAGAAAAATTTGTTGACTGAAAATTAATTTTCTTCTAAGAGACCAGCAAGCAGCCTTTCTCTCATAACTTTAGTACTTGAAAAAGAAGTGTGTCCCAATAGAGAGGTTACACATGAGTCAACACCATGGATCACACAATGAGGGATTACATTATATGGTCCTAAGTTTGGTGACCCATTGTAAACTAACATTGGTCTACACTTTACAATTATAACCTGCAAGCACTCAACTTGAAAAGGCATCAAAAACAAACTTAATTCATCTTAGTTCAAGGGTTACTTCATACAAATCTAGGTTATTTTGGATATAATACCCAACAGTCTCAATGCCTAAAAGAGTTGAGTGAGTTAAACACACTTGATGCCTCTCGACGAATCATTGAGTAAGAGAATATCACGTGGCGATTGTGGGTATCACGCGGCAATTGCCTAGCTCCCAACGCTCCCAATGCCTTGAAGCGTGGAGTGAAGTTAACGCACTCGATGCCTCGAAGCATTGAGCGAGTTACTAGCTTCGTTAATGCCGGGCGACAGTGGGTATCGCCTGCGTAATAGCTGGAAAGTGTTGAGTGAGCGCAATTCACTCAACGCCACATAGAGTTGAATAAGTTCAACACACTCAACGCCTGAAAGCGTTGATTAAGTTATATGCTTGATATTGTGTAGGATATAGTGGATATCGCTAGGCGGAAGAGGCACGTGACATGGACACGTGCCAGATGGCTGTTAAGCGACAAAGTACTGTGGTTGATTGGAGTGAAGTGGCTGAGGTCGATGTCGCCAGGTGAGATCGATATCGCGCGGTTATAACGACTACTTTGACTTTTCAGATGATTTTGCTGCCACTCGTTTCTCTTGATGTTTTAAGCCCGTAGTTGGGAGTGAGCCTTATGTTTCTTATGCGGAGGTGTGCTAGATGAGATATCATTCCCTTCTCATCTCTCTCTTCATTTCCTTTTGTGCTCTTGGAAATAGGAGCTAAGGAAGAGTTGCGCTGATCATTGTGAGTGTTAAAGGAGATTTGATAATCAGAGGCCAGATCCGAGGGTAGATCCGCGAAGAGGACAACGATGTGCTCCTTCCCATCCGTGTAGAAAAGCTTCGCCATGGCTCCAAAATATATTACAAGGGTAACAATTTTATCCATGGATAAGTAAAGTCCACAATATGCATACGTGCATGGAACCCCTCATCAAAAGGTGAAGAGAATGTATTTTTCAATGTGTAGATCGGTATGATCCCCGTTTAATACTGCATATAGATCCAGAAATATATAGTACAGAAGAGGTGTAACACCTCCATCTATCACATGAAATATAATTGAGGGTCCAACCATGGCCCCACACCATATTACACGGACAAGAAGCGGGATTATAAGTTAATATCAAAATACTACTCGCACCGTAACTTAGAGCATTCTAGCAGAAGCTTTAAGGTTGCGTGAACGCATACTAAATGAATGTCCACTATATTTAAATCATACCATGTATATGAATAACAGGAATGTCACTTACAAATACACAAAAGTTATGGCCTTAAGGCCTTAGAGTTACATTTCACAACTATGGTTTACAAACATCGGCGTACAGGCCAGCCATACCTGAAAACTATAAAAATTCTTCGCTCTACCTTCGAGTGCCAGCATAGCAGCAAGGGCTTCCACACACAATTTCCCGCTCGGCTCTCCAGCACATGCACAAGAACAATCCACGATGAAGATGGAAAACAAGGCAACGATCAGCATTCAGTTGACCAATTTATAACGACCCTACCCCTTTTTTGGGGTAATAGTATTTCTTCCCCGCAGGCATAGTATTTCCACAAGCAGATATGTCACAAGAACGTGCACTCACACACAGTTCAATATATCACAAATGAATGCCCAAATGACTAAACATTCTGTGCACTCAGGGCACATTTTCAGAGTACATATTGCAAGGTTCCCACCACCGTTTAGATGTCCCAGACCTAGTGGTTCACTTTGAGCATTCACAGTCTCTACGGCCCCCGACCTAAGACTTTAGTCTTGACGACGTATAGCCTAAGACTCTCGTTATGTGATCCTAACAAATGCTAATAACTTAGGCACTTGAGTTAGACAACTATAACTCAGATATAGTTCAGCTATTACCCGTTTCTCAAATCGTCATTTTAATGTCAAGTCTGACGCGAGTCGGCTTTCCTTTGTCCATTCTGCTCACTGGCCTTTAGGAGCTCGCAGCTCACAAATTAGTCTCATAGTCTCCTAGAGACAGGCTTACAATCAAAAGGGAGTTAGTGCCGGTGTTCATCACTATCGCTTGGCAGGTCCAATAGAAGTTCTCTTTCTGCACCCAAACTCTACACAAACCTCTGCAGTAGCCTACAGTGCCAGAAACACTGGACTTTTACAGCACACAACACAAATAGCCTAATAAGAGCTATCGTCATTGGCGATAATCACTGTCACCCGGCGATATCCAACAGTCATTTAAACTATGGTATTTCGTGGGTATTTTCCTGAAGTACAACTCCAGCACTTCCTGCTACTTTCAGTTCACAGGTACAACCCCGCAGACCCCGTAAACTACTCGTTTATACACAGAGTATTCTCCGACATTAAAAAAAAACATAACCAATCCAGACTAGCTTGTCCTGATGAGCTTCACACAACTTGCCTATTCGGTATTACACATTTTGGGATCTATATGCATGACTCACTAGTGATTTCATGAATCGTGGAATTCCCTTTATTCTCCAACTTTTTATTGGAGGGGAGGGGATTCCATGCATATGCCAAAAGAAGGACTTCACTTTTCCAGGAGGAAGATCGTTACCCTTGTAATCTGTTTTGGAGCCATGGAAAAGCTTTTCTACGTGGATGGAAAGGAGCACGTTGCTCTCCTCTTCGCGGATCTAGCCTCAGATCTGGCCTCTGATTATCAAATCTCCTTCAGCAGTCACAAAGAACAGCCCAACTCTTCCTTAGCTCCTTCTTCCAAGAGCACAAAAGGAAATGAAGAGAGAGAGAGAGATGAGAAGTGAAATGAGACTTCTCTTGATCTCTATTCTGCTTTAGTGGCCTCGGGATTGATCCCAGCCACATGTTATTTTGTCAAAAAGGAAGCAAAGGCCAGGATTTGAGTTGACTGGTCAACTTTAGCGATATCTCCGTGCTATATCGACTCTCGCCTGGCGACATCAGCTTGTTCGCCTCTTGACCCCAGTCAACCGTAGCTCTTCGGCCTCCGTGCGGCCATCTGACACTTGTGTATGTCACGTGGCACTATCTCCTGGCAATATCCACTGTCGCCACGCGACATCAAGCCACGCGACATCAAGCGTTGAGTGTGTTGAGTTCATTTAACGCTTCAAGGCATTGAGAGCGTTGAGAGCTGGGCTATTGTCGCGCGATACCCACTATCACTCCATTATAGTCTCGTACTCAATGATTCGTTGAAAGGCGTTGAGTCTGCTTAACTTACTCAACGCATTATGGCGTCGAGTGCCATCGCTATCGCCATTGTCAATACCCACTATTTCCCAACATTATCGAAGCTAGAAGCTCAATCAACGCTTCTAAGCGTCGAGTGCGTCGAGCTCACTCAACGCTTTCAAGCGTTGAGATCTATCGCTATCGCCCCGACAATACCCACTTTAGCTCGGCGTTAACGAACACAAGTTCAGCTGTCAAACTTAGGGTGTCACAACACTCCCCTCATTACAGAAATTTTGTACCCAAATTTTATACATCTTATAAGGGAAAAATACAGCAACTTATTTGTTATAACATTCAAAATCATATATTACAACATCACTATACAAACAACTCTGGATATTCCTCACGCATGGTCTGCTCACGCTCTCATGCCATCTCTTCATGACCATAGTTGTCCCCCCAGATTTTCACCGTCCCGATTGTCTTTTTTTGCAGTTTCTTGACCTCCGTATCCTCGATCCAAATGGGCTGAAATTTCATCATCAGCCGACTATCGACCAGTTCTTGATCATCCACAACCACTTGAGCTGGCTCTTTCACAGCTTTTAGTGTAACATCCACCCCGGCACCACGCTCGAAAGGGTTAAGCCTAACTAAGTCTTTAGACCATGCACCCAAACCCCTCTCCATCTACAAGCGCATTGTTGAGGCTGGGGATCGAACCCAAGACCTCCTTGATAAGGATTTTTCATACGACTACTCATCACCAACTAAGTTGCAGCTTAATTGGTGATGAGAGTTGAAAGAACTCCATAGTTAAGCGTGCTCGGGCTGGAGTAGTACTGGGATGGGGGATCTCCTAGGAAGTCCCCGTGATGTGCGCTTGACTATCGAGTTTCGCTCATCAAAGGGAGGTTGTGGCCACCTACAACCCGCCTGGAGAGAGAGGGGTTGTGGTGCTTGGGCTGCAGCCCAGTACCGTCGCCTATAGCGGAGCCGTTACATTGTCATGTTGTATCGTCTATGGGTGCTACAATAAAAAGTGCACTTTTTATAACGGCCTCCCCAGCCCACGCTCGCAAGGACGGCCGCCGGCACCCCCAGCACCATGCTCGAAAGGGTTCAGCCTAACCAGGTCTGCAGACCATGCACCCCAATACCTCTATATCCACAGGCGGGTTGTTGAGGCCGGGGATAGAACCCGAGACCTCCTTGATAAGTAGTTTTCAAACCACTCCTCATCACCAACTGAGCTGCAGATCAGTTGGTGATGAGGAGTGGTTTGAAAACTCCTTATCAAGGAGGTTTCGGGTTCCATCCCCAGCCTCAAAAACCCTCCTGTGGATGGAGAGGGGTTGGGGTGCATGGTTTGCATACCTGGTTAGGCTGAACCCTTTCGAGCATGGTGCTGTGTTGCCGACGGACTTCCTTGTGAGCGTTGGCTGGGGACGCCGTTACATTTCATAGCACCAATAAGTGAAACACATCGTATAGACCACTTAGCTCCGCAGACAGATCTAACCGATAGGAAGCTTCTCCAACTCGCTCAATCACTTCAAACAGACCAAGATATCCCGGACTCAACTTTTTCATGCGCTGGATACTAGATACACCTTTGAAGGGCTAGATCGTCAAGTACACCCACTCGCCAACCACAAACTCCACGTTTCAGTGCTTGGTGTTGTAGTACTTCGCTTGCCTATCTTGGGTTATCAGTAGACACTCTCGTATAGTACATATGGTCGAATTTGCATCATCGACCTCCTAACCCTTATATTGCTTTGGCTTGCTTGTTTCCGCCCAAGCTAACGGTGTATGACACTTTCTACTGTATAAATCTTCAAATGGCTCCATTTGAATGATAGCTTGATAGTTATTGTTGTAGGCGAACACAACCATATAAAAATGGTACTCCCACCTCTTCCTGAAATCCAAGGAGCGAATTCAGGGCATGTCCTCCATTATTCTGTTCGTCCTCCCGGTCTGACCATCCGTTTGAGGATGAAAGGCCGTACTGAATTTCAGTTGAGTACCCAAAAACTGGTGGATTAGCTTCCAATCATTTGAAGTAAAATACCCATCTCGGTCACTAACGATGCTACAGGGCATGCCGTGCAATCGTACGATGTTATCCACGTACAATTTGTCTAATTTTTCCACTGAATCGTCATTCCTATTTGGTATGAAGTGCGACACTTTTGTTAATCTGTCAATGATCACCCACACAACATCGTTTTCGTTCTGTGATCTTGGTAGTCCATGCACAAAATCAGTAGAAATGTCATCAAACTTCCATACCAGGATTGGTAACGACTTCAGGAAACCTCCAGGCTTCTAACATTTCGCCTTTACTAAGGCACAAGTCTGACATTTTGCCATGTAACGAGCTATGTCTTTCTCCAAACTTGGCCAGCAGAACACCTTCTTCAAGTCCTTATACATCTTTGTGCTCCCTGGGTGAATCAAATAATTTGTGAAATGTGCCTCATATATCAATTCCTCCCGTAGTTTTCTCACATTCGGGATGCACAAACGACCATCTTTCCGCAAAAGGCCGTCATCCTAGGAGAATTGTGTACTTGACCCATCCACTACATAGAGTTGTACACTCTCATCGAGTTCCGTTGCTCGTCGAACCCTATCCGCAAGGTCATATTGTACCTCTTTCCAGTTCAGGCATGCATTTGCAATAGCATTCTTGTCAACACAAGAAATCTCTAAGGCCACCAACTCCTGGATTAGATGCTCATCATGCATCTGTAACCAATTGTCCCTTGATAGAGTACTATGACTGAAGGCATCCGCGACCACATTTCCCTTCCCGGGAGTATAATGAATCTGGAAGTTGTAGTCACCGAGAAACTCCATAAACCTCAGCTGTCGTATATTTAGATCATTCTGATCCAGAAGATACTTAAGGCACTTATGGTACAAGAAGATGTCAACTTTCACGCCATATAACTAATGACGCCACATCTTAAGTGCAAATATCACCGCCGCCAACTCCAAGTTGTCGATTGGATAGTTCCTCTCTTGTAATTTCAAATGGCGTGAGCCATTAGCGATCACCTTTCCAAACTGAAGAATAATGCAGCCTAAGCCACTCCCTAATACATCACTATAAATTTCATTGCCATCTGAACCACATGGCGACGTCAAGATTGGCGTCGTAGTCAGACGACTTTTCAGCTCCTCAAAAGCTCGCGCGCATTCAGGCATCCAAACAAACTTCTTATCTTTCCTCTCCAGTGTGGTGAGAGGTAACGCTATCCGCGAGAAGTTCTCTATGAAGCACCTATAGTAGCCCGCAAGTCCAAGGAAACTCCGGACTTTAGCCACAGAAGACAAAACTGTACACTCTCGTATCGCAAGTACTTTCGTCGGATCCACTGCAATACATTCTCCACTTACCACATGAACAAGAAAGGACACCGACGACAGCCAGAACTCACACTTTGAGAACTTGGCCTAAAGTTTGTTTCTTCTCCGGGTGTGCAACACCATCCGCAAGTTGTTCACATGATCTTCTCTACACTGAGAGTACACTAAAATTTCATCAATAAGACAATTACAAATAAGTCCAAGTACTCTCTAAATGTTCGATGCATTAGGTCCATGAACACCGATGGTGCATTTGATAGCCTAAACGGCATTACAGTGAACTCATAATGACCATAGAGTGTACCAAATGCTGTCTTGGGAATGTCACATTCCTGAATCCTTAACTGGTAATAGCTAGATTTTAAGTCCAGTTTAAAGTAGAAAGTTGATCCCACAAGCTGATCGAACAAGTCATTAATCAGTGGAATCAGATACTTGTTCTTCTCCGTTAGCTTATTCATTTCTCTATAATCGATGCACAAATGCAGGCGACCGTTCTTCTTTTTCACAAAGATGATAGGTGCACTCCAATGTGACATACATGGGCATATATATCCTTGCTCTAGCAGTTCTTGTAGCTACACTTTCAGTTCCGCCATTTCCTTTGGCGCTACACGGTACGGTGAGCGGGCCAAAGGTTTCTCACCTGGCATCAACTCAATAGAGAAGTCAATCTCCCGCTAGGGCGGTAACCCCAAAAGATCCTTAGGAAACACATCAGCGTACTTCGATACAATTGGAATGCTACATATATTGGCTTTTGGCTCAACAGCCTTTATAAGCATGAAGAATAACTCTGCGCCCTTCCGAACAGCTTTGATGACTTGGAGAGCAGTCATCAATATTTGGCTCGATCCTCACATGCCAGCAAATTTAGTCCCTTGCTCGGTATTTTGTCTTAGTGTGATCTCCTTTGAGTTGTAATCTATAAAGGCATGCTGCTCCGAGAGGCAGTCCATACCAAAGATTACATCAAACTCCGAAATCGGCAACACAGATGCTTCCAATCCGAAATCCCGACTTCCTATCCGTACCTCAATACAATAAGACTTATTTGCCCGCATGACGCATCCGTTAGACAAAAGTATCGATAGGCTATCTGTCGGCACAGAAGTAGGCACTCAAATCTGAGACATGAAGTCCTCAGATAAAAATGAATGTGAAGCACCCGTATCAAACAATGTTCTGGTCGGACAGTCCCAAATAAGGACAAAGCCTAATACAAACAAAACATACACAAGCAATGCACAAGATATGAAGTATGAAAAGAAGTAAAATAGTATCTTAACTCGTACCTGTGACGATGGCACTTTGATTTATGGCCTCCTATTGGCAAAGGTTGTGCACCCTCAGTTAAGTTGGAGCACAGTGGGATGCTGCGGACTCCACCGCCTTTCGCTTTGTAGCATATGTTGCTCCTGCCTTCTTCTTAACCTTTGGAGGACCACTCCGATAGTCACAGGTAAAGTGTCATGGCTTGCCACAGGTATAACATGTCTATGGCCCATGTCCAAAAGTTACTCGAGAAGTAATAGTAGAGGGAGCCTGTCTAGAAGACTTGGACTTCATACTCCATATCATGCGGTAACCAGATTTTCCCGGGTGCGGTAATTTGAACTCGGGTTATGTGACAACCAAGTCCCTCTTGCCCTGCACCCTTTTCATGTCTTTTTTCAGCGCACAGGCCGTATCCACCAATGCTTGAAATTCTTGGTTCACAAAATTCGAGAGCAGGAATCTCAGCTCATACCGTAGCCCTTTGTAGAACTGATTGATCTTACTTTCTTCTTTAGAAAAGATAGACCCCGCATAACATCCCAATCTTGTAAGCTCATGTAAGTAGGTATTGACACTACTATCTCCTTGAATTAGACGATGGAACTCATTTTCCATGGCTATGCGCTTCGCCGACAGCCGTTGCTTCACCAAGAACATCTCGAAAACTCCTCTACCGAGACCTCCGTTAGTTGTCTTCCTGCTAAGTGGTGCAGTTCTATTTCATCCCACCAAAGAAAAGCCTCTCCTTGCAGCAGGAAAGTGGCCAAGGTGGCTTTTTGTTCCTCCTCAGTTTGACTTGCCGTCAAAATTCTTTTGAATCGTGCAGGCCAATCCTCTGCCTACGTTGGGGACCCTGCCCCCGTGAACGTAGTGGGAATGAAACTCATGAACTGCTTTAGTTTTTGTTCTGCTGCTTGTAGATATACCATAGTCTCATCAGGTGTTGGCCTCACACCAACCTATACTAGAACCATAGTAGGCTGTGCCTGCCTAGTAGGTTGTGCTTGTATCATCGGAAACAATGCCTCAACAACACAACACACTGTCTCCATATTAGGAGGTGTGGGCACCTTTGCTGGTGATGCACTCTCATCTGAATGTTGGGGCTCAGACTGCCCCGCACCACTTTAAGTCACCTATACGTGTAAATGACAAACTTTAGCGACTTTGCAAAAGCAACAAAGACTTTATAGGAACGTGCAGGCTCCTCAAACAGGTGTATTTTCATTCCTTAATGGACATGCTTGAGTTCATTTATGTTATAACGGGCCGCACTTACATGTGCTCCCCACCCTGCAAAAGAATTCGACCATGAATTTGAAGGAAGACCAAGACAAGCTGATACCGAATTGTAACACTCCGTCCGTCACATGAAACATAATAGAGGGTCCGGCTAGGGCCCCACACCATATTCCACAAACAGGCAGTGGGATTACAGGTTAATATCAAAAGATTACTCGCACCCTAAATCAGATCATTCTAATGGAAGCTTTAAGTTTGCATGAACTCATACTAAATAAATGTTCACTATATATAAACCATACCATGTATATATATAACAGGAATGTCACTTACAAATACACAAAAGTTATGGCCTTAAGGCCTTGCATTTACATTTCACAAGTGTGGTTTACAAACATCGGCGCGCAGGCCGACCACACATGAATACAATAATACTTCTTCGCTCGGCCTTCGAGGGCTAGCATAAAAGCAAGGACTTTAGCCCGCTATTTACCGCCCGGCTCCCCAACACCTGCACAAGGACAATCCACCACGAGGATGGAAGATAAGGCAACAAGTAACATTAAACTGGCCAATTTATAATGACCCTACCCCTTTTCTGGGGCCGCAGTATTCCTTCCTTGCAGGCATAGTATTTTCACAAGAAGATATATCAAAAGAATGTGCACTTACGCACAGTTCAATATATCACAAACGAATGTCTCAATGGCCAAATGTTCTGTACACTCATGACACATTTTCGGTGTACCTGTTGTCAGGGTCCTACCACCATTCAGAGGTCCCAGACCTAACGGTTAACTTTAGGCATTCACAGTCTCTACGGCCCCCTGACCTGAGACTTTTGTCTTAACAGTGTACAACTTAAGACTCTCATTATGTGATCCTAACGAACGCCAATAACTTAGGATGATGAAAATGAGAAGATCCTTTCTCATATTTCCTCTTCTTCTTCATGGCTTTCAATTGGTTCTTGGAATATTGCATCCAATGTTCAGTAATGGGGCAGTCATGAAGAATGTAATAAGGTATGTCATTTGTATCTTTTACTTTAGCAGGAGGAACTCTTTTCATAGCTTTGCTTCTTGCTTTTCTTTTCCTGGCTATAGTGGCTGAGGAATCATCAGAATCAGTCATATATTCATCACTTTCAGAGCTTTGCTCATCATATAAAGCATCAATCTTTTTCATATAGTCTTTCTATTGTTGGGTTGGAACATATGAGACAGTGGTGACAGCAGTTGTAGCAGTAGCAGAAGTAACAGCAGTAACAAAAGTTTCAGGAGCAATACTTTTAGAAGATATAGCAGCAGTAGTGGCAGCAGCAGCTGGGGTAGCAACAGATACAGATAAAACAGTTTCAGACAAAAAAATATCAGCAGGGGCAACATCATCAGTGATAGCAGGCTCAAAGTCATATGCCTCCGTCATATGTATATCATCAGAAGTTTTAGCAATAACAACAATATCAGCAGCAGCAACAGAAACTGCAACAATATTGTTAGTAGGAGTATCAGCAGTAAGATCACTGGAAACAGAAGGCTCGGCAGTAGAGAGGGAATTTATATAGGAGCTAATTAAGCTGGTATCACAGCTTGAGAGGGGCACAATGGCCTTGGAGAGATCCTCTGATGGCTGGACTGCAGTGCTTACTGGAAGACAGCTGAAGTAAACTGAATCAAAAACTGACAATAAGGACCTGAGGTCCACTGAGAAGACTGTAACTTGTGGTGGTGAAACTGGAGCTTGAGCTGAGGAGACAGCAGCAGCAGCAGGCAATCTAACTTCATTAGTCATCTCCCCCTGCCTAGATTCAGAGACAGCTGGATCAAGGCACCCAAAGGAATGGATTGCCTGAGGAGGAAAGATGGAAGATAGCCTGGCAGAAAGGGCTGCAACTGACTGTAGAAGTGGAGCCAAGGAGGTCTCCAACAGAAGGGATAGCCTGGGAGCTAGCAGTTCATATAATTTGTCAGCTAAGGCTGGAAGATCTACATGCTCAACAGGGATGTGAGCAGAGGTAGAGACTGTAGGTGGAGAAACAGGGGATGGAGGAGCAAATGGAGATGTTGGTGGAGAGCTGGTGGATGGGGGAAAGGAAGGTTGAGGTGTGGGGATTGTGGAAATGGAAGAAAGTGGTATGGAGATAGAAGGTGTGAAGGAAGGTTGAGCAATGATATCTTGCAGAAGTTGTTGATATGATGTGGATGAGGAGGGTAGATTAGGAGGGGATGAAGGTAAATCATCCGTAAAGGAATCATCTAGAAGTGTGAAAGATGGAATGTTGTATGATGTGTCAATGTCTGGTGAGGGTAGTGATGTAATGGGTGGAAGATTTCTTCTGTTATTAGAAGAGTTGGGATTGGAGAGGGAATTGATGTAGGAGATGGGCTGGAAATAATGATGGTGGATGAGGTTGGAATGGTGGAGGTGTCTGGTGGAGATGAAATAAGAGTTGGAGGAGGAGAGGAAGCATCAGGCAAGTCATCTGCAGGGGCAGAGACTTGAGGGGAAGAGACTGCAAGAGTCCTTATGCCTGAAGTAGTGCTTGCAGAGGGACTGCTGGGCTTCACTATCTGCCTGTCCCATTTGCCAAAGAGGGCACAGGAGAGCCTCTTAGAAGCATTAATATGCATCCCAGATGAGACTAGCAGTGCAGGGTATCTGTTTTGGAGAAACAGCCCTAGGATCCTTCCATAATTAACAAAATTCTTATTTATTTTCTTCTTAATCAGATCAAAGAAGACCTCTCCCCAGTTCAACTGTTTCCTATCCACTAAGGCTCCCATCAAACACAGCTGATACCTTTAGATGGTATCATGTGCTGAATGCTTGGCCAACAGAACCTTTCCTACTACATCAGCTAAGAACCTGTATTCCACCGCTAAGTTCTTTTTTAGCAGCTTGCTAGGGTTAGCATTAGAATGACCCATTCTAGCAAGTAAATCAGAAAATTCTTCTCCTGACAACTCAGGAGAATCCTCTCTAGAATTCAATCCAAAAATATCTGTCAGAATAGTAGAAGTCAGAGGGACCTGGGTTCCAGAAATTGAACCAACCACTGTATTTTGGTCCTGGTTGTGGGCAGTATAGACCCACTCCTTGATCTCATCAGCAGCCAATTTGATTCTTGTGGACATTATGGTAACCATCTTTTGTTCTTTGAACAGTTCTAGAATGTCTTGAAAAATTTGATCACTGGTGCTGAAAGACTCCATGTCTATATCAAATCCGGCATCAAACTTCATTGCGGCTAGAATGGCAACTGAGACGACCATTGTTATCTTGAAGCCTTTATGTGCTGCATAAGCTAAGAAGATTCTGATAGCTTCCAATCTTGCAACTGGTGCAAAAGTCTGATCATAGTCTATGCCTTCTTCTTGAGAGTATGTGATGGTTAAAACTCCAAAATTAATTTCGGTCACGCGGCGACCCGGCGGTTTTATTTGAGAAAAAGGCGGAATGATTTTATTTAGAAAACGGGGCGCGCATATTTATTTATTTGGATATAAAATGGTTTAGATCGAGTTTTAACGAAAGGAGGCAAGTGCACCTATCGTGAGTAGTACAGGATATTCCGGGTAGAATATCGAGGTCGTATTGTTCTCGGGGTCGTTTCGATTATTTCTACTCTTCCCTGGAGGGGACTATTATTTTACCGATGATTATCTTGTCGGGATATTTTATATATAATAAAAAGCAGAAAATGGCAGAAAGAAAATGAAAGCAAGAAGGTGGTGCCGATGAAGAGCTTAGCTCGATGGCACCGAAAAAACAATTGAACTAAAATAGACTTTAAATAAAAAGAGCTCCTAAATTTCTAATTAATTAAGGCGGTGACTTGGCCGTGTAGGTTCCACTAAAATGAGCTCACCTAGCTATAGGGCTATCGCACACCTGAACGCTAAGACTATTCGACCGAACGTTAGTCCGACGAAGGATTCCTCTTAACGCCCGCATTAGGCTAAGAACCCCGCTATTGGGTAGGGAACCCAATCTGGTAGAGTTGGCGCGCCTCCTCTCTCGAGGGTTAGTGCGGAACTCTCTTTGCCAAGGGGTGATCTATCCATACGCACGGCCTCTCGGCGAGCGTATGGAAAACGGAAATAAGGCCCCACACATCGATATGTGGTCCTACGCGTCGTTAACCCCGGGCAAACCTTAAGTACTTTTAATTAATTAGAAAGATATGACCTTTAATTATTTAAAGCTATTTTATCTGTCCCAATGCTCTTCGATACCGAGGGCTAAGAATGATTAGCCACTCATCGGAATGGGGACGGCTTGCGGTGAAAAGCAGAAAATAAAGCGATAAAGAAAGCAGTAAATGAAAGCAGTAAATGAAAGCAGGAAAATAAAGCAGAAAATTACAAGTCCTACTCAAACGAGTAGGACTGAAGAAAGCTGTAAATTGCGAGTCCCGGCGCAAGCGCGTGGGTGGGAGAAAGAAAGCGTGTCCTACTCAAACAAGTAGGACTAAATAAACGCAACACACGCACACACTCGACAGAAAGTAAAACTCACGCACATGCTCTCTCGACATAAATGAAAACACACACACACAAATCCTACTCAAATGAGTAGGGGAAAATAAAGACCTGCCATTTAACTCGAATGAGTAGGCGAAAATAAAGAAAATTACAAACTCACACACTCTACAAAAAGTAAAATAAGCAAGCGCCATTTAACTCTTAACGAGTAGGCGGAAATAAATGCGCATACATGAAAAATTGCAAAAAAAACTAAGTTACCGAAAAATTAAAACAACTGCATTTCTACCGCTAAAATGCGGTAGAAATGCATAAAAAGTGAAAATAAAAATTAAACGGGAAGAAAGTTTTGCAAATAAAAATGAAAACGCAAGTGCTCGAAAAATAAAAATGAATACATTTCTACCGCTAAAATGCGGTAGAAATGATTAAAATGAAGACAGAAAAATAAAAGGAGCAAAAGTTTAAACGAAAAATCAAAGTGCACGAAAAATTAAAACGACTATATTATCATTCCTATAACTCCGTAAAAATGATTAAAAAGTGAAAATAAAGTGAAAAGAACGAAAAAGTTTTACAATCAAAACACGAAAATCTAAGTTAGAAAAAATTAAAATCACTTTGAAAACATTTTTTACGGATCTATAGGAATGCAAATAAAGCTATAACAATTCTAAGTTAACAAAACTAAGAACACAAAATTATAAAGTTATACTCATACACACACACACCCATTACAAAGGAAGGAAAAAGAAGTTAAAACAAAATGAAATAAGATTGCATTAGAGTAGTGTTTAGATGAAATCCAAAACCATATAAAGGGAGAAAATTTACAATTTTATTAAGCTAAAAACGAAGATTACAAAGCTATGAAAATAAAGGAGAGCGGGAGAAATTTACCTTACATAGCATTTGGACTCATCCGATCAGCATAACTCCTATACAAAATGGTTCAAAAAGGGAACAGGAACTCAAGCAGAACACTGGAATTTATAGACAAAAATTTACATGGGACACGCCCTTGGTCACGGGCGTGACAGGGGGTGTGTCAGTACTATTTGCGAAGGCGGCCGGTGATTTGACGAGAAAGTGGACTTCGGGCTGGACACGTGTTGGTCTCGCAGTGGTCACGCCCCAGGTCACGGGCGTGACGATGGGCGTGTCAAGCAGGTGGATCTGGGCGCGGGTTGCGCCGAAAGTCTTCGGGCAGGTCTTGTCGGGCCAGCTGGAAAGGTCACACCCCTGGTCACGGGCGTGACTCTAGGCGTGTCAGTTGGTGTCGACACTCGATGAATGCCGTGCGGAAAGTGTCGAGTTGAAATCGTTGAGCTGAGATTGAGTCACGCCCTAAGTCACGGGCGTGACTCTGGGCGTGTCGAGGAGGTCGACGATCGTGGAGCTGAAAACGTCGAGCGGGTGGACACGGGATTGGGTCACGCCCCGTGTCGGGTGACACGGGCGTGAGCCCGGGCGTGTCAAGCTTTTCTCTTCAAAATTTGCTGATTTCACTGGAATTTGACGTGTCATGCCCTGGTCACGGGCGTGACCACTTTGTCACGGGCGTGACATGGCATTTTTATGCAGATTTTGATTTTTTCCTGAAAAATAAAATAAAACAAGTTAGTATAATATTTACAAAAATAGGAGCATTTTATTGAATAAAAATAAGTAAAAAAGACAAAAATAAATGAACACAACTAAATTAATGTACAGAAAAATAGGTATATTTACAATTCATCAAATACCCCCATACTTAAGCTTTTGCTATTCCATAGCAAAAGTTGGAGATGAACTCATAAGGAATAAAAGAAATCCTAAGTTTAGCTATCGCTTGAATTAATTAAAAGTAAGATCAAAATAAACATCCGAGGTTAAAGAATTAAATCCTAATTTATGAAATGTTATGAATAGAGGAAGAGTTTCAAAAAGACTTCTAGATAAAAATAAAATAGAAAGCAAAAATTTATTTTTGTTAGTTTAACAAAGATGGATTGGATTTATACAAAAAACCTTAGCTTAAAAGAAGTTAAAGGAAATAATGCAATTTAAAAGTTATGCACTCAAAAAATTTTAAATTAATTCTAGAATCATTGAAATAGGCTAAGTGGTTTGGTGGTTTATGAAGAAGGCTTGAATATTGATGCGAGGTAATTTTTTCTCGAACCTCCAATTTTTTTTCTTTCCGGATAGTTAGGAAAATGAAATCTTATTTTCCTAACACATAAAATATTTTTTTCTTTCTTCATAAATAAAAAATAACCCAATGTATATGTGTAGGAGTAATAAATTTTATCCTCTTACTCCATAACATAAAATCTTTTTAAATATTGGGTGCCTATGTTTACGGAATGAAATCTTATTCCCATTGACATAAGATCTTTTAAAGGCATAAAGGAAAACATGTCAAGTAAGACATGAAAAAAAATGGAAGTGGGTTTATTTTTCAAAAAGAAATCTAGCTTTTAATAAAAAAGTTTTGAGAGCAACCTTTTTAAAATGAACGTTCCAATGTTTCTAAAAGCAAAGAGTAGAAATAATTGAAATCCATGGATGTTATTTTCTAACATAAAAACGAGCTTCTATTTATAAAATTAGAAGTGCTGGTGAAAAACAAGTTCCCTATTATAAGGAAAAGACATAAAAAATTCTTTAAATCTTAACCCCAGACACTTAAATCTATCAAACTTTAATTAATAAACGAATAGTAAGCAAAGAATAAAAAGAATTCGCATATAAATTAACTCAAATCTAGATTTTTGGAAATCAAAAAGGGTTAAGATATGGTATATTCGATTTATTTTGTTACCTAATTAACAAAACATTTTTTTTGGATTTTTTAGAGTTTTATCATTTTTTTTGTGTTTTAATTATGATTATGATTTTTTTTGTTGAATTTTTAGAGTTATTATCTTTTTTAGGAATTTTTTTGTTTTTCTAATTTATTGATGTTTTAGTGTTTTTTGATGAGTAATTTACAAGAATGAGGAGAGAAAGAAGTGTTATTTATAAAGAAGATAGTGAGGAAAGAGAGATTTTTATAAAAAAAGGAGCAAAGTAAAAACTCGAATGCTCGCGAACAGACTCTTATTTGGGCGGTTGGTTCGATGAGTCGACCGTCGCGGACAAGCAAAATGCGAGTTTTTACGAACAAGAAGAGGGGGGGGGGAAAGAGATTTTGTTTTTGAAAAAAATATTTACCAAGTAAAATGAAAAATTTTTGATTTTGAATTTTTTGATGTTTTATAAGATTTTTTTGTTGTTTTATGATAATTTTTGATTATATACAACAAGGAAATTTTTTTTTATGTTTTAAGTTTTGTAATAATTTTTTTTATTTTCATTAGTACAGAATAATAATAAAAAAAATGCAGAATTGGAAAACACCCCCATACTTAAACCCAACATTGTCCCCAATGTTGCAATCTAAGTATGCGGAACAGATAATATACAAAATATAATAAGTACAAAAAAGAAAAAGGGAGGGTAGGAGCTTCCCTTAGACGAGTACGAGGAGGCCCGGGTCGAAACCCTGCATTTATTGTTAAAAGAGGAAAGAATAGCAAAACAATAATAGAAAAAACAAAAAAAACGAAAAATTCTGCTAAAGGGTTGCAGGCGGTAGGGGTGGCAAGTGCGTGGGGGAGTCGAAGGTAGCTAAGGCCTCAGCGACCACTGCGTGATAAATATGTGATCCCCTAGCGCGCACAATAATGGAAGCGTGCCGAAGCAAAATGAAATAAAAGAAAACAAATTAAAATAAAACATATATACATTTATTAATATCAAATTATTATATATATATTTTTTTGGTGTGTTTTTTTTAAGTAGATATTTTTATTTTTTAGTTGGTTTTTAGTTTTGAGTTTTTTTTTTGAGTTTTTTAAGTTTTAAGTTTTTCTCTTTTTTTATTATTATGTTTGTTTTTTTTTCATTTTTGAAGTTTTTAGATTTTTTTAGGTTTTTGGTTTTTTTGAATTTTTAGGTTTTTGTAGAGTTTTTAGATTTTTTAAGTTTTATACTTTTTCAAGTTTTTAGAGTTTTTTTTAGTTTTTAAGTTAGTTTTTTTTTGTTGTTTTTTTTTTGTTTTGTTTGTGTTAGTAGAAAACGACGTTATTTCAAAAAAATATTTTATAAATAATAATAATATGATAAAAAATATATATATATTTTTTTAAGTTTTTTTTTTGTTTTTTTTGTTTTTAAGTAGTTTATTATTATTATTATATATAGGTTTTTATAATAAGGTAAAATTAATATATTTCCAGGGTTCAAAATAACGAAAACGACAATGTCCCCGGCAACGGCGCCAAAAACTTGATTAGCCCGCGAACAGACTATTACTGTGGTTGGTTCGGTGAGTCGATCGCCGCGGGATTAGCCCGCGAATAGACTCTTAATAGATTTCTACTCTTCCCCGGCAACGATGCCAAAAACTTGATGGTTAAAACTCCAAAATTATTTTCGGTCAAGCGGCGACCCGGCGGTTTTATTTGAGAAAAAGGCGGAATGATTTTATTTAGAAAACGGGGCGCGCGTATTTATTTATTTGGATATAAAACAGTTTAGATCGAGTTTTAACGAAAGCAGGCAAGTGCACCTATCGTGAGTAGTACAGGATATTCCGGGTGGAATATCGAGGTCGTATTATTCTCGGGGTCGGTTCGATTATTTCTACTCTTCCCTGAAGGGGACTATTATTTTACCGATGATTATCTTGTCGGGATATTCTATATATAATAAAAAACAGAAAATGACAGAAAGAAAATGAAAGCAAGAAGGTTGTGCCGATGAAGAGCTTAGCTCGATGACACCGAAAAAACAATTGAACTAAAATAGACTTTAAATAAAAAGAGCTCCTAAATTTCTAATTAATTAAGGCGGAGACTTGGCCGTGGAGGTTCCACTAAAATGAGCTCACCTAGCTATAGGGCTATCGCTCACCTGAACGCTAAGATTATTCGACCGAACGTTATTCCGATGAAGTATTCCTCTTAACGCCCGCATTATGCTAAGAACCCCGCTATTGGGTGGGGAACCCAATCTGGTAGAGTTGGCGCGCCTCCTCTCTCGAGGGTTAGTGCGGAACTCTCTTTGCCAAGGGGTGATCTGTCCATACGCATGGCCTCTCGGCGAGCGTATGGAAAACGGAAATAGGGCCCCACACATCGATATGTGGTCCTACGCGTCGTTAACCCCGGGCAAACCTTAAGTACTTTTAATTAATTAGAAAGATATGACCTTTAATTATTTTAAGCTATTTTATCTGTCTCAATGCTCTGCGATGCCGAGGGCTAAGAACGATTAGCCACTCATCGGAATGGGGACGGCTTGCGGTGAAAAGCAGAAAATAAAGCGATAAAGAATGCAGTAAATGAAAGCAGTAAATGAAAGCAGTAAATGAAAGCAGGAAAATAAAGCAGAAAATTACAAGTCCTACTCAAACGAGTAGGACTGAAGAAAGCTGTAAATTGCGAGTCCCGGCGCAAGCGCGTGGGCGGGAGAAAGAAAGCGTGTCCTACTCAAACGAGTAGGACTAAATACATACAATACACGCACACACTCGACAGAAAGTAAAACTCACGCACACGCTCTCTCGACATAAATGAAAACACACACACACAAATCCTACTCAAATGAGTAGGGAAAATAAAGACATGCCATTTAACTCGAATGAGTAGGCGAAAATAAAGAAAATTACAAACTCACGCACTCTACAAAAAGTAAAATAAGCAAGCGTCATTTAACTCTTAACGAGTAGGCGGAAATAAATGTGCATACATGAAAAATTGCAAAAAAAACTAAGTTACCGAAAAATTAAAACAACTGCATTCCTACCGCTAAAATGCGGTAGAAATGCATAAAAAGTGAAAATAAAAATTAAACGGGAAGAAAGTTTTGCAAATAAAAATGAAAACGCAAGTGCTCGAAAAATAAAAATGAATACTTTTCTACCGCTAAAATGCGGTAGAAATGACTAAATTGAAGACAGAAAAATAAAAGGAGCAAAAGTTTAAACGAAAAATCAAAGTGCACGAAAAATTAAAACGACTATATTATCATTCCTATAACTCCGTAAAAATGATTAAAAAGTGAAAATAAAGCGAAAAGAACGAAAAAGTTTTACAATCAAAACACGAAAATCTAAGTTAGAAAAAATTAAAATCACTTTGAAAACATTTTTTACGGATCTATAGGAATGCAAATAAAGCTATAACAATTCTAAGTTAACAAAACTAAGAACACAAAATTATAAAGTTATACTCATACACACACACACACCCATTACAAAAGAAGGCAAAAGAAGTTAAAGCAAAATGAAATAAGATGGCATAAGAGTAGTGTTTAGATGAAATCCAAAACCATATAAAGAGAGAAAATTTACAATTTTATTAAGCTAAAAACGAAGATTACAAAGCTATGAAAATAAAGGAGAGAGGGAGAAATTTCCCTTACATAGCATTTGGACTCATCCGAGCAGCATAACTCCTATACAAAATGGTTCAAAAAGGGAACAGGAACTCAAGCAGAACACTGAAATTTATAGACAAAAATTTACATGGGACAAGCCCTTGGTCACGGGCGTGACAGGGTGCATGTCAGTACTATTTGCGAAGGCGGCCGGCGATTTGACGGGAAAGTGGACTTCGGGCTGGACACGTGTCGGTCTCGCAGTGGTCACGCCCCAGGTCACGGGCGTAACGCTGGGCGTGTCAAGCAGTTGGATCTGGGCACGGGTTGCGCCGAAAGTCTTCGGGCAGGTCTTGTCGGGCCAGCTGGAAAGGTCACACCCCAGGTCACGGGCGTGACTCTGGGCGTGTCAGTTGGTGTCGACACTCGACGAATGTCGAGCGGAAAGTGTCGAGTTGAAATCGTTGAGCTGAGATTGAGTCACGCCCTAGGTCACGGGGGTGACTCTGGGCGTGTCGAGGAGGTCGACGATCGTGGAGCTGAAAACGTCGAGCGGGTGGGCACGGGCTTGGGTCACGCCCCGTGTCGGGTGACACGGGCGTGAGCCCGGGCATGTCAAGCTTTTCTCTTCAAAATTTGCTGATTTCACTGGAATTTGACGTGTCACGCCCTAGTCACGGGCATGACCAATTTGTCACGGGCGTGACATGGCATTTTTATGCAGATTTAGATTTTTTCCTGAAAAATAAAATAAAACAAGTTAGTATAATATTTACAAAAATAGGAGCATTTTATTGAATAAAAAAAAGTAAAAAGGACAAAAATAAATGAAAACAACTAAATTAATGTACAGAAAAAATAGGTATATTTACAATTCATCAGTATCCTTGAGAAACTAGCCTTGCCTTGTTCCTTACAATTACTCCTTGATCATCCAATTTGTTTCTGAACACCCACTTTGTTCCAACAATGGAGTGATCCTTAGGACTCGGCACTAGTTCCCAAACTTTGTTCCTTTCAAATTGATGCAACTCTTCTTATATTGCAATGATCCAGTGTGGATCTTGCTCTGCATCTTGAATGGATTGAGGTTCAATTTGAGATAGAAAGCAAGTGTGCAACAGGTTTTGGTTGACCTGATTTCTGGTTTGCACACCAGCTGAGATGTCTCCAATTACTTAGGAAATTGGATGGTCTCTTGATGTTGCTAAATCAATAGAGGGTGTTGATTGTTCACCAACCTGTGTTGTTGTTTGCTCTTGTGGTACAACAACTGGCTCTTCAAGTTGGTTCTCTTCAATGTGTTGAATGCTTTCTTCATCTTCACTGCTTTCCTCCTTTTGAGTGATCTATAATCTGTCCATGTCTTCAGCAAGAGAATGTACCTGCAAAGGTTCTATGGTAGAAGTGTTCTTCTCCTTGAAAGACATGTTAGTTTCATCAAAAGATATGTGAACAGATTCTTCAATTTTAAGAGATGATTTATTATAAACCCTATAAACCTTGCTGATCATGGAGTATCCCAGAAACACTCCTTCATCAGCTTTAGCTTGAAATTTTGCTAAATATCTCTTGTCATTATTATGAATATAACAAATACAACCAAAAATTCTAAAATAATCAACTTTAGGTTTCTTCCCTTTGAGTAATTCATAGGGAGTCTTGCCCTTTAGTTTATGTATTAAACTTCGGTTCAGCACATAGTTGGAGGTGTTCACTGCCTCTGCCCAAAAAGATAGAGGAAGGTGAGCATCTGACAACAATGTAGTGGCAGATTCAATAAGGGTTCTATTTTTCCTTTCAGCTACCCCATTTTGTTGAGGAGTTCTAGGAGCTGAGAAAGTATGCCTGATCCATTCACTCTGACAGAACTCTTGCATAAGAAGAGAATCAAACTCTGTCCCATGATCACTTCTGATCAGGGCAATGTGAGTATTGAACTCAATCTGTATACATTTGAGAAACTCTGTCAAACACTTAAAGTTATCAGACTTCTTCCTCAGAAAGAACACCCATGTGAATCTTGAGAAGTCATCTACAACTACTAAAGTGTAAGATTTCCCTCCTAGGCTTTGTACTATAATGTGTCCAAAAAGATCCATGTGTAATAGATACAAAATCCTAGGTGAATCACTCTTATTAAGTGATTTGAAACTATTTTTAGTTTGCTTGCCTAATTGACAAGCCCTGCAGAGTCCTTCCTTCTTGTAGGGGCCAGAAGGTAGTCCTCTAACAAGGTTGTCCTTGGATAGCCTAGCAATGGTTCTAAGGTTTAAATGTCCTAGTCTCTTATGCCATAAAACATTAGGTCTACAAACAGAATTAAACAGACAAATATCTACATCTGTTGAAAGAAAATCTACTAAGTAGATGTTACCTTTCCTTTTACCTGTCAATACAGTTGTGTTGTCCTCTGACTTGATCTTGCATAGGGCTTTGCTGAAAGTTACCTGGTAGCCTTCATCACATAGCTGACTGATACTTATCAAATTATGCTTCAGTCCTTCTATATAGGCTACCTTCTTGAATGTCACTGTCCCAATCTGGACTGCACCATATCCTTTAGTTTGTCCATAGTTTGAATCACCAAATATGACTTTGGGTCCAAGCTTGGCTTTAAATGATGTGAGGTTGTCCTTGTTTCCTATCATGTGCTTAGAGCACCCACTATCCAAATACCATTGTTGATTTGATGTTGGATAGGTCTTCACCTGCACATAAAATAATTCACTTATTTTTGACCCAGTTTACCTTGGGCCTAGGTTGATAACCTTTAAATTCAGAAATGAAAGACATCCCAGGTTGACTCTTATAACCTTCAGGATGATATCTCCTTGGAGGTATTAACCATTCAGTATAAGGGTTAAAGCTTTGGGATGAAGGACCCCTAGGATTGGATTTTGATTTGCCCTTGAGAGAATTTCCAGAGCTCTGATCTCTGTTCGACGATCGTGGAGCTGCATTCGACAATCTTGGGTCAGATCGTCGAGCTCCGTTCGACGGTCGACTGTGGCAGAGTTCAGGAATTAGAGATCGTCGACCTGAGTTCGACGATTTTGCCTGAGATCGTCGATCTGCGTTCGGCGATCGTCGATCTCCGTTCGACAATTTCTGCTGGAACTTGGTTTTCTTAGGCAGATCAGAATTTTTCCTAGCTACCTCTACAACTCCCTTCCCTTTATCAGAAATAAACTTGATTGGGGTTGTTAGAACTATAGGTTGGCTGGATGAAGCACCCAAGCCCAGTGTACTATTGAATCTGGAGTTCACTGTGCTTGTGATGTCCATCAGCTTGATACTTCTCCCATTAAGGGATTCTTCAAGCTTTTTGGCCTCTGATAGCTCACCTTTCAGTGAAGCTATCTGCTCACTACAGTACTCCAACTCCTCAGAGAGTTTGAGGTTTTCTGACTTTAAGATACTATGTTCAGATAATTGATTTCTAAGAGAAATAATTTCCTTCTCAGATTTTAGTAAGTCTAAACATAATGCTTTAAACTCAGACTTAAAGTCCTCAGAATTGAAATCAAAAGAACTAATTACCTGGTCCTCTTCAAGTTGAGTCTCTGAGTCTGACTCTGACTCTTCTGCATCTGAATTATGTTGAGAGGCATTGATTGCCATCATGCAGAACTCCTTCTCTTCAGCATCATCTTCATCATCACTTGAGCTGGATGAAGCTTCTGATTCCTCTTCAGTCTCACTCCAAGATTCAGCAACAAATCCCTTCCTTGTGTGTTTGTTCTTGCTGGAGGAGGGTTTGCCATTGCCATTCTTCTTGAAGTCCTTATCTCTTCTTCTTTCTCTCTTATCCTTTTTGTCCTTATTTTTTTTCTCTGGACAGTCAGGTACAATGTGACCTGGTTTCCTGCAATCAAAGCAAACAATTTCTTTATTATTTGACTTATCATAACTTGGCTTATCATGCTCTTTGTATGATCTCTTTCTGAAGTCTTTCCTGGCCATCTTGTAGAATCTTTTAGCCAGTAGACTAAGCAGCTCATCATTGCCTGTGACTTTGTCTTCAGGCTGATCTTCAGTTGCTTTGAAAGCTATTGTCCTTTCCTTTCTTGTGGCTGGTGAGGCAGCCTTCTGCTATTCTTCTCTGTTCTTAATGAGAAGCTCATAAGATTTGAGCTTGCCCAAGAGAGATTCTGTGGTGATCTCATTCAGACTTCTGGCATCCTTGATTGGCCAGATTCTTGAGTCCCAAGTGCTTGGGAAGCACATTAGGATTTTATCATTTAGTTCAGTCAGTGAGATCTCTTTATCCAAAGTCTTGAGTTCATTGACTATCAGACTGAGTCTATTATACATATCTCCAACTGACTCAGCTTCTCCCTTCTTGAAGTTCTCATATTGGGATATGAGGTGGGATCTCCCATCCTTTCTTTCATCAGCTGATCCTGAGACTATTTCAGACAGCTTATCCCAGATTTCCTTTGCTGAATTGTATTCAGCCACCTTTTGGAAGATGTCATCAGACATAGTCTGGGCTAAGATATTCATAGCCTTTTCATCTGCTACTTTCCACTTCTTGATATCAGCATCTGTTCCTGATGGAGGTGGAACAACATTTGTACTTGTGTTCTATGGAGGTCTTGGACAAACTGTCAAAACAGAATTAAAAATGTCCTCGTCAATAGAATTCATGTATAATCTAATCCTTGCTTTCCAAAATGCAAACTTTGACAGATTGCACACTGGAGGTCTGGTGCTAGTATAATCTTTGTTTTTGGCCATGATTTGTGAAGAAATAATTCTAATAACAAACTCAAAACAAGCAGATCTAACTAGGGATCTTAGGGTTCAGGTGTTAGCCTGTGCAACCACTGAGATGTGGTATTTTTAACCAACCTTGCTTTGATAGCAATTGAAAGTACAGCTAGATCTGATATACTCTAGAGGGGGGTGAATAGAGTATGGTGCTTAAAAACTTTTTACAACAGTTGTTGTAATCTGAGTGAACAGGAAAGCAAATAATAAATCTAAACACAGCAGCTATCTAATCACAATATACAAAAGAAACTAATCACAGATCACAGCCAGAAACAAAAATAAAGACAAGCAACCAGAAGACACAAGGAGCTATAGTGGTTCCCCTAAACTTGGGTACATCCACTCTTCTACCACCCTAGGTAGGAATCCACTGCAGGATGAGTTGATAAGGTGTCCTGGGCACCAATGAGCTTTTGATAAGGTGCTCAAAAATCAAATCAGATTTTTTGATGGAAGTGGAATAACTGTTGTGGATGAGAGAGTGATGGAAGTCTTCTCTTTCTCAAAGCAGCTGAGAAGACTGTGTGGATTTGATGTTGTCAAAGCTCCCCCTGAGTTCTTGAGATGTTCAGGAAATGAAGCTTTGTTGTAGGGTGATAGGCCTTCAGAAAATGATCTCCACCAAATGATGATTTCAGCAGCAGCTGAAATGTGAGGTGTCTGGAGTCTTGAATGATGATGGCCTTGAACACTTGACTCAAAAGAGATCTGAAGTTTTTAGATTTGTTGATCTCCTTTTGGTGATGGTGTTCTTGTGTGATTTCTTTGAGACAGAGAATGTCTTCAACTCTCTTTCTTTTTCTCTTGAGTGAATGTTGTTAAGAAAGATGTTGTTCCAGAGAAAAGTTGTAGCAGAGAATATTTTTTGTTCTTCTTGTGCACTCCCTTCTTCTTGTTCTTGTTGTAAGAGATTTTAAAAATCTTATTCTTTTATTCCTTTTGCTCTGAGTAGAAATGATCCTCTGTCAAGAATAGCCGTTAGCCTGTCATTAATTACATTCTTAATTGCTTTTGTCTTCTGGTGGAAAGTCCAATGAAACATTCCTTGATAATACCTTGAAACTTGGTCCAGAATAAATGAAAACGGCTACAAGATCTTCTGAATTAATTGCTGAGAATAACTCCTTAACTGTTCTAAATTTGAATCTTGAAAGTCATTTAACTCTTTAGAAAAACATCGAACTGAGCTCCACTATCGTCGAACTGAGCTCAGCGATTTGGACTTAGACTGCAACAGAGATCTTCGATTTGAGCTCAACTATCGTCGAACTGAGCTCAGAGATAGAGAATCAATACTGGAGTGAAGATCGTCGAACTGAGCTCGAAGATCGTCGAATGGAGTTCGACGATTTGTTGAAGTTGAGCTCAGCGATTGTCGAATGGAGTTCGACGATCCGTCGAAGTGAGCTCAACGATCGTCGATTGGAGTTCGAAGATTCGTCGTACTGAGCTCGACGAAATGACTTGTCTCCAAACTGAAAAACCTTGTTCTTGAGGGCAGCTTCCAAACCTAACTACTAACCCTTAGACTCAATTCTAATTGACCTTTAGATCTATACAATGAGGTCAAAAACAGGTTTCCTAGAGACATAGTGATCCTGACCCAAATTAGTAATAGGGTGTTCCAACAATGTTTCTCGAGAAAAGATATAAAGTTCTCGAGAAGAAATACTTGTGGAAAATATAGAATATGAGTTCTGGTTTCTCGAGAATGGATAGACCTACTTGAGAAAAAATAATTTTTGTGACTCGAGAAAAATTCTTCTATTACTCGAGAAAAAGAAAGTAGCTCAAGCAAATATTTTTATTTCTCGAGAAAAAACATCTGGTTCTCGAGAACTAACCTTGGCCTTCTCGAGAAATGTCTTCGGCTTTCTCAAGAAAAGAACTTAGAAAAATTCTGAGCTAAAGTTTATTGTTACTTGATAAAGTTAAGACCTACTCGAGTACTTCATGGCTTTCTCGAGAACTACACTTGACTTTCTCGAGAAAAAGACTTCTGCTACTCAAGTACCTGACTAAGCTAACTCGAGTAATACATTTAATCTTACTCGAGTAATACCTAACATTTCTAGTGTAAAATACTTAGAAAAATTTGTTGACTGAAAATTAATTTTCTTCTAAGAGACCAGCAACCAGCCTTTCTCTCATAACTTTAGTACTTGAAAAAGAAGTGTGTCCCAATAGAGATGTTACACATGAGTCAACACAATGGATCACACAATGAGGGATTACATTATATGGTCCTAAGTTTGGTGACCCATTGTAAACTAACATTGGTCTACACTTTACAATTATAACCTGCAAGCACTCAACTTGAAAAGGCATCAAAAACAAACTTAATTCATCTTAGTTCAAGGGTTACTTCATACAAATCTAAGTTATTTTGGATACAATACCCAACAGTCTCAATGCCTAAAAGAGTTGAGTGAGTTAAACACACTCGATGCCTCTCGACGAATCATTGAGTAAGAGAATATCACGTGGCGATAGTGGGTATCACGCAGCAATAGCCCAGCTCTCAACGCTCTCAATGCCTTGAAGCGTTGAGTGAAGTTAACGCACTCGATGCCTCGAAGCATTGAGCGAGTTACTAGCTTCGTTAATGCCGGGCGACAGTGGATATCGCCTGCGTAATAGCTGGAAAGTGTTGAGTGAGCGCAATTCACTCAACGCCACATAGAGTTGAATAAGTTCAACACACTCAACGCCTGAAAGCGTTGATTAAGTTATATGCTTGATATTGTGTAGGATATAGTGGATATCGCTAGGCGGAAGTGGCACGTGACATGGACACGTGCCAGATGGCTATTAAGCAACAAAGTACAGTGGTTGATTGGAGTGAAGTGGCTGAGGTCGATGTCGCCAGGTGAGATCGATATCGCGCGGTGATAACAACTACTTTGACTTTTCAGATGATTTTGCTGCCACTCGTTTCTCTTGATGTTTTAAGCCCGTAGTTGGGAGTGAGCGTGAAGTTTCTTATGCGGAGGTGTGCTAGATGAGATGTCATTCCCTTCTCATCTCTCTCTTCATTTCCTTTTGTGCTCTTGGAATTAGGAGCTAAGGAAGAGTTGCACTGATCATTGTGAGTGTTAAAGGAGATTTGATAATCGGAGGCCAGATCCGAGGGTAGATGCGCGAAGAGGACAGCGATGTGCTCCTTCCCATCCGTGTAGAAAATCTTCGCCATGACTCCAAAATAGATTACAAGGGTAACAATTTTATCCATGGATAAGTAAAGTCCACAATATGCATAAGTGCATGGAACCCCTCATCAAAAGGTGAAGAGAAGGAATTTTTCAATGTGTAGATCGGTATGATCCCCGTTTAATACTGCATATAGATCCAGAAATATATAGTACAGAAGAGGTGTAACACCTCCATCTATCACATGAAATATAATTGAGGGTCCAACCATGGCCCCACACCATATTACACAGACAAGAAGCGGGATTATAGGTTAATATCAAAATACTACTCGCATCGTAACTCAGAGCATTCTAGCAGAAGTTTTAAGGTTGCGTGAACGCATACTAAATGAATGTCCACTATATATAAATCATACCATGTATATGAATAACAGGAATTTCACTTACAAATACACAAAAGTTATGGCCTTAAGGCCTTAGAGTTACATTTCACAAGTATGGTTTACAAACATCGGCGTACATGCCAGCCATACCTGAAAACTGTAAAAATTCTTCGCTCGGCCTTCGAGTGCCAGCATAGCAGCAAGGGCTTCCACACACAATTTCCCGCTCGGCTCTCCAGCACATGCACAAGAACAATCCACGATGAAGATGGCAAACAAGGCAACGATCAGCATTCAGCTGACCAATTTATAACGACCCTACCCCTCTTTTGGGGTAATAGTATTTCTTCCCCGCAGGCATAGTATTTCCACAAGCAGATATGTCACAAGAACGTGCACTCACACACAGTTCAATATATAACAAATGAATGCCCAAATGACTAAACATTCTGTGCACTCAGGGCACATTTTCAGAGTACCTACTGCAAGGTTCCCACCACCGTTTAGATGTCCCAGACCTAATGGTTCACTTTGAGCATTCACATTCTCTACGGCCCCTGACCTAAGACTTTAGTCTTGACGACGTATAGCCTAAGACTCTCATTATGTGATCCTAACAAATGCTAATAACTTAGGCACTTGAGTTAGACAACTATAACTCAGATATAGTTCAGTTATTGCCCTTTTCTCAAATCGTCATTTTAATGTCAAGTCTAACGCGAGTCGGCTTCCCTTTGTCCGTTCTGCTCACTGGCCTTTAGGAGCTCGCAGCTCACAAATTAGTCTCATAGTCTCCTAGAGACAGGCTTACAATCAGAAGGGAGTTATTGCCGGTGTTCATCACTATCGCTTGGCAGGTCCAACAAAAGTTCTCTTTCTGCACCCAAACTCAACTCAAACCCCTGCAGCAGCCTACAGTGCCAGAAACACTGGACTTTTATAGCACACAACACAAATAGCCTAATACAAGCTATCGTCATTGGCGATAATCATTGTCACCCGGCGATATCCAACAGACATTTAAACTATGGTATTTCGTGGGTATTTTCCTGAAGTACAACTCCAACACTTCCTGCTACTTTCAGTCCACAGGTACAACCCCGCAGACTCTGTAAACTACTCATTTATACACAGAGTATTCTCCGACATGAAAAAAAGAACATAACCAATCCAAACCAGCTTGTCCTGATGAGCTTCACACAACTTGCCTATTCGGTATTACACATTTTGGGATCTATATGCATGACTCACTAGTGATTTCATGAATCGTGGAATTCCCTTTATTCTCCAACATTTTATTGGAGGGGTGGGGATTCCATGCATATGCCAAAAGAAGGACTTTACTTTTCCAGGAGGAAGATCGTTAACCTTGTAATCCATTTTGGAGCCATGGAAAAGCTTTTCTACATGGATGGAAAGGAGCACGTTGCTCTCCTCTTCGCGGATCTAGCCTCAGATCTGGCCTCCGATTATCAAATCTCCTTCAGCACTCACAAAGATCAGCCCAACTCTTCCTTAGCTCCTTCTTCCAAGAGCACAAAAGGAAATGAAGAGAGAGAGAGAGATGAGAAGTGAAATGAGACTTCTCTTGATCTCTATTCTGCTTTAGTGGCCTCGGGATTGATCCCAGCCACATGTTATTTTGTTAAAAAGGAATCAAAGGCCAGGATTTGAGTTGACTGGTCAACTTTAGCGATATCTCCGTGTTATATCGACTCTCGCCTGGCGACATCAGCTTGTTCGCCTCTTGACCCCAGTCAACCACAGCTCTTCGGCCTCCGTGCGGCCATCTGACACTTGTGTATGTCACGTGGCACTATCGCCTCGCAATATCCACTGTCGCCACGCGACATCAAGCCAATTGCTCACTCAACACTTTTAAGCGTTGAGTGTGTTGAGTTCATTTAACGCTTCAAGGAGTTGAGAGCGTTGAGAGCTAGGCTATTGTCGCGCGATACCCACTATCACCCCACGATAGTCTCTTACTCAATTATTCGTCGAAAGGCGTTGAGTGTGCTTAACTTACTCAACGCATTATGGCGTCGAGTGCCATCGCTATCGCCATTGGCAATACCGACTATTTCCCAACATTATCGAAGCTAGAAGCTCAATCAACGCTTCTAAGCGTTGAGTGCGTTGAGCTCACTCAACTCTTTCAAGCGTTGAGATCTATCACTATCGCCCCGACGATACCCACTGTAGCTCTGCGTTAACGAACACAAGTTCAGCTGTCAAACTTAGGGTGTCACAACACTCCCCTCCTTACAGAAATTTTATCCCCAAATTTTATACATCTTATAAGGGAAAAATACAGCAACTTATTTGTTATAACATTCAAAATCATATATTACAACATCACTATACAAACAACTCGGGATATTCCTCACGTATGGTCTGCTCACGCTCTCATGCCATCTCTTCATGGCCATAGTTGTCCCCCCAGATTTTGACCGTCCCGATTGTCTTTTTTTGCAATTGCTTGACCTCCGTATCCTCGATCCAAATGGGCTGAAATTTCATCATCAGCTGACTATCGACCAGTTCTTGATCATCCACAACCACTTGAGCTGGCTCTTTCACAGCTTTTAGTGTAACATCCACCCCAGCACCACGCTCGAAAGGGTTAAGCCTAACTAAGTCTGTAGACCATGCACCCCAACCCCTCTCCAACTACAGGCAGGTTGTTGAGGCCGGGGATTGAACCCAAGACCTCCTTGATAAGGATTTTTCATACGACTACTCATCACCAACTAAGCTGCAGCTTAATTGGTGATGAGAGTTGAAAGAACTCCATAGTTAAGCGTGATCGGGCTGGAGTAGTACTGGGATGGGTGATCTCCTAGGAAGTCCCCGTGATGTGCGCTTGACTATCGAGTTTCGCTCATCAAAGGGAGGTTGTGGCCACCAACAACCCGCCTGGAGGGAGAGGGGTTGTGGTGCTTGGGCTGCAGCCTAGTACCGTCGCCTATAGCGCAGCCGTTACATTGTCATGTTGTATCGTCTATGGCCGTTACAATAAAAGTGCACTTTTTATAACGGCCTCCCCAGCCCATGCTCGCAAGGACGGCCGCCGGCATCCCCAGCACCATACTCGAAAGGGTTCAGCCTAACCAGGTCTGCAGACCATGCACCCCAATCCCTCTATATCCACAGGCGGGTTGTTGAGGCCGGGGATCGAACCCGAGACCTCCTTGATAAGGAGTTTTCAAACCACTCCTCATCACCAACTGAGCTGCAGATCAGTTGGTGATGAGGAGTGGTTTGAAAACTCCTTATCAAGGAGGTTTCGGGTTCCATCCCCAGCCTCAACAACCATCCTGCGGATGGAGAGGGGTTGGGGTGCATGGTTTGCATACCTGGTTATGATGAACCCTTTCGAGCATGGTGCTGGGTTACCGACGGACTTCCTTGCGAGCGTTGGCTGGGGACGCCGTTACATTCCGTATCACCAATAAGTGACACACATCGTATAGACCACTTAGCTCCGCAGACAGATCTAACCGATGGGAAGCTTCTCCAACCCGCCCAATCACTTCAAACAGACCAAGATATCCTGGACTAAACGTTTTCATGCGCTGGATACTAGATACACCTTTGAAGGGCTAGATCGTCAAGTAAACCCACTCGCCAACCACAAACTCCACGTTTCAGTGCTTGGTGTTGGAGTACTTCGCTTGCCTATCTTGGGCTATCCGTAGACACTCTCGTATAGTATATATGGTCGAATTTGCATCATCGACCTCCTAACCCTTATATTGCTTTGACTTGCTTGTTTCCGCCCAAGCTAACGGTGTATGACACTTTCTACTGTATAAATCTTCAAATGGCTCCATTTGAATGCTAGCTTGATAGTTATTGTTGTAGGAGAACACAACCATATAAAAATGGTACTCCCACCTCTTCCTGAAATCCAAGGAGCGAATTCAGAGCATGTCCTCCATTATTCTATTCGTCCTCCCGATCTGACCATCCGTTTGAGGATGAAAGGCCGTACTGAATTTCAGTTGAGTACCCAAAAACTGGTGGATTAGCTTCCAATCATTTGAAGTAAAATACCCATCTCGGTCACTAACGATGCTACAGGGCACGCCGTGAAATCGTACGATGTTATCCACGTACAATTTGTCTAATTTTTCCACTAAATCGTCATTCCTATTTGGTATGAAGTGCGCCACTTTTGTTAATCTGTCAATGATCACCCACACGACATCGTTTTCGTTCTGTGATCTCGGTAGTCCATGCACAAAATCCGTAGAAATGTCATCAAACTTCCATACCAGGATTGGTAACGACTTCAGGAAACCTCCAGGCTTCTAACATTTCGCCTTTACTAAGGCACAAGTCTGACATTTTGCCATGTAACGAGCTATGTCTTTCTCCAAACTTGGCCAGTAGAACACCTTCTTCAAGTCCTTGTACATCTTTGTGCTCCCTGGGTGAATCAAATAATTTGTGAAATGTTCCTCATATATCAATTCCTCCCGTAGTTTTCTCACATTCGGGATGCACAAACGACCATCTTTCCGCAAAAGGCCGTCATCCTAGGAAATTTGGATACTTGACCCATCCACTACATAGAGTTGTACACTCTCATCGAGTTACGTTGCTCGTCGAACCCTGTCCGCAAGGTCATATTGTACCTCTTTCCAGTTCAGGCATGCATTTGCAATAGCATTCTTGTCAACATAAGAAATCTCTAAGGCCACCAACTCCTGGATTAGATGCTCATCATGCATCTGCAACCAATTGTCCCTTGATAGAGTACTATAACTCAAGGCATCTGCGATCACATTTCCCTTCCCGGGAGTATAATGAATCTGGAAGTTGTAGTCACCGAGAAACTCCATAAACCTCAGCTGTCGCATATTTAGATCATTCTGATCCAGAAGATACTTAAGGCACTTATGGTACAAGAAGATGTCAACTTTCACGCCATATTAGTAATGACGCCACATCTTAAGTGCAAATATCACCGCTGCCAACTCCAAGTTGTCGATTGGATAGTTCCTCTCTTGTAATTTCAAATGGCGTGAGCCATTAGCGATCACCTTTCCAAACTGAAGAATAATGCAGCCTAAGCCACTCCCTAATACATCACTATAAATGTTATTGCCATCTGAACCATATGGCGACGTCAAGATTGGCGCCGTGGACAGATGACTTTTCAGCTCCTCAAAAGCTCGCGCGCATTCAGGCATCCAAACAAACTTCTTATCTTTCCTCTCCAGTGTGGTGAGAGGTAACGCTATCCGCGAGAAGTTCTCTATGAAGCACCTATAGTAGCCCGCAAGTCCAAGGAAACTCCGGATTTTAGCCACAGAAGACAAAACAGTACACTCTCGTATCGCAAGTACTTTCGCCGGATCCACTGCAATACATTCTCCACTTACCACATGAACAAGAAAGGACACCGACGACAGCCAGAACTCACACTTTGAGAACTTGGCCTAAAGCTTTTTTCTTCTCAGGGTGTGCAACACCATCCACAAGTTGTTCACATGATCTTCTCTACACTGAGAGTACACTAAAATGTCATCAATAAGACGATTACAAATAAGTCCAAGTACTCTCTAAATGTTCGATGCATTAGGTCCATGAACACCGATGGTGCATTTGATAGCCTAAACGGCATTACAGTGAACTCATAATGACCATAGAGTGTACTAAATTCTGTCTTGGGAATGTCACATTCCTGAATCCTTAACTGGTAATAGCTAGATTTTAAGTCCAGTTTAAAGTAGAAAGTTGATCCCACAAGCTGATCGAACAAGTCATTAATCAGTGGAATTAGATACTTGTTCTTCTCCGTTAGCTTATTCATTTCTCTATAATCAATGCACAAATGCAGGCTACCGTTCTTCTTTTTCACAAAGATGATAGGTGCACTCTAAGGTGACATACTTGGGCATATATATCCTAGCTCTAACAGTTCTTGTAGCTACACTTTCAGTTCCGCCATTTCCTTTGGCGCTACACGGTACGGTGAGCGGGCCAAAGGTTACTCACCTGACATCAACTCAATAGAGAAGTCAATCTCCCGCTAGGGCGGTAACCCCAAAACATCCTTAGGAAACACATCAGCGTACTTCAATACAATTGGAATGTTATATATAATGGCTTTTGGCTCAACAGCCTTTATAAGCATGAAGAATAACTCCGCGCCCTTCCGAACAGCTTTGATGACTTGGAGAGCAGTCATCAATATTTGGCTCGATCCTCACATGCCAGCAAATTTAGTCCCTTACTCGGTATTTTGTCTTAGTGTGATCTCCTTTGAGTTGTAATCTATAAAGTCACGCTGCTCCGAGAGCCAGTCCATACCAAAGATTACATCAAACTCCGAAATCGGCAACACAGATGCTTCCAATCCGAAATCCCGACTTCCTATCTGTACCTCAATACAATAAGACTTATTTGCCCGCATGACGCATCCGTTAGGCAATAATATCGATAGGCTATCTGTCGGCACAGAAGTAGGCACTCGAATCTGAGACATGAAGTCCTCAAATAAAAATGAATGTGAAGCACCCGTATCAAACAATGTTCTGGTCGGACAGTCCCGAATAAGGACAAAGCCTAATACAAACAAAACATACACAAGCAATGCACAAGATATGAAGTATGAAAAGAAGTAAAATAGTATCTTAACTCGTACCTGTGATGATGTCACTTTGATTTATGGCCTCCTATTGGCAAAGGTTGTGCACCCTCAGTTAAGCTGGAGCACAGTGGGATGCTGCGGACTCCACCGCCTTTCCCTTTTCAGCATATGTTGCTCCTGCCTTCTTCTTAACCTTTGGAGGACCACTCCGATAGTCACAGGTAAAGTGTCATGGCTTGCCACTAGTATAACATGTCTATGGCCCATGCCCAAAAGTTACTCGAGAAGCAATAGTATAGGGAGCCTGTCTAGAAGACTTGGACTTCATACTCCATATAATGCGGTAACCAGATTTTCCCGGGTGCGATACTTTGAACTCGGGTTATGTCACAACCAAGTCCCTCTTGCCCTGCACAATTTTCATGTCTTTTTTCAGCGCACAGGCCGTATCCACCAATGCTTGAAATTCTTGGTTCACAGAATTCGAGAGCAGGAATCTCAGCTCATACCGTAGCCCTTTATAGAACTGATTGATCTTACTTTCTTCTTTAGCAAAGATAGACCCTGCATAACATCCCAATCTTGTAAGCTCATGTAAGTAGGTATTGACACTACTATCTCCTTGAATTATATGATGGAACTCATTTTCCATGGCTATGCGCTTCGCCGACAGCAGTTGCTTCACCAAGAACATCTCGAAAAGTCCTCTACCGAGACCTCAGTTAGTTGTCTGCCAGCTAAGTAGTGCAGTACTATTTCATCCCACCAAAGATAAGCCTGTCCTTGCAGCAGGAAAGTGGCCAAGGTGTTTTTTGTTCCTCCTCAGTTTGACTTGCCGTCAAAATTCTTTTGACTCGTGCAGGCCAATACTCTGCCTGCATTGGGGACCCTGCCCCCGCGAACGTAGGGGGAATGAAACTCATGAACTGCTTTAGTTGTTGTTCTGCTACTTGTAGATATACCATAGTCTCATCAGGTGTTTGCCTCACAACAACCTATACTAGAACCACAGTAGGTTGTGCCTGCCTAGTAGGTTGTGCTTGTATCATCGCAAACAATGCCTTAACAACAAAGCACATTGTCTCCATATTAGGAGGTATGGGCACCTTAGCTGGTGACACACTCTCATCTGAATGTTGGGGCTCAGACTGCCCCGCACCACTTCGAGTCACCTATACGTGTAAATGACAAACTTTAGCGACTTTGCAAAAGCAACAAAGACTTTATAGGAACGTGCAGGCTCCTCAAACAGGTGTATTTTCATTCCTTAATGGACATGCTTGAGTTCATTTATGTTATAACGACCGGGCTTACATGTGCCCCCACCCTGCAAAAGAATTCGACCATGAATTTGAAGAAAGACCAAGACAAGCTGATACCAAATTGTAACACTCCGTACGTCACATGAAACATAATAGAGGGTCCGGCTGGGGCCCCACACCATATTCCACAAACAGGCAGTGGGATTACAGGTTAATATCAAAAGATTACTCGCACCCTAAATCAGATCATTCTAATTGAAGCTTTAAGTTTGCATGAACTCATACTAAATAAATGTTCACTATATATAAACCATACCTTGTATATATATAACAGGAATGCCACTTACAAATACACAAAAATTATGGCCTTAAGGCCTTGCATTTACATTTCACAAGTGTGGTTTACAAACATCGGCGCGCAGGCCGACCACACATGAAAAAATAATACTTCTTCGCTCGGCCTTCGAGGGCTAGCATAACAGCAAGGAATTTAGCCCGTTATTTACCGCTCGGCTCTCCAACACCTGCACAAGGACAATCCACCACGAGGATGGAAGACAAGGCAACGAGCAACATTAAACTGGCCAATTTATAACGACCCTACCCCTTTTCTGAGGCCGCAGTATTCCTTCCTTGCAGGCATAGTATTTTCACAAGCAGATATATCAAAAGAATGTGCACTTACACACAGTTCAATATATCACAAACGAATGTCTCAACGGCCAAATGTTTTGTACACTCATGGCACATTTTCGGTGTACCTGTTGTCAGGGTCCTATCACCATTCATAGGTCACAGACCTAACGGTTAACTTTAGGCATTCACATTCTCTACGGCCCCCTGACCTGAGACTTTAGTCTTGACAGCGTACAACTTAAGACTCTCATTATGCGATCCTAACGAACGCCAATAACTTAGGCACTCGAGTTAGACAACCTTGACGTAGATACAGCTTAACCATTGCTCGTTGCTCAAATTTTCAATTCAATTTCTAGTCTAACGCGAGTTTGCTTCCCCTTGTCCATTCGGCTCACTGGCCCTTAGGAGTTCGCACCTCACAGATTAGCCTCATAGTCTCCCAGAGACATGCTTACAATCAAAAAAGAGTTATTGTCAGCATTCATCATGATCGCTTGGCGGGACCAAGAGAAGTTCTCTTTCTGCACCCAAACTCAACCCAAACCCTTGCAGGAGCCTATAGTGCCAAAAATACTAGACTTTTACAGCACACATCACAAATAGCTCACCAAGAGCTATTGCCGCTGGTGATAATCACTGTCACCCGGCGATATCCAATAGTGACTCGAACTATTGTATTTTGTGGGTATTTTCCTAGAGTGCAACTCCAGTACTTCCTTCTACTTTCAGTTTACAGGTACAACCCCGTAGACCCCGTAAACTACTCATTTATACTCAGAGTCTTCTCCGACATGCAAAATAAACATCACCAATCCAGACGAACCTGTCCAGATGGGCTTCACACACATGTCTATTCTGTACTACACATTTCCGGAACTATATGCAAGACTCACTTTTGATTTCACGAATCGACCCAAAGGGATTCCCTCGATTCTCCACCTTTTGGTGGGGGATTCCATGCATATGCCAAAATAAGGACTTCACTTGTAATCTGTTTTGGAGCCACGATGATGCTTTTCTATGCAAATGGAAAGGAGTGTGTCGCTCTCCTCTTCAAAGATCTAGCCTCGGATCTGGCTTCCGATTATCGAATCTCCTTCAACACTCACAAAGATCAGCCCAACTCTTCCTTAGCTCCTTCTTCCAAGAGCAAAAAAAGAAATGAAGAGAGGGAGAGATGAGAAGTGAAATGAGACTTCTCTTGATCTCTCTTCTGCTTTAGTGGCATCGGGATTGATCCCAACCACAGACTTATTTTATCAAAAAGGAAGCAACGACCTAGATTTGAGTTGACTGGTCAACTTTAGCGATACCGCTACGCGATATTGATTATCACCTGGTGACATCGGCTTGTTCCCTGCTTGACACCAGTCAACCACGGCTCTTCAACCGCCGTTCAGCCATTTGACACGTGTCCATGTCACGTGGCACTATCGCTTGGCGGCATCCATTGTTGCCACGTGACATCAAGCCAATAGCTCACTCAATGCTTCCACGCGTTGAGTGTGTTGAGTTCATTCAATGCTTCAAGGTATTGAGAGCGTTGAGAGCTAGGCTATCGCCACACGATACCCATTATCGTGACTCGATAGTCTCTTACTAAACGATTCATCGAAAGGCATTGAGTGTGCTTAGCTCACACAATGATTTATGTCGTCGAGTGCCATCGCTATCGCCACTGGCGATAGCCACTGTTGCGCATCATTATCGAAGCAAGTAGCTCACTCAATGCTTCTAGGCGTCGAGTGCGTCGAGCTCACTCAATGCTTTTAGGATTTGAGACCTATCGCTATCGCCCCAGTGATACCCACTGTCGCCCAATATTAACAACCAAAAGTTCTGCTGTCAAACTTAGGATGTCACAATAGGCATGCTATGTTAAGCCCATCCGGAAGGGTTGGTTTGGATTGGTGATGTTTATTTTGGGTACCAGGAGAAGTCTCTGAGTATAAACGAGTATTTGTATAGAGTCTGAGGGTTGTACTTGTGAAATAAGAGTAACAGGAAATACTGGAGCTCAGCTCCAGGAAAATACCCAGGAAAGATCACAGTTTGGATAACTTTTGATGTCGTCGGGTGACAGTGAGTGTCGTCATGCAATAGCTCCCATGGATCTAAAGTTTTGTGAGCCCTGTCTCTAAACGACCAGGGGGCAATGTATGAGTACCTGAGAGCTTTGAGAGCCCAACAATGGTGAGTTCCAACCTGAAATGGTATAAAGACGCGTGGCATGTGATTGAGTTGTGCCGTGGAGCCGTCTCCTGTGCCATCAAGTTTAGTGCCCTAAATGATAGCGTCGCCAAGTTAAGTACCTATGAATGGGCAGTCAGTCGTTAAGTTAAGTACCTCTGAATGACATAATCATCAAGTTAAGTACCTCTGAACGACAAAGTTACCATTAAGTCATGGACCTCTGAATGGTGGTGGTACATGGGAAATCTGGTACAGCAAAAATGTGCCCTGAGTGCATGGAGCGTGGGGCCGTTGAGCCTGCGCTTGTGGTGATGAGTGCTTATATGCACATTGTTGTTGCCAATATATATATATATATATATATATATATATATATATATATATATATATATATATATATATATATATATATATATATATATATATGTTACTGCTGTTACAGGGAAGGAGACTCGCTGCCCTGAGTAAGGGGTAGGATCATTATAAATTGGTCGGCTATATGCTGAACATTGCCTTATTTGCCATCCTTTTGGTTTATTGTCGCTATGCAGGTGCTGGAGAGCTGAGCGGGAAGTAGCGGGCAAAAATCCCAGAGGCTATGCTAGCCCTCAAAGGCCAAGGAAGATTATTGCTTTAATGTGTGGACGGCTTGCATGTCGAATGTCTGTAATACAGACCTTTTAAAGAGTAAATGTAAGGCCTTAAGGCCAAAATAGTTTTGATCACTGTTGACTGTCGCCGGGCGATAGTGACTGTCGCCTGCGATAGTGACGTTTGTGTATTTTGGTATAACATTCTTATTTATTTATACTGGACATTACTGTTGTACTTGAGTTCAAAACTTAACCCCTGAAACTTCTGCTAGAATGCTCTGAGTTAGGATGCATGCAGTCTTTTGATATTAACAAGTAATCCCGCAGCCTGTTTGTGGAATATGGTGTGGGTTCCCGGCCGGACCCTCTATTATATTTCATGTGACGAACAGAGATGTTACAAGTTGTTAGGGAAGGTTTAATCCACCGGCTTGGATGTAGGGGCAGAGGACCCATCTCCCGCAGTAGCAGGAGGAGATGGCGATCGCCCGAGTAGGGAAAGAGAGAAGAGGAGCTACGGAGAATGAAAGAGAGGAGTGGGTAGGGTGGCGTTGCCTTTCGGTGACTTTCATCAGGGGGAAGATCACGCGACGGCCACCTGCACGGAGTTTCTGGAGATCAGAGAAGCTAGGGGGCAAGTTCAACAGCAGCCTCCTGTGAGAATTGAGGATGTTCTGCCAGGAGGAGGAGAAGATAGGTGAAAGGATCAGGCAGATGTGCGAGCCCGAGGAGGGATCAGAGTGATCCACGGGGGAGTGGGCATTGAGGCCACTAGTAAGGGGAGCTTCCAAACCATGTATAGGAGGAGTGTCGCCTTAACCTCCCTGACTCCCCCCAAGAGGAAAAAATCACCATATCGTTAAATTACATGCCCGACTATGAGGACCCGTTCTGTGACGTCTTGGTGATCCAAACAGCAATGGAGAACTTCACAGTCTCCAGGATCCTGGTGGACAATGGGAGCTCCATGAACGTAATCTTCAAGAAGGCATTCGATGAGATGAAGGTAGAGGCCCGAATTATTTTGTCCTCGAATGAACCGTTGTTCGGGTTCTCAGGGGAAAGGAAGGAAGTTAAGGGAGGGGTGGGACTGCACGTGATGCTTGGGGTGGGGGGTCGAGGAACTATCGGTTCGTCATTGTTGACGCTCTGAGCTACTGCAACGCCATCTTTGGGCGCCCTCTCATCAGCACTTTCCGTTGAGTCCCCTGCTCATTCCATCAATGTCTTAAATTTAATAGAAGAGGAGTCCAGGTCAGGATGAGGGGCGATTCAAAGGTGGCGAGGCAGTGCTATGTGACTGTCGTAGGCTCTCTTGGTTGTAAGGGAAAGATTGTGGAATAAAAGACCCCAAGTAGATCCTACTGTCTTGGATTCCATCAGCTAGGAGGGCTAGAAGGCGCACTCGGCCCCGAGTAGACAAGATGTCAGGCTCTCACTAGCCGGCAGGGCCGTAGGCTTACTTCCGTGGTAAGGGAAAGAGATTGTGGAATGAATGACCCCGAGTAGATCACAATATACAGTCTCCCATTAGCTGGCCGTGCTGGAAGGCACACTCTATCATGAGTAGACTGTTGTTAGGCTGTCACTAACTGGCAGGGTCGTTAGCTCACTACGGGGGGGGGGGGGGGGGGGGGGGGGGGGGTCCCCAAGTAGATCTATCAGGGCTCTTATTAGCTGTTGGAAAGCGTATTACGGGGGGGGGGGGGGGGGGTAAGGGAAAGAGATTGTGGAATGAAAGACCCCAAGTAGATCCTGCTATCAGGCTCCTATCAGCTGTCAGGGCTGGAAGGCGTACTCGGCCCCGAGTAGACCCAATGTCAGGATAAATGTAGGGGGGTAAGGAAAGAGGTTCTTGGTTTGAATAACCCCGAGTAAACCAACTGACCAAGCTCCCATTAAGCTGGCAGGCCCGACGGCTCACTCGGTGCAAGACGTAAAATTCTTGGAATAATTAGATCTAGAGTCGCTCCACTGCTAGGCTCTCTCCAAGATGACAGGGCTGCTGGACTCATGATGATTATTACAGAGCACTTCGATAACAGGTTTTCAGATAGCTAACACCTATCCTGAGTAGGAATGAGGTAATCCAGACCCATCCCACACCATCCTCTCGGTACACTTCTCTCGACAGGGAGCTCTCAGAATGTCCCTTACGACATGTCCCTCTCAGTAAAATCTACTTAATATATTCATCAAACAGGTCTCAGTCATCACCTAAGTGCCTAAGGCTTTCAAAAATGTCAGATTCGTGCGCAGATAATAAAATGCGAGATGCATACAAAAATAGTAGACATTTTGGCAAAAAGTAAGATCATTCATATATTACCAAACTTGTTACATTTTCTTGGGGGATCTCGCCGCGTACAGAAATTTGAAAAGGAGAAAAATTACAAGTTAAAACAAAAAAGGCAGAAAGTCTTCATGAAGAGTCGTCGGATGTCTCACAGGATGATTCGTCAGTAGACCCGTCTCTCTCGTCGAAGATTATTTTGTCGTCCTCACCTGGGGAGAAATCCTCTCCCGCGGGCTTAGGGATTGTATCAAACAGCCAGGGGAGGATCACACATGGCATGAGCGTCTCGCCACCCTCGTTCAAGAATTCAGATTCCTGCAACACCTGGATCACGCACTTGGCCACGTCCTGTGCATTCGATTGCATCATCACCGCTATCTCATAGTTTGAATATTGATGACGTTTGACCTTCTCGACCGGCGGCGGTTGAACTAGTGCCTTGGCTTCCAGCGCTTGTTTGAGCTCAGTCTTAAGCAGAGCAATCTCGCCACTGAGAGCAGTCGCACACATGCGATTGCTGGGCTTGGGTAGAATCCTATAAGAATTTTATTAGGACTAAACAGGAGTAAATGGCAGGAAGTTAAGAGGCTGAAGGCCTCTAAAGTTTCACATACCTTGGGCGGATGGAGAGAAGTTTCTGTGAGGCCTACAGGTAGGCCTTCAGGGTGACGAACTTGGATGCTGCAAGATCCCGTGTCTTGTATGCCTCGCCCAGGCTGAGCTCAATGCTTAGGCTGTGGCGCGCAGATATGTGTGCAAGCTCGAACGCGCACAGTTAGGATCGAACAGCTTCATGGGCATGATCCTTAGTAGACTCCTGGTCGTATATGCTTACGTACACTCAACTGTAGAGCCTGAAGCCAATAGCGAAGGCTTCACTGTTGTTTTTTTCCTGCTCCATCCACAAAGGAAGGAGCGACGAGATGGAGACCCGGTTAGCCTCTGGGTCACGTTGCAGAAGGGGTTGGCCCTATTCATCCAGGTGCTTCCTGCCCAAGCGAAAATTCTGATGCCCTCTCGACACCGATTTGGTGGGAACCACCTTTGAGGCATCAACAACTTGCTCTATGATATCCTTTTCACCCACGACAGGCAGAGATTCGTCTGGGGTCTCGGCGACTGACTTGGCCTTATCTGTCGCATATGGTTTGGACTTCTTGGAAGAGGCGGAAGAGGGAATGTCAAGCTTCCGCTTTCGGGCACTCGGCTGGGAGTTAGAGCCCGGCACATTCCGGTAAGAGTGATCTGCAGACTCGGCGAGAGCCATAGGGGCGGCAGAACCCTAGGCCTCATAGAAGGGTTGATGTAGCGGGCTCTACTGCTCACCTGTGAAATCCATAAATGTTAGTTTTAAAGTTTGAAGTAAGAATAAATGGGCAGGGCGGAATGGTACCTTCACCGGCACGAACTGGTGGAAGGGAGTCGAGATTTTGCCACAAGAACTTGACATCAAAGTTATTGGTCCCAAAGAAGGAGAGGATGGCTATCTCACATCCCCCAAGTGCTGGAGGCTTGTAGGTCACCTCATCATAATGGACCAGCGACAGGGGAACATTGTAGAAGTTCCCAGACACAAAGACAAACTTTTGGGCCCAGTTGTGATTCAAGTTTGTGAGACCAATGGTCTTAATTGTCTGCCCCGAGAAGAAGATGATTCTTCTTTTGGCCCAAATGTTGAAAAGTTTCCGAAAGATGGAAAGATTGAACTCAATCCTTTATACGCACATATTGTAGGAGAAAGCCACTAGAAGCACAACAGAGTTAGGATTGAGTTGGGTTGGGACCACTCCATAGTATCAGAGGTCCTAGCACCCTTCCGGCCTGAGGGGAAGTAGGAACCCTACCTCAAAATGCTCTAGTGGTATGGACAGCTCCTCTTCCAGTAGGAAGTTGACTCTTTATTCATTCCTGGGATTGCGCTCGACAAACTCATGGGAATGTAGTTCCCGGTTATGGAAGCAAACTCCATCTCGGTTAAGCAGCAAGAGGGGAACTTGTGCTCAATGAAGTTTTGCGCACACTTAGTGCGACCCTCAGTCTCGCCCGACATTGTGAATGAAGGTGGAAAGTGAGAGAAAACAGTTGTGCGAGAGGCTCTAGGTAGGAAAGAATGGCGAGAGCATAAGAGAAGAAAAAAATGAAGGTTTAGAACCAAGTGAAAATAAATGCGGTTGGTAAGACGACCTATTTATAGAAGAATATGGTAATCATGATGTTTTTTCTAATGGCAGAAGTGCAGATAGAAATTTTTAATAATTCGATGCTTCGTATTATGTCAGGTCTCACTAGCGTTAGAAATACCTGCAGATGGAGAAATCCTCCAGGAGGGATCCTGGTTAAGAATAATGCAGCAACAAGTATAAAAAGGAAATGTAGCGCGAGAGCTAATCATTTGGCAAGACAGGAGGTCACAAAAAATAAGAGGTTATATACAATAGGCCTCTCGCAGGGCGAGAGCCAAGTTAAAATATAATAAATATTTGAATGTTCATCACATAAATAAAAATTGTACATGCAAGAAGAGTAGGCCGAGAGATTGGGGCAAGAAGGGGAGAGAGCCCATAGGGCTCAGTACTATTCCCACCGCCAGCGATGCCGACCTCGCCTCCCTGTCCTTGGAGTCACTCGCGGATAGTGATAAGTTATTGCGATGGTGAGCTCCTATTGGAACTAGTGCAGTTCGTGACAATCATGTTTCCTCCAGGAGAAGGAGTAAAGCCAGGCTCGTTCAAGAGAGTACGCAGCCAAGGGAGTTCAGTAGCGCCATGATCCATAGCCCGGTACTCACCCTCAATAGACGAGTGGGAGACAACACTCTGATTTTTGCTTTTTCCAAGAAACCATATTGTTACCATAGAAAGTGCACATCCCCGAAGTATATAGTCGATCAGAAAGGGAACCAGCATGGTCAGAATTCATGTAACATGTTAGAATAGGGGACGAAGATGAATGGTATAAATGGTTGATGCCAGGAGATCCCTTAAGGTAGTGTAGGATCTGAAACACTGCATCAAGGTGAGATGTCAGTGGAGCATGCTTGAACTGACTGACCACACTCACAGCAAAGCTAATGTCGGGGACAGTGTTGGTCAAGTAGATAAGTCTGCCAACAAGTCGCTGGTATCTTTCCGGCTCAAGAAGTGGATCACCAGACTCGACGTGTAATCAATGGTTCAGATCCATGGGTGTAGACACTGAAGAGCACCCAAGAAGGCCAATTCACTTAAGAGGTCGAGTGTATACTTGTTGTGATACAAAGGGATCCCCTGTTGAGATGTGGCAACCTCAATAATGAGAAAGTACTTCAAAGGCCCCAAATATTTCACGTCAAATTCCTTCTGAAGAACCCCCTTGGTGTGAAGTATCCCCAAACTATCGTTGTCGTTAAGAATAATATCATCCACATAGACAAGAATAATGACCCTACGACCATCCACAGCAGTCTGGACAAAGCTTTTATCTAAATAAGAAGGCACATCGCAGGGCTTTCATGGAGGTGTTTTTGGTGAGGAGACTTCTCCAATCTTTTTAATGGCCATTTCTAAATCACGAACTCAGGCTTTCAAGGTGGTGTTTTCAGCGACTAACATACTGTACTGGTTTGCAAAGGCCTTCTTACCACCTACTTGAGATTGAGAAAAATTTAGAGATCTTTCTTAGTCCCCTTATTTTCTTTGTAAGAGAATCAACATGATATTGATACTTAACAAGATCCTTTTCTAATTTTAGTATCCTTCTAAAAGAGTGACAATCCTATTGACAAGTCGCTTTCTCCTACCCAAGTACTTTTAATTCAATGGTTAGTTTTTTATTTTATTTTAGCAATATTTTGTTTTCAGACTTAAGTAACTCAATATCTTTTAAACTTTTATCAAAATATTTAAATGTTTTTAGAAATTCAGAATACAACTCATCATAAGTTAGAGGAGTTACCTCTGTGTCGCTCTGGACACTGCACTGGTCATCAAATGGTGAGGCAATCTTTCCTATCAAGCACATGTTGGCCTCTTCGTCATCTTTTGAACTTGATCCACTCGACTCCTCAGATGTGACATCATCCCATGTTTCAGCCTTAAGAACTTTCTTCTTGTCCTTATTCTTGTTCCTCTTCTCTTTCAACTTTTTCAAATATTTTGGGCACTTGCTCCTGATATGTCTGATTCTTTTGCAATTGTAACATTCAAGTGGTGGATGCTCTTCATCATCCTCTACATCAACTTTTGAATTTCCTTTCTTGTATCCAAACTCTTTCTTATTGAATTTTTTTTTGAAAGAATTTCTTCTTTCACGATTTCTCATAAACCTCTTGAACCTCTTAATGAACAAGCTCTCCTCATCTTCTTCATCATTCTCATGAGATTCACTTTCCTATTCCTTCTTGGATTTCAACGCCAATACTTTCTTTCTTGGCTCCAAATGGTACTCTTGTTGTTGAATCCTTAGTTCCACCTCATCAGTTTTTATATTCCCGATGAGATTATCAATTTGAAGAGTCTTTACATCATGTGACTCCGAGATTGCAGTCACTTTTGAATTGAATTTTGGGGGAAGAGATCTAAGAATCTTCCTCACTAAATCACCATTTGAAAAGTTCTTTCCAAGAACCTTAGAGTCATTCACATTTTTGCTGAATCTCGAGTACTTGAAGTCTATGTCTTCATCAACTTCCATCTTGAACTTTTCAAATTCGGGCTCTAACTGGAATAACTCTTATCCCTTTACCTCTGATGTGCCTTCAAGTGTAACTTCAAGTAAATTCCAATATCATACGCAGTTTCACATGCATACACTCGATTAAAATCAGTTATATCTAACACATAGAATAAAGTGTTCATTGCCTTAGCATTATTTTTACACCTTAGTTTGGTAGTTCCATCGCATTTGTCCTTATTTTTTTCTATAATAACACTTTCAACTACCATTGTACGTGGAGTGTACCATTGTTCTATCATGCCCCATACTTCAATATCTAAAGCAATTAGAAAACATTGTATTTGAGTTTTCCAATATTTATAATCTATGCAAGTGAATAAGTGAGGTCTACAAATTCCTCGCCCCTCAAAAAATGCGTGATCGTTATGCGCCATTACTCACGGTGATGTAACCGATTTAGAGTAACCTGCCTCTAATACAAAGTGTTAGATCTTGTGGAGCCCTTAGAGGAGGGGGGTGCGAATAAGGGCAAATAGAAACTTTTTCTAAACGAAAAATTTAAGGCAAAATAAATGCAAATGTTAAGTTTCACAACCCAAAAAATATTCCAAACGCTTAGAAATTTAATGAAGTGAATACAAGATTTTATTTCTTATGTAATGAAAAAATATTAACAAAGATTTCAATAGAGCTTGAAATCATAGCTACAAATGAAAAAAATACCTTTTTAGTTTTCACCATTCCTTCTCCTAAGGACTGGTTGGCTAAAACCTATCTCTCCCTAGATACAACTACTAACCTCCCCTAGATCACCCCACGACCTAGTCGCTTCATACAAGGTGGAGATTTCACCCTAAGCCACGCACGGACCTAGTCGCTACTCACAAGGCGGCGATTTCTCTAACAAATACAAGAACAGAAAGAAATAATAAAATAGAAATCTGAATTAAAACTCCCTCCGGTGTAGAATACTTGAAGAAGATGAAGAACCCGTGCAAAGATTGCCTGAATTGTAACAAACGAACGGTCTCTTCTTCACCCTTCAACTTAATTGCACACTTCAGAGTTTTCTCTGGTTCCAACGGAGTTGTCAGGCTGGGAAATCTCAACACAAAAACTCCTGAAGTTGTGTTACATGAAATGCACAAAAAAAACATTTTTATGCAATCTGAGCTATCGGCCCACAATAGCCCAATATCGCCCCGCAATATCACCTCAATTGGCTACGTGGCCCACTTTGTTGAAACCATGCAAGAATGGGGGGGTGATCATGTTGGATCATGTGTCATTGTCCCATGATTATCAGATATAGCCCGATGATATCATTGTATAATTCCTTGCACTGAAACCATTGAGAACATGGATGACGTCATCAAGTTGCTATCTCCCTTCTATAAATAGCTATTGCCGGCGATATCTCCCGTCTTTGAAAAATCTGCTACTCAAAGTCACTTTTAAATTATCAGAGTTACCTCGAGATATCTACACATCATAAACACAGAATGATCAAATACACATGAGATTTGTTATTTTCAAACAAAGGAATGCGGAACACGTATTACAATATGCCCCAATTTATAACGAAAAATGGGATGCTAGTAGAAAATTTTTCACTTCCCCTACTTGTGTACTGAGAAGTTACTTGCAATAACTGTTGTGAGCGCGATCTGCACGGTAACTACCGCGAACGGGATCCCAACCTAAAATGGGAGAGTAGTTGCTAAATACCTCAGAGTTTTCTCCAGAGGGGGGTGAATATACATTAAAATTTTATTACAAATACTAAGATTAATTCACAAAATTTGCATGTTTATCAACTATCAACCAGAAATATGTGCAGATATAAAACATAACAACACAACAACAAGATAAACACACATAAATGCAAAATCATAGAAGACGCAAAAATTAAAGTGGTCCTCAAAATCTGGGTACATCCACTTTTCTACCCCCTTGGTAGGAATTCACTATCACAATGCCCGAGTCTTTTGATTAGGAGACTCTTAGAACAAAACATTAGATCTTTTGATAAGGAGATCTTGAAACAATACAAACAGAGTCTTTTCTTAAGGAGACTCACAAAATCTCTAACTGAATCCTTTGAAGAGGGATTCTCAAAACTCTATTCCCAAATTGAAAATGATAATTAAATCAGAAAATTGCTAAAGATCTGTGGATATAATGATCTTCTTGATGAGACCTCTCTATAGAATCCTAAGAACTATATGACACTAAGTGAATCTGAAATTTATAATCCGATTAATCTTTGAATAAGAAAATATCAAAGATTATAAGCCTTTAATCCAGATTTCTCTTTAATCTCCATTAAATCTGATGCAACAATTGATTTTCTCTTGAGAACTAGAAGAATTCATTCTCTATAGATTCAACCACAATATGATGATCAACTAATTCAAGAAAGAACTTCAAATTCATATTATAATCTTCCTATCTTTTTTTGTCAAAATTTATATCTCAAAACTTTGATCTGATGTTAATATGATGATTGTTGTTGTTTATAGATGTTCATGTGTGTATATATATATAGCTGAGAAGCAACATCATCCAACGTCTCCAAGAATCAGTAATAACAATCAAACCTTTCTTTAAGCAATTCTGATTTAATTCTCAAAATAATTCTCATTCAGAAGAATAATCGACGTAGTGTCGTGTTCATATATATGTAGCATCGAGTTAATATCGGCGTAGCATCGAGTTTTGGCTTCATTCAGACAATCAGTCAATTAAGTTCTGTAATCGATATTGCGTTGATATCATATCAGAGTATGCATTGACTCGATCCTTTAATTAACATTGACTTATCATGTTTAGTTACTCTGACTTATACTCAAAGTAACGCCGACTTCTAGTCAACGCATGTTGGTATTTCATGGCTTTCATCTTAAATTTAGTGTCTTTCTTATGTCCTCTATACCAGTAACACCCTTGGGCTTCTAAGACTATATTACCGACTCTATACAACATTAGTAGTAAATCCAAGATATAAAATCACTTAAAGTAATTTGTTAAGGTAAATCATAAGGATTTTTTCCCAACAATCTCCCTCTACTTATCCAATTTTATAAAATTTCAAAGGTGATTATAAAGGCAAATCAGTAGGATTACAAAATTTTGACATACATATAACTTGAAATGAACACAGATTAAATCGAGAAAGAAACATAAAAGGCTACTGAATATACCATAAAACTTTTGGTATAAAAGTAGTATTACTTATTTTTTTCACAAGAAAAGTTATAAATACAATGTATAATTTCTTTGATATCTTTTCAACAAATTCAAAATGAGTACTTCTTGCCTTATCTGGATGAATCCGTATTTCCTAATAAAATTAAACATCTTCTGAACTTCTGCCTCTACATTATATGATGTAGGGTTAAGTGTATATTATTTTCTTAAATTTTGCAGATAACTTATGTTGATGCACGAAAACAGACAGGGAGTCAGGCACCACCAGCTAACGGTTCGAGCACTGGGGGAAGGAAGGGAAAAGAGGAGACTATCGAATAGTCGGTTACTAGCGGTCGTAGCTAAGGGATAGAAAGAGAGGCCACTGGCAGCGACAATAGCAGAGTTTGCCCGCCGCGGCTTAAATGCCACTCCTGTGACGGGCTTTCCTTTTATTCAAAGTGAAGCGATTACAAGAAGGAAAGAAGAGATGAAGCCGACCGGACTGCAAGCCGCAAAGCACTAGACTTGAGACTGTAGCTCTTAACAAGCGAGCTCCTGGATACAAGTCAGCGTGACTTGGGGAGTGCGCCCTCTCCCTATTTATAGGCTCGGGGGCCTGCCCAAACGGGCAGTGCTATAGTTACCAGCTGCCCGCGGTATAGGAGAACCGGGCAGAGGTGAGGGGAAGCAAATGTGCAGAAAAGTAAAAAGGAGGGAAGGCACACGACCTGACAGATTACTCATAGAGAGCTGATGGTCTATGCCCTGGGCCCTGGCGTTGAGCAGGGCCAGCTCTGGCAGCGGCCAGATATGGATACCGCCCGACTTCTCTGACCACAAGCTGACTTGGCGTGGGCGGCGGCTAGAAGGCACAGGCCGCCCAGTCTCTGATGAACGATCTGCTTGATATGGTTAGCGGCTAGAAGAACTAGGACACCCATTCTGGAAAGCTGTGCGAACTGGTCGCGAATTCTGGGCCTAACATAATCCCCGTACATTTTTAAGTTTCAAAAAAACTTCGAAAATGTAGAACTAAGTCGGAGACCGCAACTGCCTTTAATGTATCGACATCTATAAAATCCCTTGACCCTTATCATTCTTCAAGACCTTTGCCAAGCCACGGGTCGCTACTCGCAACTTGTGATCAGAATTCTTCAAGCCGACACGGTCTTGCATAAGATGGACGTCATGTCGTCGATGTTAGCCCGCGACAAGAATTCGACTGAAAAGAAGAAAAGCCAGAGCCAAAAACCGGATGACACTGGCCGACAACCCGCGAAGAAGGACGAGAAGCTGATTACCCCAGCTGCTTTTGATTCTGAAAAGAGGCTGACGTAGACTGTCGGCGAATCTTTGCAGGCCGCGACCAGTCCCAAAGTGGTCTCGAAGGCCGTGAATAATCCTGAAGCGGTTTCGAAGGCTGCTCCACCATAAGCTGAGACTGCCAAATCCTTTGAGGTAACATACTCTCCATCGGGTGATGTGCTCTTAAAAATAGGTGAGATGGAGGAGAAAAGTGTTGAATCTGGCAAGCCTTGCGAATTGCAGGCCAAGGTCGACCTAGTCTATGTGGACGACAACGAGCCGGATAAGGCATTGGAGGCCGCACAGATTTTAGCTGAAAAGAGCAAGCGGACAGTAATGGTAGTCGGCTCCTTGAAACGGCAGAATAAAAGGAGTGAGACCCTTGAAGAAAGGATGAAGAGGAAAATGCTGAAGATGCAGGCCCGAAATCGAAATGTTTCCATAAAGACCGGAGCGGATAGTCTTCAACATAAGCCGCACGATAAAGAGGTACCCGAGAGTCCGTCTACACCAGATCCCAAACCGAACGAGCCGGAGGAGACACCCATGGCTAGTGAGATGATTAATGATATTCTCAAGGGCATGGAGACCTTGCAGCAGCAAGATGCGCTATTATCGACGCCAGTGCCTTCAGAAGAGGTTGACCGCCCTGAAGTCGAAGTCACGGGGGAGAAGCTTGGCGGGCCGGCCTCCGCGGTTTCTGAAGGAGCCGAGAAACTGAAATTTCGAGAGAAGATGGAGGAGATGAAGAAGCTGATCGCTGGGAAGCCGATGGCGACCACACTTCCTCTTCTGCAAGGTAAACATGGGGAAGTTAAGCGAATTGTTAACTTCTACAAGTTGCGGTCAAGGAATAAGGTGGCGAATACAATTTTAAATCCGCCGGCCAGCTTTTTCTTGACCACGGCTCAACTGAAAAAACGAGCTAAAGAAGTCGAACGACTATGGAAAGAAAAGCTAAAGCAGATTGACCACGAACGACTCAGGCGGCCAGTGTTTAGATACCATACCGCGGCCTCTGAAGTAGATAAATGCCAAACCGGCGGTCTTACCCTACCGATTTCCTTGCAAGAAGGTCGCATTTATCAGACTGAACCTGACTGCGGTTTATCTTTTGTGGGTGAATTTGAGACCGCGATGAAGCCGGGCAACTTGACATCCTTCTTGTCTATGCTGCCGCCACCTCCGCCAAGTGTTTGTTACAAAGAGATGGCCGACTTCTAGAAGGAGTTCAACACATTACAGGCCGCTGTGAGCACGCACACCGAAGCCCTGTGAATTAAGGACGAAGAAAAGCAGGATGCCTCGGAAGCCGTCTAGAAAAGTATCCAAGAGTTGCAAACCACCCTGGAGCAAGAGGCCACAAGGCTGCAGTCCGCGCTGGAAAAAGAGACCACAATGTTGCAGTCCGCACTGAAGTAAGAGACCACAAGGCTGCAAGCTGCGCTGGAGGCCACTGAGGGAAAAATAGTAACGATGCAGGCTGCCTTGGAGCAGGAGAGGGTAGAGAAGCAGGATATGCAAGCGCAAGTGCTGACGGCCTGACGGCTTGAGAGGGAGAAAGAAGAGATTCGCTGCCGTGAGCAAGGAAAAGACCAAGGCCCATCAGCGGAGGCCGACGGAGATCAGCGGCCTACACCAGCGACTTCGAAGAAGTTGCCGAAAACATGCCGCCCAGCTTCTGGTGGAGCTTCAAATCCATCGGAGGTCGCGGAGGTCGGGCAGGACGCAGCTTCTAGCGGGCTAGAAGCTCGGGCTCCACTAATGGTTCCATTAGCCAGAGTAGAGCATGATGTCGCGTGGGTTCACCGGTCTCTTCATTCACTTCACCATCTAGTCAGCCTGGTGTACACTGAGATTGTAAAGACCGGTGACTAGGTAGCGCGAATAGGGTGAGAGGGACAGCAGGGCGATAGGCAAGGCTGAGCGACTTGAGAGAGTTAAGCTGAGCGAACTATTTGAACATTGTGTTGTAATATATTATTCTTCTGAATGTTGGACAATCTGATGGTTGTAAACTATTGTATGTTTATTGTGCTTCGAACTGCTTGCAGTTTATGCGATCTGTATTTATGATCACCATATATGTGCATTGTTCTGAAATATCTGAAGAATAGGAACTTAGCCATGCGGTCTGGCGAACAGATCACTAGCTTGATAGTATGTTGTTTACATCCTTTGCCCCGAAAATATTCAAGTACAGGAACTTGGCTGCGCGGACTGACGGACTGATCTGCGGTTTAGTCTTTGGACTAGTCTATTTTTTGCAGGATGAGGTCGCGCGACCTGATGGCTAGCCGTGATTTGACGTTGATTACTGTTCCTCCACTAGTTTTCTATAAATAGGGATGACTCTGGAGATTTCATCACAAGACGTAAAGGATGCGGGCTAAGTCCAAGTCGATGCGGCCTAACAAAGCCACCGCGGTCAGGACGGATGCAGCCTCCGCATTCCACATAGCAGATCACAAAGAATGTCGGCTTAGAAAAGCCAAGCTAGATGAATTTGTTTATAAGAATATGCAGGGGAGCTCCCTAGTCGTGCGGCTTCCGCTGCAGGACGAGCGAATTAACACCTCCAATGTAATCCAGATAGTCATCCCCATCGACCATTTTGATTGCGGCTTTCGCTTCCCGGTCATGATGGAGGTCGTGGTAATCTTCGACCATTATGGCGTTGTGCCGGGACAACTGCCAGGAAACTCGATAGCTGCCATCTACAGCTTTATCCCATACTTGAGGTCTGAAATAGTCTGATTCTCTATAAAGCTATTCCAGGAATGCTTCTCGGTGTTGTCTATCCCGAACTTCGGGACTAGGGTCTTCCGGGGGCACTTATACTTCGGCTGCAAGGGGCTAAAGATCGTCAATCTGGCGAACAAGATCCACAACTGGTCAGAGCGGTTCCTCGTCTTTGAGGGAAACCTGGGGTTGCTGCAGGACAACTGAAAGATATGGTACCTAAACACCTAGAGGGGGGGTGAATAGGTGACCTAATCCTTTTCTTTATTCTTTGTTGGCAGTCAACAGTTTATAACACAGATTTCTGAATAAGTAATCACAGCACACAGCAATTCTCAACACAGTACAATCACAGCACAGAATACACAAGATTTTATAGTGGTTCCCCAATCTTTGGGTACATCCACTTTCCCCCTTCGCCTATCTAGCAGTGTACTAGATTCGGCCAAACTTCTCCACTAGCTCAGAACCCAACAGGGTTCCTACCTCAGGCCCAAGGCCTTACACTCAGCCAAAAGGCCTACACTCAGCCACCCAGGCCTACACTCAGCCAATCAAGGCTTACACTCAGCCAATTAAAGGCCTACACTCAGAGTTCTTCAACTCCTACACTCAGGCACCAAGCCCTACCCTCAGCCTTTATAAAATAGGCTTACAATCACTCAGATCCTATGGATCTTACAAGTTTAAAATAGAAATTACAAATGCTAACTCTACAACTCAGAAAGGATGAGAGGAGTTGAGAGCTTCTTGAAGAGTTCTTGGAAGAACTCAGCTTGATCCAAACTGACTTAGCTTTCTTCAAAGCTTCTTGAGTAGAACTGAATTAGTCTGAATCTTCTGCAGTTGATCCTTGATCTCTGCTTCTTGAAATCCAGATGACTCTGAATTGTTCTTCTCAGCCTTAGTTCCAAAGACTGAATCCTTAGTTGGAGCTCTCTCTCTCCAACTACTTAGATCTGCAGTTGGACTGCCTGATCTTCTTGTGTTGATCCTCTATGTATCACTTCTTGATTTAATCTGATCAACCACTTCAATTATTCTCACAACAAGTAATGATTGTGAACAACTTGACCACTTAACAACTTAACTCTTTTTTCTGTAAACTGTGGGTGCCTATTTATAGGCTTCCTTCATGGTAACTGGCTGATCCGGTTTATAACAGACTTTTGACTTCTCTGTCAGTTGCTGTAGACCGGCTGGATTGGCAGCTGTCATGTCAACCAGTCACTTCTTGAAATTCTCTAACTGTCAGTTAGTGTCGAGACTTTCTGTTCTTAAGTGTCGACACTTATAGACCAAGTGTCGACACATGTTGTGTAAGTGTCGACACAAGTCTACAAGGTGTCGACACAATTCCTTGTATGTCTCGACACAGTTTCTTCTGCATGTGTCGACACTGAAATTGAGTGTCGACACAAGTACTTATACTTCATTCTTTATCTGTATTCTTCTAAGTGTCGACACATCTCCTTTGTGTCGACACATCTTCATGTGTTGAAACTGTCAAGTGTCGACACTGATTCTTGGTGTCGACACAAGTCTTCATTCTTGATTCTTCAGCTGAGTGTCGACACATTCCCTTAGTGTCGACACTTATACTTAGAATAATTTACAGCTTTTCTGTTCTTTGCTAAGTGTCGACACATCTCCTTGTGTCGACACTTCCTTCTAGTGTTGAGTCTTCTGGTTATGTGTCGACACATTGTGCTGAGTGTCGACACATTCTTCAAGTGTTGACTCTTCTGGTGGTGTGTCGACACATTGTGCTGAGTGTCGACACATTCTTCAAATACTGAGTCTTTAGCTAAGTGTCGACACATTGTGTTGAGTGTCGACACTTACTTCCAGTGCTGAGTCTTCTGCATAGTGTCGACACACTGTGTTGAGTGTCGACACTTGTACTTAGAATCTGTAGACTTTTGCTGAGTGTCAACACTCACTTCAAGTGTCGACACTTTCTGGTGTAGACACAGCTCTTCTGGGTGTCGACACTTCTGCTAAGTGTTGACACAGCTTTTCTGCATTCTTCTACACTGAGTGTCGACACAGCTCCAAGTGTCGACACTTTCTGACTGGTGTCGACACTTCTTCCCAGGTGTCGACACAAAGACTCCAAGTGTCGACACTGCTTGTCTGGGTGTCGACACAAGCTTTCTCAAGTGTCGACACTATGCCTCTGGGTGTCGACACATGGACTTAGAAATTTTCAGCTTCAGTCCAGTGTATATCTAACCTGCACAAGTAACTCAAACAAACATCAAATACATTCTGATGTATATCATTGAGTTAGGTGAGGCTTCTTCAAATCAGGTACATTTGACCAATGTACCCAACAATCTCCCCCTATTTGGAGAAGTCATAACCCTTAGTCAATGATATACACCACTCATAATTAAAAATTACAAAATGATGTAAAGCATATAAATGACAACAGGGTAAACTTGAACATGTAATAAAGCACACATGTATACTTATTAAACATTGCAGAACAATTAAGAAACACACATATTTCAGAACATTCATACTATATTTATCATATACTGTCCCAATAATGTTCCTTATACATTTTCAATGAAGTATTACAATGTTTATCACTTAACAGATTACAACAAGCATCAAGTTAATTCCTAATCTAGTGCTGATCAGGTTCTTTAATAACAATGCCTTTTCCAGCTTTGACTTGAGCTTTCACAGCAGCAGCAGCAGGCTCAGCTTCAGCAGTCTTCTTCCCTTTAGAGTCCTTCTTCTTCTGTTCTTCAGCCTTGATCTTTTGTCTTTCAAAATAATGATAGGGCTTAGGAAAGTACTTGCTAGGCTCCACAGCTGTTGGAGGTAGCTTTCCTAACTTAGCCTTCCTTCTAAATTGGACAATTGCTTCCTGCCTACTCTCATGCTTTCTCCATTCAGCCTCTGAGAACCACTTGTTCCTCTCATGGGCATTGTCCTTGGCAGCTTTCCAGGCTGTGAGAATTATGTTTCTAGAAGTAGGGCTCCATTGTTCAAAATCTGGCTTTTGCTCAGCAATTTCCCTAAACTTCTTCTTTGACAGCCTAGTTTCTTCTTCCTTGTCCAAAGCCTCTTGCATTGCAGCTGTGATAGGTTGAACAACCTTTTCCAGAATAATATTAGGCTTGCCAGCAGGTGGACTATACATTGTGCTAATATCTGCATGAATCATTTCAAAGTCTGGAGGTGGATAGATTACATCAGCCACTGCTTGTTGCTCACCTCCAAGATATGTGCCTTGAATACCAGATTCAGCTACTTCATTGTCATCACACAGGGGAGGATATCCAAGTGTAGCCCTGATAGAATTTGAAATCCATTTTGCATGCTCAGAACTGGCCTTGACTAACACTCTCTCCCCCTTTATGACTTCTTGGGCCACATGATCTCTCACATCATCTTTCTGGAATCTGATTTGGCTATCCAAATACCTTATGCCCTCTTTAAAGAAAGGTCTAAGCTTTGTAAGCTGTTCTGAAATGACCTTCTGTGAGTCTTTGATTGCAGTCTGTACAGCAGCAATCTCTGCTTGAAATATCTTATCAAAATCAGCTTTGGCAGCAGCAGAGGAAGTTGAAGGTTCATTTGACTTATTCTTGAGTTCTGTGACTATTGCATTGTGAGATGCAGTCAGATTATCATTCATCCTTAACTGATTCTCCAGCACATAGCCTTGCTTGAGTGCTATATCATCCACTTTCTCTTTAATTGTTTCTTGATGTTTAGCCAGATATACCACAGCATTAGCACCCTTGGTAAAACAATCAGTCATTTCCATTTTATTAAGGTTCATTTCAAACCTTATGGACTTGAGTTCCTGGCCCAGATCAGATTGTAGTGCCTTATGCCCTTCATCAACATAAGTTTCTAAGGCTTTCCTTTGTTCATCCATCTTGATTTGCATTGCAAGCAGTAGAGCACTATAATCAGTGGATGGAGCTTGTTGAACTAAGGAATGTTGAGCAACTGTTTGTAGAGCCTTCTTATAGCTCTGGCTCCTTCTCTTGAATACAAAGAACTTCTTTTTCTTAGCTTGCTCAGCTTCCTCATCTTCAGATTCTGATGTACTGGCTATATCCACCCTATCTTTAGAGCTGGAATGTTTTTCAGTTTGCACATCCTGTGCCTTCTCAGTATCTAGCCTTATAGGCTCTTCTTGTATATCCAAATTCTCCCCCTCAGCAGCAGCATCCTTTACTGCATCAGCAGCATTCTTTTCCATATCAAAATCTTCTTGATCCAAGTTCAAAAACAGATCTTCCATTGTATATTCTGCTGGAGACTGGGCAGGAGATGTACTTGGTTCTTCAACCACTGTATCAGGTATCATAATAGATGTGTCTGGAAGAACAACATCTGGTTCTTGGTTTGCTGGCTGATTTTGCTGATGGACATCAGACAATTCAGAATCTATTACAGAAAAATCTAATGTATTAAGGTCAGAAAGTACCTCTTGGATGATAAGAGTAGCCTGCTCACTATCCAGTGTAGATGGATGTTCTACAGCTGGAGGCTCCCCCTGGATATCAGCTGGCTCCTGAGGAGCAGGTGACTTTTCTGCAGTCACATCTACTGGACTGTCAGGAGTGAAGACCACATGTTCTTCACTGCCTGAGCTGCTGGATGACTCTTGAGGCACAGCAGCTGTCTTCCTCTTCTTCCTGGGAGGAGAGTCTCTCTTAGAAGCTTGTTTCACAGGGGTGGCCAATTCCTTTGACACCAGCACCCTTTCCCATCTTGAGAATATCCTTGAGTCCATTCTCCTCATATGATTGATCTTAGATCCTGCAGCAGTGCTCATTACCTCTGGAATTGATCCAGCCAGGTAGAGACTTAGTATTCTGCCCAGATTGGGCTTCTTCAGGCTTTCTTTTACTTTCTCATAAACCACCATTGACCAATCTGTTTTCAGATTGAAGATGATTCTGGTCATGACTTCAAACATGGAGGCAGACACCCTGTCATGCCCTCCTGGCTTGCTCAGTATAACCTTGCCCACTATTTCTGACAAGAACTTGCCTTGATTATTCATACCCTTTCTGTTAAAGACTGATCCCACCTTCATCTTTGGATCCAGTCCACACCAAGTAAGAGCTTCCCTGGTCTTAGAAGCAGTTACTTCCTCTTCATCTTGAACTTTAGGTAGCTGAAGTACCTTTCTCAGTGACTTAGGTGAAATCTTGACCTTGGTGCCATGCACCCTTGACTTAATCCTGAGGCCTGAGTCATCTATAGACGCGCCAGAAAGGAATTCAATGACTTCCTTCTTCCATATTTTCGTTGGTTCTGAAACCAAGAACTCCAATCCAGAATTGACAATTAGGGTTAGCACTGATTTGATTTCTTGGTCGCTGTCGTCAAATGCGCCTCGCACAAGCTCATAGCCTTCGTTTATGTTCTCTTCCAGCTTGGGAGCCATTAGGGTTTTGAGAATTAGTCTTGAGATGAGAGAAATGTCGACACAAGAGTTTAGGTCTCAAAACTTTGAAAGCGTGTCGACAATCAGAGACAGAACCCTATTTATACCTTTCTTGTTTGAAGACGAACAGGCGGGATGAATTTCTAATGATGTGTCGACACTGTCAATAAGTGTCGACACTGACTTATAATGTCTCGACACTCATGTGTCGACACAAATTTAGTCAACAGATTTTATGTGTCGACACTTGGTTAAGTGTCGACACCACTATACTCGACATGTGTCGAGACTTTACTTAGAAAAATTCTGAGTAAAACTTAAGTGTCGACACTTTATTGGATGTGTCGACACCTACTCGACATGTGTCGACACTAACATTCTGAAGTGTCGACACTAACTTCCTAGATGTGTCGACACCATTTTCCTGAAGTGTCGACACTTACTATTCTGTGTCGACATAGACTTGTCTATGTGTCGACACCTTTTTACTTAGCCAATTTCTGTTCTGTATACTTAGTCTAAGTTTATCATACCTAGTTCAATTTTGAACCTATTAAACTTAGCTTCTTCTAAGGGCTTAGTAAACATATCAGCTATCTGATTATCTGTTTTAACATATTCAAGTGCAATATCATTTCTTTCTACATGCTCCCTAAGAAAGTGATATTTTATCTCAATATGTTTAGTTCTACTATGTGATACAGGGTTATTAGCTATGGAAATAGCACTTGTAGAATCACAATAAAGTGGAGTTCTACTTACCTGACATCCATAGTCTTCTAGCTGATGTTGAATCCACAGAAGTTGAGCACAGCAACTTCCTGCAGCTACATATTCTGACTCAGCTGTGGAGATGGCCACACTGGTTTGCTTCTTACTACTCCATGAAATGAGTCTTCCACCTAGGAATTGACAGGATCCAGTTGTGCTCTTTCTATCTTCTTTGCATCCTGCAAAGTCTGCATCTGAATAACCTGTTAGATCAAAATCTCCATTCCTAGGGTACCAGAGGCCTAGATAAGGTGTGCCCTTTAGATATCTCAAGATTCTCTTGACTGCAGTCAAGTGAGACTCTTTAGGGCAGGCTTGATACCTGGCACAAACACATGTAGCATACATAATGTCAGGTCTACTTGCAGTCAAGTAAAGTAGTGAGCCAACTATCCCTCTATACAAGGTTTCATCCACAGGTTTCCCTGCATCATCCTTGCTTAGAGACATACTTGACCCCATAGGAGTCTTCATGGTACTGGAGGAATCCATACCATATTTCCTTATGAGTTCTAGTGTGAACTTAGACTGACATATGGATAATCCACTTTCAGTCTGTTTAACTTGGAGACCCAAGAAAAACTTCAGTTCTCCCATACTACTCATTTCAAATTGACTCTGCATAAGCTTTGCAAACTTTTTGCAAAGGCTACTTTCAGTAGACCCAAATATAATGTCATCTACATATATTTGGACAAGTATTACTTTGCCTCTAGATTCCCTAAGGAATAGAGTCTTATCTATTTTCCCCCTTGTGAACTTGTTCTCAATGAGGAAACTAGATAGGGTTTCATACCAAGCTCTAGGAGCTTGCTTTAACCCATACAATGCTTTCCTAAGTCTATAGACATAATGAGGAAGAGTAGGATCAACAAAACCTGAAGGCTGCTCCACATATACTTCTTCTTTTAAATTACCATTAAGGAATGCTGACTTCACATCCATTTGGTATACTTTGAATCCTTGGTAGGTTGCATAGGCCAAGAACATCCTGATGGCTTCCAGTCTGGCTACTGGAGCAAAGGTTTGATCAAAATCAATACCTTCTTCTTGCCTATATCCTTTTGCAACCAGTCTTGCCTTATTCTTAATGATGACTCCTTGTTCATCTAACTTGTTTCTGTAGATCCACTTTGTTCCTATCACATTGTGATCTTTAGGCTTAGGAACTAAGTCCCAAACCTTGCACCTCTTGAACTGGTTTAGCTCTTCCTGCATAGCTTCAGTCCACTGTGGATCTTGTATTGCTTCTTCAAATTTCTTTGGTTCTATTTGAGACAGAAAACTTGAATATACTGCAGCATTCTGATTTCTGCTCCTTGTCTGAACACCTTGTCTTGGATCTCCAATGATCAGCTCCACTGGATGATCTCTTAGATGCCTGTTGGCTGGAGGCATCCTTACTTCTGGTTGTACTTCTTCAGCATCTTCATCATGCTGAGTTCCTTGAACTTCTTCAGCTCCTGGTACATGTAATTCTCCCCCTGGACATAAGCCATCTTCTTCTACTTGCTGTCTTGCAGCAGGTACATCTTCCATGGTTAGCTTGTCCATCTTCTTAATAAGACCTGAGGGGCTGCACACACTACTAGACAACTCATTGTTAATTAGTTGTGACTCATCAAAAACTACATGCACAGATTCCTCTACAACTTGTGTAGTCAAGTTGTAGACTCTATAAGCCTTACTATTACTGCTGTACCCAACAAACACTCCCTCTTGGGATTTGGCAGCAAACTTAGTTAAGTAAGACTTCCCATTGTTAAGTATGAAGCATTTACAACCAAAAATCCTAAAATAGGATAGATTTGGTTTCCTGCCTTTCACTACTTCATAGGGGGTCTTGTTTAACCTTTTAGTGATGGTAGCCCTATTTATCACATGGCATGCAGTGTTTACTGCTTCAGCCCAGAAATATTCTGGCAGTGATGAATCACTTAATAGGGTTCTACCAGCCTCTATCAAGGTTCTATTTTTCCTTTCAGCAATGCCATTTTGCTGAGGTGTTCTAGGTGAAGAGAATTCTTGAAATATCCCATAGTCTTCACATAATTTTGTCATGCTTTCAGATTGAAACTCTGTACCATGGTCACTTCTAATTTTGACCACTGTACAGTTTAATTCATTCTGAATTTGCCTAACAAAACTGTGGAAGACACTAGGTGTTTCAGATTTCTGCTTTAAGAAGAACACCCAGGAAAACCTTGAGTAGTCATCAACAACTACAAAGGTGTAGACCTTCCTACCTAAGCTGTGAACTGGCATTGGACCAAATAGATCCATATGCAAGAGGTATAAACACCTCACAGCATCCTTGTTGTCAATGCTTCTAAAGGTGGATTTAGTCTGCTTGCCCTTTTGACAAGCTGAGCAAATGCCATCTTTGACACACTTAACTTGAGGACCATTCCTCACTAACTCTTTACTAAAGAGTTTGCCAATAGTCTTGTAATTAAGATGAGCAAGCCTCTTGTGCCACTTGACACATTGAGAGACTGTCTCATCAGCTACAAGACAAACTGGAGAACTATTGTTCTCAACCATAATGTCTAAACAATAGACATTTCTCTTCCTATAACCTGTCAAAATGATCTTTTGATCACTTGACCTCTTGATATGACAACCATTTTTAACAAATGAGATGTCATACCCTACATCACTTAATTGACTTATACTAATGAGGTTATGTTTCAAACCTTTAACATAAGCCACTTGAGTAATGGTAACAAGGTTAGAAGAAATGTTACCAAACCCTTTGATGACTCCTTTTTCAGAACCACCAAAGGTCACCTTTGGACAATTTTTGATTGGGATGTAGTCCTTCAGTAGTCCCCTAGTTCCAGTCATGTGTCTGGAACATCCACTATCCAAGTACCATGTAGGGGTATGGCCACTTGGATTCACCTGCAAAACAAATTAATGAACCTTAGAACCCAAAGTAAACTTGGGTCCTTGGTGATTGTTAGTTTGCAAATTGACATAGCTACCTGCTGTCTTTCCAACAGGTAACTTGCTACTCAACTTGGCACTGGCATTGTGCCAACAATCCAAAGCAAAGTGGCCAACCTTGCCACAGCACCAACATTCAAATTTGTTGTACCTTTGCTTAGGTTCAGACTTAGCTGTCTTAACTACAGCAGTCTTGTTGAATGTTGGGGCTTTGCCCTTGGACTTGGACTGATCCTGAACAGTCCTAGCTGGATTAACAAAACCCAGTCCAGTCTTTCCTTTATGATGAACAAAATCATCAATCAAGGGTAGCACTGATTTAGGTTTTGAATACCTAGCTGCTAGCTCTTTCTCCTTCTGAAGATTAATCTCCAGTTTCTTAATTTGATCATTCTTAAATGTAATAGTACCCATCTGAATCACAGTAATGTGTTTCAGCCTGGCCACTTCATTCAGTTTTTGATCATAATTCTTCTCATAATCTATTGCAGCTGCCTTGAGATCAGCAATTTCCTTGGCCAAATTTTTGGCTAGGGTCTTGCTTTTCTTATAGGCTTGCAATAGTACTTGATATTCATCTAGGAGTTGATGAATATCTCCCTCAGACTCAGATATATTCTCATCACTTGATGAAGAATAATCTGACTCTGAACTAGAACTGGAATCAGAACTTTGAGTTAAACCTTGTACCTGACTGGGTCCTGGCTGCTCCAGGTTTTTGGTACTTTCAGTCAAAGCCATCAGTCCTTGGCTTTGACAGTCTTCTTGCTCATAGATAGATTCCATGATCTGCATAAACTCTTCTTCTTCCTCAGCAAATAGCCCAATATAGGCTTCAGCATCTGTCTCAGTGTCTGAAGAAGACATATCTGAAAGAGTCTTCTCATTCTTTGCAACAAAGGACTTCTCCTTCTTTCCTTTGAAGTGTGTTTTCTTTTTGTCACTGTATTCTTTCCTTCTTTCAGGACAGTCTGCAATAACATGGCCCTGTCTATTGCAGCAGTAACAAATTATCTTGGATCCAGTTGCCTTACTAGTCTTGGTCCTTTTCTTGTCCTTCTTTGAAGACTTCTTTTCCTGATACTGAACCTCTTTCCCTTTGGAAGATGAAGGTCTAGACCTCCACTGTTTCTTCTTAAGGAACTTCTGAAAATGTCTGGTGAATGCAGCAAAGTCTTCATCACTTTCACTGCTTGTAGATTTTGTACTTTCTGACTCTTCAGATTCTGATTCAACTATCTCAGGAGGAGGAGTTGATGACTTGGTCCTGCTCTTTCTGGGTACATCTGACTTAAAGGCAACAGTCTTTTCTCTGTATTCAGTCCTTGTTGACTTTTCTTCTTCTTTTCTTACTGACAATTGCATCTCATAAGATAACAACTTGCCAAAAAGTGTGGGAGGAGGAATTTCCCCCAACTTTGCCATTTCTCTGATGGCACAGATCTTGGTGTCCCAGTCTTTGGTGAGGGACCTCAAGAATTTATCATTCAACTCATAGTTTGTGAACTCTCTTCCATATGACATGAGTTCATTTACAATTCTATAAAATTTCTTGTAGCATTCAGTGATGCTATCCCCTCTTCCTTGCCTAAAGCTTTCATATTCTTGATTAAGCAAGGACTTCCTATCTTGCCTTACTTCTTCAGAACCTTCCATATAGACAATGAGGGTGTCCCACATTTCTTTTGCAGTTTTACAGTGAATAAGGTTCTGGAAGGTGGCATCATCAATTGCACTAACTATTATATTCTGTGCTCTTTTGTCCATGGTTGCTAGGACAATCTCATCCTTGGTCATTTCAGAGAAATCCTTTGGAGTCCTCTGATTTGCATCCAATACTGAAATCTTCATGGGCACATATGGCCCTTCTCTGACTGTGATGTATATCCTAGGGTCAGAGGCTTCCATAAAAAGCCTAACCCTCTCTTTCCAGATCCCAAAGATCTCTTTTCTGCATATAGGTAGTTTCATTGAACCCAATTCCTTATGATTCTCTGAAGAACCCATGTTCTTGATTTTCTTGAAACTGTTTCCTGTTTCCTGACTTATACTGAATCTGCCAAACTGGATCTCCTCAGACAGTTAGTCCTGATTTTGAGGAACCTGGCTCTGATACCACTTGAAAGATATGGTACCTAAACACCTAGAGGGGGGGGTGAATAGGTGACCTAATCCTTTTCTTTATTCTTTGTTGGCAGTCAACAGTTTATAACACAGATTTCTGAATAAGTAATCACAGCACACAACAATTCTCAACACAGTACAATCACAGCACAGAATACACAAGATTTTATAGTGGTTCCCCAATCTTTGGGTACATCCACTTTCCCCCTTCGCCTATCTAGCAGTGTACTAGATTCGGCCAAACTTCTCCACTAGCTCAGAACCCAACAGGGTTCCTACCTCAGGCCCAAGGCCTTACACTCAGCCAAAAGGCCTACACTCAGCCACCCAGGCCTACACTCAGCCAATCAAGGCTTACACTCAGCCAATTAAAGGCCTACACTCAGAGTTCTTCAACTCCTACACTCAGGCACCAAGCCCTACCCTCAGCCTTTATAAAATAGGCTTACAATCACTCAGATCCTATGGATCTTACAAGTTTAAAATAGAAATTACAAATGCTAACTCTACAACTCAGAAAGGATGAGAGGAGTTGAGAGCTTCTTGAAGAGTTCTTGGAAGAACTCAGCTTGATCCAAACTGACTTAGCTTTCTTCAAAGCTTCTTGAGTAGAACTGAATTAGTCTGAATCTTCTGCAGTTGATCCTTGATCTCTGCTTCTTGAAATCCAGATGACTCTGAATTGTTCTTCTCAGCCTTAGTTCCAAAGACTGAATCCTTAGTTGGAGCTCTCTCTCTCCAACTACTTAGATCTGCAGTTGGACTGCCTGATCTTCTTGTGTTGATCCTCTATGTATCACTTCTTGATTTAATCTGATCAACCACTTCAATTATTCTCACAACAAGTAATGATTGTGAACAACTTGACCACTTAACAACTTAACTCTTTTTTCTGTAAACTGTGGGTGCCTATTTATAGGCTTCCTTCATGGTAACTGGCTGATCCGATTTATAACAGACTTTTGACTTCTCTGTCAGTTGCTGTAGACCGGCTGGATTGGCAGCTGTCATGTCAACCAGTCACTTCTTGAAATTCTCTAACTGTCAGTTAGTGTCGAGACTTTCTGTTCTTAAGTGTCGACACTTATAGACCAAGTGTCGACACATGTTGTGTAAGTGTCGACACAAGTCTACAAGGTGTCGACACAATTCCTTGTATGTCTCGACACAGTTTCTTCTGCATGTGTCGACACTGAAATTGAGTGTCGACACAAGTACTTATACTTCATTCTTTATCTGTATTCTTCTAAGTGTCGACACATCTCCTTTGTGTCGACACATCTTCATGTGTTGAAACTGTCAAGTGTCGACACTGATTCTTGGTGTCGACACAAGTCTTCATTCTTGATTCTTCAGCTGAGTGTCGACACATTCCCTTAGTGTCGACACTTATACTTAGAATAATTTACAGCTTTTCTGTTCTTTGCTAAGTGTCGACACATCTCCTTGTGTCGACACTTCCTTCTAGTGTTGAGTCTTCTGGTTATGTGTCGACACATTGTGCTGAGTGTCGACACATTCTTCAAGTGTTGACTCTTCTGGTGGTGTGTCGACACATTGTGCTGAGTGTCGACACATTCTTCAAATACTGAGTCTTTAGCTAAGTGTCGACACATTGTGTTGAGTGTCGACACTTACTTCCAGTGCTGAGTCTTCTGCATAGTGTCGACACACTGTGTTGAGTGTCGACACTTGTACTTAGAATCTGTAGACTTTTGCTGAGTGTCAACACTCACTTCAAGTGTCGACACTTTCTAGTGTAGACACAGCTCTTCTGGGTGTCGACACTTCTGCTAAGTGTTGACACAGCTTTTCTGCATTCTTCTACACTGAGTGTCGACACAGCTCCAAGTGTCGACACTTTCTGACTGGTGTCGACACTTCTTCCCAGGTGTCGACACAAAGACTCCAAGTGTCGACACTGCTTGTCTGGGTGTCGACACAAGCTTTCTCAAGTGTCGACACTATGCCTCTGGGTGTCGACACATGGACTTAGAAATTTTCAGCTTCAGTCCAGTGTATATCTAACCTGCACAAGTAACTCAAACAAACATCAAATACATTCTGATGTATATCATTGAGTTAGGTGAGGCTTCTTCAAATCAGGTACATTTGACCAATGTACCCAACAACAACCCGCAAATCCGGGACGAGATCGCCTTTAGCAGCAACGGCCTGAACGACATGGAGAAGGAGATTCAGGACTTCCTCAAGGGCGCGCCGCTTGATGTAAACCATTACATCCCGCTGCTACCGTCCTTGGAAAGAATCGAGGCGGAGGATAGTAAGTACCAAACCGGTTGAACTAATCTTTTAGCCGTGCGGCCTGTGAACCGACTTTTTTTACTTTATCTCTGCAGATTTAGTGGCGGTCCAGCAGAACAAGCCAATGACGTCTAGTGGCCTAACACTCACACAAAGAGAGAAGTGTGCCAGGCGGGCTAAGCCGCAGCCGGTTGAGGAAGAGGAGGAGTTGGCCTCCTCCGACGAGTTCATGCTGCAAGGAATCGGCAGCGGCCTGAAGGACATCCATGGTAACCCGGCTGTGTTGTGGAGTCCGGACGGCGAATCTGTGAAGGTCTCCACCTCCATCCCCTACTGGTGGAGGGAAAAAGTAAACCGCCACGCAAACGTGGTTGGCTCTGCGTTTTACGGCAAGCGCAACTTGAAGGCACTGCGCCGAGTTCCAGTAGACAATCTGTCGCGGTTAGCCGCGCAGGTCGGGGCACGGAGCTTCGTGACGAGCCACTTTATGGTCCTTGCCTATTAGCAATTAATGAAGGACAAGAGTAGCCTGGAGAGGCGGTTAGAGGAAAAAAAAGAAAACAAACGACAGAAGGAAAGGTAAGCGGTAAGTTATCACCTCATACTCGTCCGGTTACAATTATCAAATCGTGTGGTCTAACCTTTCACTTCTTCTGCAGGCGATATACGACCCGGCCAACCCGACCTTCCAAGATAACGTCTTCCCGCAAGTCGTCCAGGGGATCTATGGAGCCCTTAACCGCCTCTGAGACCTTGGCGGCTTAGCGGCCGGCTTCACCGACTTTACCTGTGCCGACATATACCCCACCTTGAAAAAGAAGGTGGTCGCTGTCTATAGGCCGATCAAAGTCAAGGGCAAGGTTGGTGAGGAAGACGGTGAAGAGGAGGAAGACGATGATTAAGAGGGTGGCCAGGGAAGCCAGAGCGAAGACGCTTCATCCGGGACCAGCGGACAGGCTTCGGTGACCGCGCGGACAAATTCGGCCACTTCTGGCGGCTCGATAGCTAGCAGCAGTGGGTACTCTGAATCTTTCATCGACATCGAGGGTGGCGATGATTCAAGTTCTCCTGCGGCTAAAAAACTCAAGCCGGCCGATTAGGAACGTTTTTATTTTTTACTTGTATTTTGAGATTTTTTGGGAAACCGGCGGTATGATTTTTGTATACCGCGCGGTTATTTTTTGTAAACCTTTATGAAATAGAAATGAAGGAAAACTTCACCTTTGATGTGTAGCTTACTTTACTTCTCATTTTTCTTACTTGTATAAGTCCGCGCAGTCTCAGTGTAATTTCTGATTTAATATATAGTGAATATGCAAACCGGTCTAAGGCCGTACTGTGACTTCAATGAAGTTATCCGCAGGAGAGGGAGAGAAATTCCTACGGCTTATTTAAGAATACACATTGATAATAAGCCGCGCGACAAACATTTTAACCGCCAAAAGTCTCAATGAAGAAATAAATTTATCTGCCTGGAAGAGAGAAATTCTCGCGGCTTATTTGAAAATAAACAATGATTAATAAGCCGAGCGCCTAATGATTTTAACCGCTGAAAAGCCTTAATAATTAAATAAATGCTGCCGGCTAGGCCGAATTCTGGTGCATATCGTGCCATTGATGTAAAAGACTTAAGGATAGAGAAATAGTTTGCGGCTTCTGATATGATCGTACAAGCCGATAATCGAAGATACTTAAGCATGTTTAGCCGACAAATAAGTCGCACGTTGAAGCCGAATAAGATAAACCATGCCCAGAGTTAACTGACAGAAGTAAGTCGGCCGGGTTCTCGAATATTTAAGAAATTAACCAGCAGATAGGCATATAGAAGCCGAATAATACAAGCCGGAATAAGTATCCGCGCGGTCTGTGTATTGAATTATATAAATTGGCACGGGCCGCTTAATAAAACTGCAAGATAGTGGATATGCTCGTGTTGTCCTGCAAAAATAGATGGAGTTATGGGCTTATGTGTCGATGTGGGCAGGTTCGTGTGGCAGTGCTTTCCACACAAAGAACACATAAGCGGGATTAAAATTCTTAATATCCGCGACCGAAGTCAAGCGGGACAAGTACGTAATGTCTGTGATAGATATCAAGCTGGACAAGTACGTAATGTCTGCGACTGATGTCAAGCGGAATTTCCACTACACATCTGCGACTGATGTCAAGCGGGATGTGGAGGGCTTAAGAATTCAAAGGCATTTTGCCCCCATATGCATGTATATATATTAATGTCAAAAGTAAAGCTGAGAAATAAGCTTCAAATGGAAGATAGTGCATGTTTTGTTGTTAAGGATGTTGGAAAAGGATAAATGCTCGAAGCATGAATATGCCCCATTAATACCAATTGCCAAGGGGACTTTATATATTATTCCGACCTTAAGCATTTTTATCATAGAGAAAAAGGAAATCCCTGCTTGAACCATTGAGTAAGCCAGAGAAGAATGCCTTAAAAAATCACTGAATAACATAGTCTTTTAGCTTCCCAACTCTTGCAAGTTGATCAGCTAACTCTCGGAAAGCCAAGAAATCTTCTATCTGATGACCAATATCTTTATGGTACTTAAAAAAAAGCTACTCATGGCGATATTTGATTTTAGACTTCATACGCCGAGGCCTTTTGAACTCAGGCATTTCTTGAAAAATCATCAGAAGGTCCTCCATAGGAATTTTAAATTTACATATATATCTCAACTTTTTTACGCTTTAGAGTTTTCAGACGCAAAGATGCGGCTGGATGTACTTTCACAAACTCAAATGATCCATTCTACTAAAGAGGTAATATAGGCCTATCCAGAAGAAAAGGAGGAGATTTGCAATTTTGAATTTGTGAGACATCTTGGGAGGAAATAAATTGCTGATCACCAGAAGTCCCCTGTGGTTGTTAGTCATCTGATTCAAAAATAAGATATAACCTTTATTTGCTTCTTCACCCATTATGAACTTATTAATGATTTCAATAAGATCTCCATAAGTTTTGGGGTCCTTTGTGGTGAGCATAAATTTCAGAGGGCCTTCTCAAAGTCCATTCATGAAAGCATGTAAGTAATAATATTGATGAATGCTAACCACAACCAGAACTTCCTTTTGGAATCAGTCAACGAAATCGGGATTAGACTCGTCAATTCCCTTTTTGATTTGGAAGAGAGCTCCAGCGTATATTTTTTGCTTCTTATAAGTAGTAAACCTTGAAATGAATTGACTTCAAAGTTCCTTAAAACTGGTGATCGATCGAGGTGGCAGACTATAGAATCATTCCCTTGCAATATCGCCAAAAGATATAATAAGAAGTTTGCATTTTACTACATTTGACACCTTTCTTATCGAAATAGAAAATTCAAAGGCTTGTATATGAGAAAACGGATCATCACATCCGAAATATTCTGAGAGATGCGGTACTCTGAAATCATCGGAGACAGTATCCCAACGAATCTGGTCAATAAATGGAGATGGGACTTCTTCTTCTTTATAAGGAGGTTCTCTTGCAATATATTTTGGCGCATGTTGAACCCAACTGGCAGAAAATTTAGTATCATGGTCGCGGGCACCATCACTACAATATGAACAATCTTGCACTTCCGAGAGGTCAGCAGTAGTTGACATGAAATTAGATTCACTCTGTCCCTTTGCAGGATTCATTTTGAAACGAAGAAAATAACCAAACTTTTCTCAGAGACCGCCAACCAATTGCGTCTTGATCTGGCGGTTAGACAATGGGATAAGGCGATAGGAAGACCGGCAAAAAGGCTGGCAGGTAGAATGACAGGTTCTACAGTGCCGGGGGTGGGTTGAAAACCTTAGCGGGCGAAGTCCCAGCCTGCTCGACTGGCCGCCGAGCTCTAGTAGCAAGAGTGGTCTGACCCACTAGACCGCAGATTTCATCGACTAATCGAGATCTGAAGGTCGCGTGTTAACTGTTGATGTACGAAAATGAACAGGGAGCCGGGCACCACCAGCTAATGGTTCGAGCACTTGGGGAAGGAAGGGAAAAGAGGAGACTGTCAAATAGTCGCTTACTAGCGGTCGTAGCTAAGGGACAGAAATAGAGGTCGCTGGTAGAGGCAACAGCAGAGTTCGCCTGCCGCAGCTTAAATGCCACTCCTGCGACGGGCTTTCCTTTTATTCAAAGTGAAGCTGTTACAAGAAGGAAAGCAGAGATGAAGCTAGTCGGGCTGCAAGCTGCAAAGCACTAGACTTGAGACCACAGCTCTTAACAAGCGAGCTGCTGGATACAAGTCAGTGTGCCTTGGGGAGTGCGCCCTCCCCCTATTTATAGGCTCAGGGGCCTGCCCAAACAGGCAGGGCTAAAGTTACCGACTACCCGGGGTACAGGAGAACCGGGCAGAGGTGAGGGGAAGCAAATGAGCAGAAAATTAGAAAGGAGGGAAGCCGTGCGGCCTGACGAATTCCTCTCGGTGAGCAGATGGTCTGGGCCCTGGCATTGAGCAGGGCCGGCGCTAGCGGCGGCCTGATATGGAGACCGCCCAACTTCTCTGACCACAAGCCGACTTGGCATGGGCGAAGGCTAGAAGGCACAGGCCTCCCGGTCTCTGATGACTGGCCGGCTTGACATACTTGGCGGCTAGAAGAACCAGGCCGCCCGGTCTGGAAAGCTGTGCGAACTGGTCGCGAATTCCAGGCTTAACAACTTATTTATAGATTCCAATGCATTGTCAAGAAAAGTTTCTTTGTGCTTTTCTTCAATTATTGATATTTTAGTGGTTGAGGCTTTTACAAAGCATATCATTCTTTAATTTTCACTTTCATAGAGAATATATTTATCTTGATTGTAACCCAAATCTACTATCCTTTTGTGAAAATGTCCAATAGTGTCCACAATCTAAGCAAGTGGATGTTTCTTGGCATATTCATTATGAACAAAGATAGTTTCTAAAAGTGTGATTGATAAATCAAAAACATTTCTTTTCCCTGATATCTTAGCTTGTAATTTTGCCAGAAAAATCCTTTTCTAATCTGCTAAGTCATCTTCAATTGCTTTAAACTCAACTCCCTCTCTTTCTCTTATTAATTAAAAACCTTTCTCTAGCTCAATGTCTTCTGACATTTCCTACCCTTGAATACTTGACATTAAGATTGATGGATTCTATCCATGTGAAATAAACATTTGAATCATTTCAGCCTGCTTAGCAGACGTCTGAACCATTTCTGATTCTAAGACCAAGACAATATTATCTGGTATATTTATATCTTGAACCATGCTCAAACTTAGTTTTCAAAAGTTTCTTCATTTACATCATCACAAACCATGTCTGAAACCATGTCCTCATTTAGCCTTTCTGAAATTTATTTGATATTTGTATTATATGTTCGAACACAGTCTGAGTCTTCAATCCTTCCATCCGTGCCTCGATTTTTCTCTCCATTCTTTAAATCTCAAAGGAATAATTTAAAGGCTTTGACATGGAGTATACTTTAATCAACTTGATCAAAGTTCAACAGAGCTTGATGGCTCATTTATCCGATTTTGAAGTATCAAAAGTTTATCATTGCACTTATACAACACCAAGTTCGCTGAGTGGCCCCTCAGAGAGTCCCAGGGGTAAGGGGGCCCATGGCCGATGATGGCCGATCAGGAAAATGAGGCAGGCGAGTGAGGTGAGTGGGCCTGCATTCGCCCCGATGCCTGGGAAGCACACACATCATAGGTGATGAGGAATTTTATAGCTTCAAAAATGTATCCAAACTATAATCTCGAAATAGGCAAGTGTACCTATCGAAATATAGTATAGAAAATTGTCGTATTAAACTCGGGGCCTGTTGAGTACTTCTACTCACGCAAATTAATATTATTTTATCTAGATATAAAATAAGTAAATTAAACTATAGCTAGAAAAATTGAATAGAAGAACACAGTTGATCTAGACTAACTTTGAAATAAAATGAACTTATTTTAAGGGCAAACTTCTAGATTATCCGCGTCGACCGTGGAGGTTCCTAAAATACGAAAACACCTCTCTCGAGAATACGCTCTCGACCAAACTTAGGTTGATCGATTAAGACCTCTCGGCCAGTCGAAACCCCTAAGTCTGATTTAGGAGGTGAACCCCTCTATTGGATTCTACTCCAATCCGAAAGAGTTATGTCATCCTCTCTCGAGAATTGCAATCAACTCCTTTTATCCTTGAGTGATCTCCCCGTATCCACAACCTCTCGGTCATTTAGGATACGGATCTTAGATCGGAATCGAAGCTAATAAATCAAATATAACTCGAAACGATAAGAAAAGAGTTTGACAAAAAGAAGTAGTTTATTATATTGAAAAGCTTTTCATGATCAAGTGGAAATGAAAATAGGGATACATGGAAAACAAAATAAAAAGTGCTAGAATTAAAGCTTAAACTATGAAATTGAAAAGTACATAAATAAAATACATAAAAAACAGGAAAATAATCTACTGAAGCTACTCCTAGATGGGCCTCCTCCTTCTCCCCCAAAGCTTTTGGATCGATCTGGAATTTATAGAAATTTTTCTAGAAGGTCACGCCGTAGGTCATGCCCGTGACCTAGGGCGTGTCAGGCTCGGAGCCGCCGTCTTGAAAGCCTGGTAACGTTGGAGGAGAAACCGCCAAAATCTGTTAAATGGCGGGTCACGCCCTTAGGTCATGCCCGCAACCTAGGGCGTGTCACTTAAGTTTCTAGAAAACCGCGGGAAGCTGAAAACGGCGGGAGTAAATTCTGGCAGTTCCTGAAGTGTCACACCCCTAGGTCACGCCCGTGACCTAGGGCGTGTACTGACCGGGTCAGCAAACGACTGGAAACGGCGCATTCTGGCATCAACTCGGCAGTTTTGGGTTAGTCACGCCCGAGGTCACGCCCGTGACAGGGGGCCGTGTACTTGGGAAATCTTCCAGAATTGCCCCGGGAAGATTTCTGGAGAAAATTATTTTCTTGAACTAGACACGCCCGTGTTCACAACATGGTCACGCCCGTGTCCTTGGGGCGTGTACTTGTGAAATTCTCCAGATTTGTAGAGAACGTCGTTCTCTTTCCGTTGACTGGTTGCACATCCCGTAACTCTTCCTGGTTTGAAAGTTATGGCCATTTGAATTTCAGCTATCCGTAGCCAAAAATTTTAATTTTCTCAAAATGTTTTCAGATCTTTGCCATGGACTTGAAAATGATATTTGGAGCCCATATTGACCTGAAATATACAAACAAACGAATTATTATATATATTAATATAAATTCAAATAAATTATACTATTTATTTATAAAAAAAAACTAAACTAAAATAACTTTATAAATTAACTTATCAAATACCCTCATAGTTAATCTTTTGCTATTCCAGAGCAAAACTATGAGAAGTATTTATAAGAAAATAATATAATTTTTTAATTGAACTAAAAATTTATTAAATCAAAAGAAAGTTAAAAATTTTCTGAAGTGATTCAAATTTTTAAGTCCTAAAATATGAAAATAAAATGAGAAAAGATAAATATTTAGCAAATTTTCTCTAATAAAATAATTAGATCTCAAAATTAAGTAGTTAGTAAACAAAGTTAGATTAAAAATTATAAACACTTCTTTCACTAAAAAGAGACTTCGAGAAAAATTTAAACTACTACTAATGCTCTCTTACGATTTTAGTTTAAAACTAAAGCAATTATATTGGGCTTTGGGTTTGGAAAAAGGGAATTGAAGAGATTTTTGATTGGGGGTGATGAATTTTATCCTCTCACCCCACACAATTTTTTTCTTTTTTTTGATGTTTTTTTCCTTCTTGTTTTTCTCTTCAAACAAAATTGCTTAACAGTAATGAATTTTATCCTCTTACTTCTTTTTTTGGGGTTGCATATGTGTACCAAGGAATATTTAATTCCCATGACATATGATCTAACCAAAAATAAAAACTTGCATATGTGTATCAGGGGATAATGAATTTTATCCTCTTATCCCCGTGACATATGATCTAACAAGAAAAATCAAATCAAGGGAAGGCTAAACAATATTTAGATTAAATTAAAATTAAAAGATAGCAACAAAAGTAAATTAAAATTTGCTAAGAATCTTAAAGTTCAAAGTGGAGATAATTATAATCTAAAAATTGTTAAACTAAGCACTATAAAATTGAAACTAATTAAAATAAAAGAGAAAAAGGCTAAATAAATTTCTCTAAACAAATGTACTTCATAAATTTATTTCTTAAAATAAAATCACCTAAAAATTAATTTTAACTAACTTTGATGAAATAAAAGTTTAGAAAATCAAAAATTATAAAAATTCTTATAAATAAACTCAAAATAAATTTCTAAAAATCACAAAAATTAAGTAGGGGTTTATTATTTTTGTTTTCTTTTGTTTTTTTTTCTTTTTCTATATTCTTTTTCATTTTTTTTAAAAATCACAAAAAGTTTTTTTTGTATTTTGGATAATTTTTAAAAATTATCTTTAAAAATTTTAAAGAGTTTTCATTTTTTTTGGATTTTGAAATAAAAATAATAAATAAGAATCAACCTCCATACTTAAAAATAAACATTGTCCCCAATCATTATAAGTCAAGTATGAGGGGGGGGGGGGGGGAAGAAAAACAGTTGGTGAAAATTTAGAAAAAGAAAAATGCATAGAAATTAAAAGATAAGCAAGGGGTGTCTCCCAAGAGCGCTTTTATTTGTCCCGTCTTTAAGCTAGACAGTTCGGGTTCGGAGAAAGGAAAATAAAAATTGAAATGAAAGGGCAACTCCCTTAATTCGCGCTTTGGCGAAGATGCCAAAGTCGCTTGCCCGGCTACTCCTCTGCTTGCTTCTTGATTTTCCATCTTGTAGTTGACTTGAAAATTTAGATTCAAATCACCTATGCATACCTGAGGTGATTTGAATCTTTCTAGATGAGCGGCAAATGGGTCGGGGATAACATTTGATTGCAACGGCTCATCTTCTTCCTGAAACTTGTTAGGGAAAGAATAATCAAAAAGAAGTGCGTCAGAAAAATCTTCGCAAGGAGGAGACTCTTGCGAAGTTATAAGATTAGTCTCGGGTTGTTTATTTTCTAAAATTAATTTTTCGTCCGAAAATTTATTTAAAATAAAATCATCGGAACCATCATGTTCATAAATTTGCGCTCTTAGAAAATCATAAATTGTGCAAGGAGATTCATTAATAGTAGGAAAATGGGGAGTAGTAGGAGGAGAAACATATTCTTCATCTACTTCGCCCAGCGCATCCATACACCTAACGAGCTCTTGAAATAAAAGTTGTTGTTCTTCCTCGGTATAAACAACTACTGGGGTATATGAGAAGTCATGTTCCTCATTAGCAACAGTATCCGAAGGAGAAGAACCACTAAACGTAAGAAAATTTTCATCCAAATTTTGGGGGGAAGAATCATATTGCAAATGAGAGGATTCCCCAAAATTAAGTGAGAAAGCTTGCGGTGCGGAAGAAGAACAACAAAAATTTGGATCCAAATAATTATTCTCATAACTCGGGAAACCTTCCGGTTGATCTTGCGACCAAGAGAAGTTTTCATCCGAGTTGGAAGAATAATTATTTACATCAAAATAATTATTCGCATTATTATTTGAAAAATTATTTTCATGAACATAGGAAAAATTAGAAAAATTATTTTCAAAAAAATTTGAATTATCATAAAAGTGAGAAGAATTATTATCATAATTACTATCATAATTATTTTCATAAGAATGTTTTTATAATAATTATAATGATAACAAAACTCACTTGGATGAGAACCGTGACAATAAAAACAAACACATTGACGCTTTTTTGCGGCTTTCAAAATATCGAATTGATTTTGAAGCTGGGCAATTTTAGCAGTCAATTGAGATAACATAGTTTTTAATAAAGGAAAATAAACACAACCCGTATCTAATAGAAAGGAATTTAAAAAAAAAGAAAAACTGAAAAAGAGAATTGGGGTTAGAGAAAGAGAGTGATAAAAGTAATACAATTTGCGCTTTCAAAATATCAACAAAATGTCCCCGGCAACGGCGCCAAAAACTTGATGAGGAATTTTATAGTTTTAAAAATATATCCAAACTATAATCTCGAAATAGACAAGTGTACCTATCGAAATATAGTATAAAAAATTGCCGTATTAAACTCGGGGCCTGTTGTGTACTTCTACTCACGCAAATTAATATTATTTTATCTAGATATAAAATAAGTAAATTAAACTATAGCTAGAAAAATTGAATAGAAGAACACACTTGATATAGACTAACTTTGAAATAAAATTAACTTATATTAAGGGAAAACTTCTAGATTATCCGCGTCGACCGTGGAGGTTCCTAAAATACGAAAACGCCTCTCTCGAGAATACGCTCTCGACTAAACTTAACTTGATTGATTAAAACCTCTCGGCTAGTCGAAACCCCTAAGTCTGCTTTAGGAGGTGAACGCCTCTATTGGATTCTACTCCAACCCGAAAGAGTTATGTCGTCCTCTCTCGAGAATTGCAATCAACTCCTTTTATCCTTGAGTGATCTCCCCGTATCCGCAACCTCTCGGTCATTTAGGATACGGATCTTAGATCGGAATCGAAGCTAATAAATCAAAGATAACTCGAAACGATAAGAAAAGAGTTTGACAAAAAGAAGTAGTTTATTATATTGAAAAGCTTTTCATGATCAAGTGGAAATGAAAATAGGGATACATGGAAAACAAAATAAAAAGTGCTAGAATTAAAGCTTAAACTATGAAATTGAAAAGTACATAAATAAAATACATAAAAAACAGGAAAATAATCTACTGAAGCTACTCCTAGATTGGCCTCCTCCTTCTCCCCCAAAGCTTCTGGCTCGATCTGGAATTTATAGAAATTTCTCTGGAAGGTCACGCCCTAGGTCACGCCCGTGACCTAGGGCGTGTCAGGCTCGGAGCCGCCGTCTTGAAAGCCTGGGAACGTTGGAGGAGAAACCGCCAAAATCTGTTAAATGGCGGGTCACGCCCCTAGGTCACGCCCGTGACCTAGGGCGTGTCACTTAAGTTTCTGGAAAACCGCGGGAAGCTGAAAACGGCGGGAGTAAATTCTGGCAGTTCCTGAAGTGTCACGCCCCTAGGTCACACCCGTGAACTATGGCGTATACTGACCGGGTCTGCAAGCGACTGGAAACGGTGCATTCTGGCATCAATTCGGCAGTTTTGGGTTAGTCACGCCCTAGGTCACGCCTGTGACAGGGGGGCGTGTACTTGGGAAATGTTCCAGAATTTCCCCAGGAAGATTTCTGGAGAAAATTATTTTCTTGAACTAGACACGCCCGTGTTCACACCCTGGTCACGCCCGTGTCCTTGGGGCGTGTACTTGTGAAATTCTCCAGATTTGTAGAGGACGTCGTCCTCTTTCCGTTCACTGGTTTCACATCCCGTAACTCTTCCTTGTTTGAAAGTTATGGCCATTTGAATTTCAGCTATCCGTGGCCAAAAATGTTAATTTTCTCAAAATGTTTTTACATCTTTGCCATGGACTTGAAAATGATATTTGGAGCCCATATTGACCTGAAATATACAAATAAACGAATTATTATATATATTAATATAAATCAAAATAAATTATACGATTTATTTGTAAAAAAACTAAAATAAAATAACTATATAAATTAACTTATAAAATACCCCCATACTTAATCTTTTGCTATTGCAGAACAAAATTATGAGAAGTATTTATAAGAAAATAATATAATTTTTTAATTGAACTAAAAATTTATTAAATCAAAAGAAAGTTAAAAATTAGTTTAAGTGATTCAAATTTTTAAGACCTAAAATATGAAAATAAAATGAGAAAAGATAAATATTTAGCAAATTTTCTCTAATTAAATAATTAGATCTCAAAATTAAGTAGTTAGTAAACAAAGTTAGATTAAAAATTATAAACACTTCTTTCACTAAAAAGAGATTTCGAGGAAAAATTAAACTAATACTTATGCTCTCTTACGATTTTAATTTAAAACTAAAGCAATTAAATTGGGCTTTGGGTTTGGAAAAAGTGAATTAAAGAGATCTTTGATTGGGGTGATGAATTTTATCCTCTCACCCCACACAATGTTTTTCTTTTTTTTGATGTTTTTTTTCCTTCTTGTTTTTCTCTTCAAACAAAATTGCTTAGGAGTAATGAATTTTATCCACTTACTCCTTTTTTTTTGGGGTTGCATATGTGTACCAAGGAATATTTAATTCTCATGACATATGATCTAACCAAAAATAAAAACTTGCATATGTGTACCAGGGGATAATGAATTTTATTCTCTTATCCCCGTGACATATTATCTAACAAGAAAAATTAAAACAAGGGAAGGCTAAACAATATTTAGATTAAATTAAAATTAAAAGAGAGCAACTAAAGTAAATTAAAATTTCCTAAGAATCTTAAAGTTCAAAGTGGAGATAATTATAATCTAAAAATTGTTAAACTAAGCACTATAAAATTGAAACTAATTAAAATAAAAGAGAAAAAGGCTAAATAAATTTCTCTAAACAAATTTACTTCATAAATTTATTTCTTAAAATAAAATCACCTAAAAATTAATTTTAACTAACTTTGATGAAATAAAAGTTTAGAAAATCAAAAATTATAAAAATTCTTATAAATAAACTCAAAATAAATTTCTAAAAATCACAAAAAATTAAGTAGGGGTTTATTATTTTTGTTTTCTTTTGTTTTTTTTTCTTTTTCTATATTCTTTTTCATTTTTTTTAAAAATCACAAAAAGTTTTTTTTTGTATTTTGGATAATTTTTAAAAATTATCTTTAAAAATTTTAAAGATTTTTCATTTTTTTGGATTTTGAAATAAAAATAATAAATAAGAATCAACCTCCATACTTAAAAATAAACATTGTCCCCAATCATTATAAGTCAAGTAGGAGGGGGGGGGGGAAAGAAAAACAGTTGGTGAAAATTTAGAAAAAGAAAAATGCATAGAAATTAAAAGATAAGCAAGGGGTGTCTCCCAAGAGTTCTTTTCTTTTTCCCGTCTTTAAGCTAGACGGTTCGGGTTCGGAGAAAGGAAAATAAAAATTGAAATGAACGGGCAACTCCCTTAATTCGCGCTTTGGCGAAGATGCCAAAGTCGCTTGCCCGGCTACTCCTCCGCTTGCTTCTTGATTTTCCTTCTTGTAGTTGACTTGAAAATTTAGATTCAAATCACCTATGCATACCTGAGGTGATTTGAATCTTTCTAGATGAGCGGCAAATGGGTCGGGGATAACATTTGATTGCAACGGCTCATCTTCTTCCTGAAACTTATTAGGTAAAGAATAATCAAAAAGAAGTGCGTCAGAAAAATCTTCGCAAGGAGGAGACTCTTGCGAAGTTATAAGATTAGTCTCGGGTTGTTTATTTTCTAAAATTAATTTTTCATCCGAAAATTTATTTAAAATAAAATCATCGGAAGCATCATGTTCATAAATTTGCGCTCTTAGAAAATCATAAATTATGCAAGGAGATTCATTAATAGGAGGAAAATGGGGAGTAGTAGGTGGAGAAACATATTCTTCATCTACTCCGCCCAGCGCATCCATACACCTAACGAGCTCTTGAAATAAAAGTTGTTGTTCTTCCTCGGTATAAACAACTACTGGGGTATATGAGAAGTCATGTTCCTCATTAGCAACATTATCCGAAGGAGAAGAATCACTAAACGTAAGAAAATTTTCATCCAAATTTTGGGGGGAAGAATCATATTGCAAATGAGAGGATTCCCCAAAATTAAGTGAGAAAGCTTGCGGTACGGAAGAAGAACAACAAAAATTTGGATCCAAATAATTATTCTCATAACTCGGGAAACCTTCCGGTTGATCTTGCGACCAAGAGAAGTTTTCATTCGAGTTGGAAGAATAATTATTTACATCAAAATAATTATTCGCATTATCATTTGAAAAAATTATTTTCATGAACATAGGAAAAATTAGAAAAATTATTTTCATAAAAATTTGAATTATCATAAAAGTGAGAAGAATTATTATCATAATTACTATCATAATTATTTTCATAAGAATGATTTTTATAATAATTATATTGATAACAAAACTCTCTTGGATGAGAACCGTGACAATAAAAACAAACACATTGACGCTTTTTTGCGGCTTTCAAAATATCGAATTGATTTTGAAGCTTGGCAATTTTAGCAGTCAATTGAGATAACATAGTTTTTAATAAAGGAAAATAAACACAACCCCTACCTAATAGAAAGGAATTTAAAAAAAAAGAAAAAATGAAAAAGAGAATTGGGGTTAGAGAAAGAGAGTGATAAAAGTAATACAATTTGCGCTTTCAAAATATCAACAAAATGTCCCCGGCAACGGCGCCAAAAACTTGATGAGGAATTTTATAGTTTTAAAAATGTATCCAAACTATAATCTCGAAATAGGCAAGTGTACCTATCGAAATATAGTATAGAAAATTGTCGTATTAAACTCGGGGCCTGTTGAGTACTTCTACTCACGTAAATTAATATTATTTTATCTAGATATAAAATAAGTAAATTAAACTATAGCTAGAAAAATTGAATAGAAGAACACACTTGATCTAGACTAACTTTGAAATAAAATGAACTTATTTTAAGGGCAAACTTCTAGATTATCCTCTTCGACCGTGGAGGTTCCTAAAATACAAAAATGCCTCTCTCGAGAATACGCTCTCGACTAAACTTAGGTTGATCGATTAAAACCTCTCGGCTAGTCGAAACTCCTAAGTCTGCTTTAGGAGGTGAACCCCTCTAATGGATTCTACTCCAACCCGAAAGAGTTATGTCGTCCTCTCTCGAGAATTGCAATCAACTCCTATTATCCTTGAGTGATCTCCCCGTATCCACAACCTCTCGGTCATTTTGGATACGGATCTTAGATCGGAATCGAATCTAATAAATCAAAGATAACTCGAAACGATAAGAAAAGAGTTTGACAAAAAGAAGTAGTTTATTATATTGAAAAGCTTTTCATGATCAAGTGGAAATGAAAATAGGGATACATGGAAAACAAAATAAAAAGTGCTAGAATTAAAGCTTAAACTATGAAATTGAAAAGTACATAAATAAAATACATAAAAAATAGGAAAATAATCTACTGAAGCTACTCCTAGATTGGCCTCCTCCTTCTCCCCCAAAGCTTCTGGCTCGATCTGGAATTTATAGAAATTTTTCTGGAAGGTCACGCCCTAGGTCACGCCCGTGACCTAGGGCGTGTCAGGCTCGGAGCCGTCGTCTTGAAATCCTGGGAACGTTGGAGGAGAAACCGCCAAAATCTGTTAAATGGCGGGTCACGCCCCTAGGTCACGCCCGTGACATAGGGCGTGTCACTTAAGTTTCTGGAAAACCGCGAGAAGCTGAAAACGGCGGGAGTAAATTCTGGCAGTTCCTGAAGTGTCACGCCCCTAGGTCACGCCCTTGAGCTAGGGCGTATACTGACAGCGTCTGCAAACGACTGGAAACGGTGCATTCTGGCATCAATTCGGCAGTTTTGGGTTAGTCACGCCCTAGGTCACGCCTGTGACAGGGGGGCGTGTACTTGGGAAATGTTCCAGAATTGCCCCGGGAAGATTTCTGGAGAAAATTATTTTCTTGAACTAGACACGCCCGTGTTCACACCCTGGTCACGCCCGTGTCCTTGGGGTGTGTACTTGTGAAATTCTCCAGATTTGTAGAGGACGTCGTCCTCTTTCCGTTCACTGGTTGCACATCCCGTAACTCTTCCTTGTTTGAAAGTTATGGCCATTTGAATTTCAGCTATCCGTGGCCAAAAATGTTAATTTTCTCAAAATCTTTTCAGATCTTTGCCATGGACTTGAAAATGATATTTGGAGCCCATATTGACCTGAAATATACAAATAAACAAATTATTATATATATTAATATAAATCCAAATAAATTATACTATTTATTTATAAAAAAACTAAAATAAAATAACTATATAAATTAACTTATAAAATACCCCCATACTTAATCTTTTGCTATTGCAGAGCAAAATTATGAGAAGTATTTATAAGAAAATAATATAATTTTTTAATTGAACTAAAAATTTATTAAATCAAAAGAAAGTTAAAAATTAGTTTAAGTGATTCAAATTTTTAAGTCCTAAAATATGAAAATAAAATGAGAAAAGATAAATATTTAGCAAATTTTCTCTAATTAAATAATTAGATCTCAAAATTAAGTAGTTAGTAAACAAAGTTAGATTAAAAATTATAAACATTTCTTTCACTAAAAAGAGACTTCGAGGAAAATTTAAACTAATACTTATGCTCTCTTACGATTTTAATTTAAAACTAAAGCAATTATATTGGGCTTTGGGTTTGGAAAAAGGTAATTAAAGAGATCTTTGATTGGGGTGATGAATTTTATCCTCTCACCCCACACAATGTTTTTCTTTTTTTTGATGTTTTTTCCTTCTTGTTTTTCTCTTCAAACAAAATTGCTTAGGAGTAATGAATTTTATCCTCTTACTCCTTTTTTTTGGGGTTGCATATGTGTACCAAGGAATATTTAATTCTCATGACATATGATCTAACCAAAAATAAAAACTTGCATATGTGTACCAGGGGATAATGAATTTTATCCTCTTATTCCCGTGACATATGATCTAACAAGAAAAATTAAAACAAGGGAAGGCTAATCAATATTTAGATTAAATTTAAATTAAAAGAGAGCAACTAAAGTAAATTAAAATTTCCTAAGAATCTTAAAGTTCAAAGTGGAGATAATTATAATTTAAAAATTGTTAAACTAAGCACTATAAAATTGAAACTAATCAAAATAAAAGAGAAAAAGTCTAAATAAATTTCTCTAAACAAATTTACTTCATAAATTTATTTCTTAAAATAAAATCACCTAAAAATTAATTTTAACTAACTTTGATGAAATAAAAGTTTAGAAAATCAAAAATTATAAAAATTCTTATAAATAAACTCAAAATAAATTTCTAAAAATCACAAAAATTAAGTAGGGGTTTATTATTTTTGTTTTCTTTTGTTTTTTTTTCTTTTTCTATATTCTTTTTAATTTTTTTGAAAATCACAAAAAGTTTTTTTTTGTATTTCGGATAATTTTTAAAAATTATCATTAAAAATTTTAAAGATTTTTCATTTTTTTTGGATTTTGAAATAAAAATAATAAATAAGAATCGACCCCCATACTTAAAAATAAACATTGTCCCCAATGTTTATAAGTCAAGTAGGAGGGGGGGAAGAAAAACAGTTGGTGAAAATTTAGAAAAAGAAAAATGCATAGAAATTAAAAGATAAGCAAGGGGTGTCTCCCAAGAGCGCTTTTATTTTTCCCGTCTTTAAGCTAGACGGTTCGGGTTAGGAGAAAGGAAAATAAAAATTGAAATGAACGGGCAACTCCCTTAATTCGCGCTTTGGCGAAGATGCCAAAGTCGCTTGCCCGGCTACACCTCCGCTTGCTTCTTGATTTTCCTTCTTGTAGTTGACTTGAAAATTTAGATTCAAATCACCTATGCATACCTGAGGTGATTTGAATCTTTCTAGATGAGCGGCAAATGGGTCGGGGATAACATTTGATTGCAACGGCTCATCTTCTTCCTGAAACTTGTTCGGGAAAGAATAATAAAAAAGAAGTGAGTCAGAAAAATCTTCGCAAGGTGGAGACTCTTGCGAAGTTATAAGATTAGGCTCGGGTAGTTTATTTTCTAAAATTAATTTTTCGTCCGAAAATTTATTTAAAATAAAATCGTCGGAAGCATCATGTTCATAAATTTGCGCTCTTAGAAAATCATAAATTGTGCAAGTAGATTCATTAATAGGAGGAAAATGAGGTGTAGTAGGAGGAGAAACATATTCTTCATCTACTCCGCCCAGCGCATCCATACACCTAACGAGCTCTTAAAATAAAAGTTGTTGTTCTTCTTCGGTATAAACAATGATGATTTGTCTTGCTAACAAGTAATAACTCAATGTGATTTCATTCTACATTCTAATACAATTATGTAGATGAACTTAACTAGATTGAATTAGCATTCAGGCAAGCGCACCTATCAATCATAATATATGAGAAATCTACATCTCGTGTCGTATTCCACAGGGTCGTTTCAACTATTCGTACTCACCCACCCTTTATTATCATACCTCTAAACAAAAGTGATATTTAAACTACATTAACCTAACTATGACCAATTGGATAATTCAGTAATGGAGAAATAAAAATGATAGAACATGGAGCTTTTAAATAATTACATGAACAATTTCATTTACTAGTTCAATTCTAAGCGATCATAACATGAAAATACTGTTAAATTTGTGCAATGTAAAGGTTAATTTTTCATCAAAATTCTCTCTCGAGCAATTCCAAATCTAAACCTAAGATAGTAAATTTTCTCTCGAACAATTCACAACACTCAAGTTCGCATTAAGCAAAATACCTTTATTACTACATAAATTCATGAATGTTATCGCTAAATTAACATGAATCCTTTTATTCGTGTTCTAATTTTTCAAACAAAATATCTCTCGATCATAAAGTTTGAATTACAAAGGGAATTATCATCACAATATGAACATACCAAAAGCATTGCAAATAACCAATTTCTCAATCTAGCAAATTGCAAATTGTGTAAAACAAATAAGTAATTCAAAGGGATGATTAAACTCTTTGTTTGATTGCATAAACACAAATAAAATACTACAAATGTAAAATAAACAAGGTGATACATGATTACTAGAATGTTCAAAGAGAAATTCATGTAAATTAAAACATAAATTGAAGATGGATCATCAAGAGAATTAAAGGATTCAAAGGGGTTAATGTTTAAATGAAAATACATAGGAATACCCTTCAATCCTCCTTGTCTTGGATGCTCCCCTTCGGCCTCCAGCAGTTCTCCAATCCAGAAAAAATCCAAAAGTTCTAAATAAATTTTTCTACAGGAAATTTATAGTTCCCTTGCAAACAGGTCGGACACGGGGTCGCACACGGCCGTGTGCCAGGCCGTTTGGACGGTTCCTAGGCGGTTACTGGGCGGTTCCCCACGAGAAGGCGTGTCTGGTAGTGGGCCGTGTTAGATGACACGGGTATGGACACGGCCGTGTGTGCGGCCGTGTTCTTCAGACACGGGTTGGTTGGCAGTCGTGTCCAAAGATGACACGGGTAGGCACACGGGCGTGTGCCATACCCGTGTGAGGTTCCATCGTCTGCGCCCAAATTCTTCCGCTCCAGGTGCATAGGACACGGGTAGGCACACGGCCGTGTGTCTGGCCGTGTGCACCAAATTTTCATCCTGTCATCAGCCATGTAGACTCCGTGAACTCCTCTGTTTGCTCCGAGACTTTTAGGTCCATTGGTTGGCATTACCTGCAATAGAAAAATGATAGACTCAGTAAATGGTTTATTATAAGAACTTCCAAAGACTTATAAATACCCTCTTCTATCTATGGTACGACAGTTTCTTTGCTATTATCATGAAATCAACACAAAAGGGGCAGGAAATGGTAGATATGATTACAATTATGATAGCAAAAAGCATATCATAATCGTACTCATCAAATACCCCCAGACTTAGATGTTTGCTTGTCCCTAAGCAGACTAATTCAAACACCTGGGTTACCATTAAATAATTTTGCCTCCGCACACTAGTTGCTATGAATTTAAGAGAACTTTGATGATGTAATCGCATAGGAAATAATTTAGCAGACTTTTCTAAATATAAATTTATCTTAAAATTCCTCTAATATATCATTTTAACTATCTCTCACTCGCTTTTAGAAATAAAAGTATAGTCATCTTTAACAAATATGAGGAGAAAATAACAATCTCTATAAGATACATATTAGTGTTTCAAAACTTATAAGTACTCTTACTGATAATCATGAGCTTACCCTTTTTACACCCTCATCACAGCACAATTTAGAATTAGTAAGGTTGGATCCTTAGGACTTGAATTTTGGTGTAGCCTTTTTGGCTTAGGATAGAAGATTAAAGGTGAGGTAATCAAGGATAATTTCGATGAATTTTTCACACCTAAATCTTGATTGAGACTTATGTTGGAGGATACCTTAACATATTTCAATTTTTTGTAAACACCCCCAGGCTTTGGAATTTGTATATTTCCCATATTTTGAAGGGTACTCTATATATATATATATATATATATATATATATATATATATATATATATATATATATATATATATATATATATATATATATATATATATATATATATATTAACCAAGGGACCATAGTAGGGATCATTCCAAGTGGGTGCACGTATACACGCACTCAGGCCACATATCACTATGTCTTTTTTTTTGGGTTCAAAGTAGGGATCATTCCAAGTGGGTTCATGTATACACGCACTCAGGCCACATATCACAATGAACAAATCATTCCAAGCAGGCATCAATGATAGGTGTGCTAATATGTAGGGATTTGGCCTTGGTGAATTTTAATAGTAGAGCATCAAAAGGATGGGGATTAGGTTCAAATTGGGTGTGCAAGGGTATCATGTTAAAGGTGTTGGGATAACAAGGCTCAAGCTATCCAATAGGTGGCCTAAGTCATTTCCGCCCTTACTAATTAACTTATGTAATGTTTTGAGGAATGCTAGAGGGTGAGTCCTAGCCATCAATAGGGAGTAATTTTTAATTTTAAAACCCTAATACCAAATTATAAAAATGTTACACTCATCGACTCACTTTATTATAGATAAATATATTTTCTAAAATAGAGTGTTGGATAGTTACTAATATAGAGGAGTAATCTTAAAATTAAATTATATAGAGAAAATTAAGCTAAAAAAAATTTCTATGCTTAAATACAAAATCAACAAAGTTGAATACTCTATGAGTCTACATCAATTCATTTTAATCAGTGTGTGAAGGTAAATTAAATATTTATAATCCCAAATGAATGAATAATGAGAGCTTAAAAGATCAACAAAATTTGTAGGGGGACAAACTTGAGTATTATGATAGGCAGATTAGAATCAATTGTAACCACATGAATAACCATTCTACCCCCAGACTTAAATTTTGCAATGTCCTCAGTGCAATGTAAAAAGCGAACATAGATTGATTTCATGATGATATAAGAGAGAAAAAAAAACTGCTATCATAATAAGTAGAAGAGCACAGTAAAGAAACATGAGCTGTAATGGAATGCACTGATATATAATAGCTGATAGAACTGAATACACTGATATATAAAAAAAATACAAGATACGATATATGAAGATAGAACTACATCGATACATATCAGAAGTAATCATGGTGGCCTGTCGAATCGTCCGGGAAGGAAGGCGGTGCTGGAGCTGGCGGCTTGCGAGGGGCGATCCCAAGATGGTCTCTGATCTGTGTGAGGAGATCCTCGGTCCGCTGATGTGCATCCTTAATGTCCTGTAAGCGCGGCGAGAGCTCGGTCTCGAAAAACTGTCGGAACTCGCGCGAGTACCGTGAACGAGGTGGAGGAGGTGCAGTAGACGACTCTCCATGAGCGTAGGTGGAATGGGGTGGAGGCACCAATGACACGTCGAGGTCAGGATCTATCTCATCATCACTGTCGTCCTGTACATGCGGTCCACGTCGAGCAAGAGAATATATAACCACTCCCCGGCCCTGACGGGCGGTGACGAGGCGGAGGGCGCAAAGACTAGCCATCGTGATAGGCACGGTCTTTGCGACCACTATCATCTGGGGGGGGCTAAAAAGATGCCCATATTCTTCACGAGCCGAGTAATATAGGGTGCTACGCAAATAGACCCTATATGAGGGGTGTCAGCCTGGTGGAGAATGAACTGGGCTAGAAGATAACCGAGATGTAGAGGATATCGTGATGTCATGCTGTAGAGGTATAACAGATCCTGCCTACTGACAACTCCGGAGCTTTCGCCCCGGCCGCTCAACGTGTGGCTGAGTAGATGGTGGATGTAGTGGAGTGCGGGGGAAATCAATTTAGATGCCTTAGATCTTTTGGCCTCGTAGGCGCCAGTATCAAAGGAAATCTGGCGCCAGATACCACCGGCCATATCGCGGTTGGGGAGATCGAAGTGGAGTTCGGGGTAGGCCGCACTAAAAAGGAACGACTCCTCATACACCCCTAAATATTGGGTGAATTGGAGCATGGTGAGTGTATAAAATGTGCCACCCACTCGAAATGAAACTATCCCCTAGGGCGCATTCGGTGCGTCGATGAAATTAGGCCTAAAGCTGGAATAAAATGAAGATAGGAACTCTAAAGTGAGTTCCCTAAAGCCTAATTCCTCTATGGCAAAAAATTGATTCCACCCTGTTACAGAAATTAGCCCCCTGACATCTCCAACTAAGTTTATCTCCTCAAGTACGCTCCAATCAATCATACGTATGTCTTGAAATTTTTTTGATTACAAGCGGTTGAAGCGGGCGGTGTGCGACGCATCTGTGAAAATTAGCGGAGCAGCGGCATCCCGCCTCTCCATTGAGACTTGTAATTCCGGTCGGCGACGACGACCTCCACTTCTTCCGGAAGACATGATGTAGAAGGGGGAAAAATGCGAGTGAAGGGGGACGAGAATTTGAGAAAATATGGTGCCTTGGGGTTCAGGCCACGGGATGACTGAAGCTGGGAGAGGATTTGGAGTGAGCAAAGAAGGAATCCACACGGCCCTATTTATACATGTTGAACACGGGTTCGCACACGGGCATGTGTGAACCCGTATTAGCGAATCAACAACCTCGTGGAACACGGAGTGCGTCGGTCCGTGTAAAATAATGGAACACGGGTGTGCACACGGCCGTGTGTGCACCCGTGTTAGGGGATCCGAGGCCTCGTGGAACACGGGGCTGCCTCGGTCCGTGTGGTCAAACCGGCTGGGGTCAGTGCGTCAGGTGGACACGGGCTGCCACACGGCCGTGTATCGCCCCGTGTCGCAGCTGGCACGGTACACAAACACGGGTAGGTAGGTGACACGGCCGTGTGGAATCCGACACGCCCGTGTTCGGCGTCTCGACACATCGGTCTCGACGATCGTCGAGACCGATGAACACGGCTATGAACACGGGTTGGTGCGAACCCGTGTTGTGCTCGAGATGAAATTGGCCTTTTGCGGAATTAATTCCACACGGCTGGGCCTGAGCCTGTGTCACGTACACGGCTACGCACACGGCCGTGTGGTGAGCCGTGTGCCTCTCCATTTTGAAAATATTTTTACAGAAATTTTTTTTTTCTTTTTCTCATTAAAATTTGATGGAAAATTTTTTTTTCATTAACATTTTCTTTTCTTCAATTTTTCATTGCAACTAATTAGATTTATACTAAAACAAGAATACATAGAAGCACCTACTATACTTAATATTAAATTAATCTAGCCGGAGGCAGGTTTCTAGACGAGGGAAGTCCATAGGGATTTCACCATAATAAGGTTTAAGTCGGTGAACATTAACCTTAAAATCTCACTTCTCTGGGTGAGTTAACTCGACGGTACCGTAGGGAAAGACTTCTTTAACTTTAAAGGGTCCGGACCACTTAAACCTTAACTTCCCTGGGAATAATCGTAATATGGAGTTATAAAGGAGGACTTGGTCACCTTTTTGGAATACCTTGGGTTTGCGAAGGTGACGGTCATGAAATAGTTTGGTTTTCTCCTTATAAATCCGGGAGTTCTCATAGGCTATAGTTCTCCACTCATCTAATTCGTTAAGTTGAAGTTTACGCATCTCTCTTATAGAACTAGTGTCAAAATTTAAGGAGCGTATTGCCCAATACGATTTGTGTTCCAATTCTATAGGTAGGTGGCAAGATTTACCGTAGACTAATCTAAAGGGGGTCGTCCCTATAGGTGTTTTGTAGGCGGTCCTATAAGCCCATAAACAGTCGTTAAGTTTCCTAGACCACTGCTTCCTATTCCCTTCTATAGATTTTTCTAAGATTCTCTTAAGCTCTCTATTGGAAACTTCAACTTGTCCACTAGTTTGAGGATGATACGGAGTGGCTATCCTATGTGTAACTCCATATTTTTCTAACACTTTGTCTAGTTGTAGATTACAAAAGTGTGAACCCCTATCGCTAATAAGTGCATGTGGTGTGCCAAATCGTGCGAATAAGGATTTCAAAAATCTAATTACAACCCTACTATCATTAGTAGGCAAAGCTTGCGCTTCAACCCACCTTGATACATAATATACAGCTACCAAAATATATTTATTCCCAAAAGAAACTGGGAATGGTCCCATAAAATCTATACCCCACACATCGAATACTTCACATTCAAGGATAAATTTTTGAGGCATTTCATGTAATTTAGAAATATTACCTGCTTTTTGGCAAGAATCACATGAAAGCACATACCTTTGGGCATCCCTGAATAGAAGGGGCCAATAAAAACCGGAATCAAGAACCTTTTTTGCGGAGCGATTCGCTCCATAGTGACCACCAGCAGGACCTGAATGACACTGCTCCAAAATCTTCCAACCTTCCTCCGCTGATACACACCTTCTTATAATAGAATCTGCACATATCCGAAAAAGAAACGGGTCCTCCCAAAAGTAATATTTCAAGTCAGAGAAAAATTTCTTTTTCTGCTGATATGAAAAGTCTTTTGGAAGGACCTTAGCCACAAGATAGTTTGCATAATCTGCAAACCATGGATAATCTAGATGTATATTGGTAGATATGGCAAATAATGATTCCTCGGGAAATGTATCAGAAATTTCAAACTCATTTAACATTGATCATAGTGGGTTTTCTAAACGTGAAAGATGATCTGCCGCTAAGTTTTCCGCTCCTCGTTTATCCCTAATTTCTAGATCAAATTCTTGTAGAAGAAGAACCCATCGGATTAAACGAGGCTTTTCTTCCGCTTTGGCTAGCAAATATCTAAGTGCAGAGTGATCCGTATAAACTACCACTTTGGATAATGTTAAATATGGTCTAAATTTATCAAAGGCAAATACCACTGCTAGGAGTTCTTTTTCAGTAGTTGTATAATTCTCCTGTGCATTATTAAGTGTTTTACTAGCATAATATATTGAGTGAAAATGTTTGTTTCGGCGTTGTCCTAAAACAGCCCCTACCGCAAAACTACTAGCGTCACACATGATCTCAAATGGTTGACTAAAGTCAGGTGCGATCATAATAGGAGAATTAATTAAATTTTCTTTTAAGAACTCAAAGGCATGTAGACACTCTTGTTCAAAAATAAAAGGTGTGTCTTTTTCTAAAAGCCATGTAAGTGGTTTAGCTATTTTAGAGAAGTCCTTAATAAAACGACGGTAAAATCCCGCGTGTCCTAAGAAACTTCTCACTGCCTTTACGGAGGTTGGTGGTGGTAATTTTTCTATGGTCTCTATTTTTGCTCTATCTACTTGAATTCCTTGACTTGAAATTTTATGGCCAAGTACTAACCCCTCTTGTACCATGAAATGGCACTTCTCCCAACTAAGCGCTAGGTTCGTCTCCTCACACCTCATAAGAACTTTCTCTAAATTATTCAAACACAACTCAAAAGAGTCGCCAAAAACCGAAAAATCATCCATGAACACTTCCATAATATCTTCAACATACTCGTTAAAGATGGCTAGCATGCACCTTTGAAATATGGCGGGTGCATACATAACCCGAAAGGCATACGTCTATAGGCAAAGGTACCAAATGGGCAAGTAAATGCTGTTTTCTCTTGGTCTTCTGGTGCTATGGGAATTTGAAAGTATCCAGAAAGTCCATCTAGAAAACAATAATAAGAATGTCCTGATAAGCGTTCTAATATCTGGTCAATGAAAGGAAGAGGGAAATGGTCTTTCCTAGTGGCATCGTTTAATTTCCTATAGTTTATACAGACACGCCAACCTGTTACCGTTCGTGTTGGAATTAATTCATTTTTATCATTTGCTACTACGGTCAGGCCACCCTTCTTAGGAACTACTTGGACAGGACTAACCCATGAACTATCCGAAATAGGATATATAATACCAGCATCTAATAACTTTACAATTTCAGCCTTAACTACCTCTTTCATATTAGGATTTAGCCTACATTGCGGTTGAATAGATGACTTATAGTTTTCTTCCAAAAGAATTTTATGAGTGCAAAAACTAGGATTAATACCCTTTATATCAGATATTTGCCACGCTATTGCACCTCTACATTTCTTCAATACGGTTATCAATTTTTCTTTTTCAAGTTTGGAAAGATTTGAATATATGATAACTGGGTACGAAGAATTTGTTCCTAAAAATGCATACTCAAGATGATCCGGTAATTTTTTTTAATTCTACTATTGGTGGATCCTTAGTATTATTCTTAAGAATTTCATGATCTCCTTCAGTAATTAAACTATATTCCGTTGTTCTATTCATAGCAACATAATTTTCTAGAAAGAATAAATGTTCAATAATGTCATCATTTTTATCATCTTCTAGATAATTGTTAGTTATGCAAATTTCTAAAGGATCTTTATAATAAAAATTAGAATTTATAGAAGACATAAAATCATCAATACCATGAGAAAAATAGCAATAATCATCGTTATCTAAGGATTGTTTCATAGTTTTGCCAATTTGAAAAGTGACTTCATCTTCTCCTACTCGCAATACTAATTTACCATCAAAAACATCAATAAGTGCTCTAGATGTAGCTAGAAATGGACGACCTAGTATGAGTGGTACTTCGATATTTTCATCCATATCTAAAATAACAAAATCAGCAGGAAATATAAATTTATCTACCTTAACTAATACATCTTCTACTATTCCTTTAGGATACTTAACCGATCGATCTGCTAATTGAATACTCATTCTTGTTGGGCTAAGTTCTCCTAGGCCTAGTTTCAGATATAATTTATAAGGCATTAAATTTATACTTGCTCCTAGATCTGCTAAAGCCTTATTTACTTGTAAATCACCGATTAAGCATGGAATTGAAAATGAACCGGGATCCTTAAGTTTTTGTGGTAATTTATTTTGCAAAATAGCAGAACATTCTTCACTTAATGTTACTAATGATAATTCTTCTATTTTCTTTTTATTAGAAATCAAATCCTTAAGAAATTTTGCATATTTAGGCATTTGAATAATTTCAGAAAAAGGTAAATTAACATGTAATTGCTTAAACATAGATAAAAATTTACCATATTGCGCATCCATGCGCTCCTTGTTATGCTTTGCTGGGTATGGTAATGCTGGTTGGTACTCCATCGGTTGTAAATTCATCTCGCTTGGTCCTTCGCCGCTAGACTCCATTTTGGGTGCTTCCTTTGCAGGCCTTGGGTCTTGTAACTCCTTTCCGCTCCTCAATTGAACGGCTTTTGCATGCTCCCTTGGATTTATCTCTGTATTCCCTGGAAGTGTTCCTTATTGCCTTTCAGAAATCATCCTTGCAAGCTGACCAATCTGATTTTCCAAGTTCTGAATTGAACCCTCTTGATTTCGGAAGGCTACATCGGTAGTTTGCATGAATTTGGTAAGCACATCTTCCAATGTAGGCTTCCTTGGTTCCAACTGTGGTTGTTGTCCAAACATGGGTTGCTTCCCTTGATTTCCTTGTCCTCCCCAAGAGAGATTGGGGTGGTTTCGCCATCCAGGATTATATGTAGAACTATATGGGTTGTTGGCTTGATTGAAAGGTGGCCTAGTATTGTTACCCATATAGTCAACATGCTCTTGAACTTGCGGTTCACATCCAGGCATTCCAGTGCATGAAGGGTGCCATTGTTGAGGTGCCATGGAAGGTGATGCTAAAGCAAGGTTGTCCATCTTTTGGTGAAGTTTCTCCACTTGAATTGCTAAGGCGGTGACGGCATCTACTTCATAAATTCCTGCGGGCTTGCTAGGCTTTTGTCTTACTGTAGTCCATTGGTAATTGTTCATTGCCATGTCCTCTATCAACTGCTGAGCTGCTTCAGGTGTCTTGTTGTTCAAAGTTCCTCCACTAGCCGCATCAATCATTTGTTTGGTGGCTGGATTTAGACCATTAGATATGTTCTGAATCTGAAGCCATGAAGGTAGAGCATGGTGGGGACATCTCCTTAACAACTCCTTGAATCGTTCCCATGTGTCGTACAACGATTCAGACTCTAATTGAATGTACGTAGAAATGTCATTCCTTAACTTCGCAGTCTTCGCAGGTGGAAAATACTTCATCAGAAACTTCTCAACCATCATGTCCCAAGTAGTGATCGACCCTCTAGGTAAGGAATTCAACCACTGCTTCGCCTTATGCCTTAAAGAAAATGGAAACAATGTCAATCGAATGGCGTCGTTGGAAACACCATTGATTTTAAATGTGTCACATATCTCTAAGAATCCGGCCAAGTGGGTGTTAGGATCCTCATCTTGTAAGCCATCATACTGGACATACTGTTGAACCATCTGTATCACACTAGGCTTCAATTCAAAATTATTGGTAGCTATCGGTGGTCTAACGATGCTCGACCCGGTTCCTTGGAGATTAGGTCTAGCAAAGTCAGACATGGTTTGCTCATTTTGGTTGGCCATAGTATCTAAGTTTTCAAGATGATTCTCTCCTTAGTTTACTATCTCCTCTTCTGATAGTCCGTTTGAAATATCTGTGTTATTGATTCCCACGTCCCTTAAGTTAGTGTTATGGAGAATTCGTTCTGGGTCAGGATGAAATGGTGCTAGCCTAGAATTTCTGCCCCTGGTCATAGACTAACAGACTACAAAAAACATATTATGCAATATAATTATACAAATACTAATTTACAACTATATAAATGAAAATTGGTAGATCAATAAAGATTGGGATTTCAAAATATTGAAAACGATTCCCCGGCAACGACGCCAAAAACTTGATGATTTGTCTTGCTAACAAGTAATAACTCAATGTGATTTCATTCTACATTCTAATACAATTATGTAGATAGACTTAACTAGATTGAATTAGCATTCAGGCAAGCGCACCTATGAATCGTAATATATGAGAAATCTACATCTCGTGTCGTATTCCACAGGGTCGTTTCAACTATTCGTACTCACCCACCCTTTATTATCATACCTCTAAACAAAAGTGATATTTAAACTACATTAACCTAACTATGACCAATTGGATAATTCAGTATTGGAGAAATAAAAACGATAGAACATGGAGCTTTTAAATAATTACATGAACAATTTCATTTACTAGTTCAATTCTAAGCGATCATGACATGAAAATACTGTTAAATTTGTGCAATGTAAAGGTTAATTTTTCATCAAAATTCTCTCTCGAGCAATTCCAAATCTAAACCTAAGATAGTAAATTTTCTCTCGAACAATTCACAACACTCAAGTTCGCATTAAGCAAAATACCTTTATTACTACATAAATTCATGAATATTATCGCTAAATTAACATGAATCCTTTTATTCGTGTTCTAATTTTCCAAACAAAATATCTCTCGATCTTAAAGTTTGAATTACAAAGGGAATTATCATCACAATATGAACATACCAAAAGCATTGCAAATAACCAATTTCTCAATCTAGCCAATTACAAATTGTGTAAAACAAATAAGTAATTCAAAGGGATGATTAAACTCTTTGTTTGATTGCATAAACACAAATAAAATACTACAAATGTAACATAAACAAGGTGATACATGATTACTAGAATGTTCAAAGAGAAATTCATGCAAATTAAAACATAAATTGAAGATGGATCATCAAGAGAAATAAAGGATTCAAAGGGGTTAATGATTAAATGAAAATACATAGGAATACCCTTCAATCCTCCTTGTCTTGGATGCTCCCCTTCGGCCTCCAGCAGTTCTCCAATCCAGAAAAAATCCAAAAGTTCTAAATAAATTTTTCTACAGGAAATTTATAGTTCCCTTGCAAACAGGTCGGACACGGGGTCGCACACGGCCGTGTGCTAGGCCATGTGGACGGTTCCTAGGCGGTTCCTGGGCGGTTCCCCACGAGAAGGCGTGTCTGGTAGTGGGCCATGTCAGATGACATGGGTATGGACACGGCCGTGTGTGCGGCCGTGTTCTTCAGACACGGGTTGGTTGGCAGTCGTGTGCAAAGATGACACGGGTAGGCACACGGGCGTGTGCCATACCCGTGTGAGGTTCCATCGTCTGCGCCCAAATTCTTCAGGTCCAGGTGCATAGGACACGGGTAGGCACACGGCCGTGTGTCTGGCCGTGTTCACCAAATTTTTGTCCTGTCATCAGCCATGTAGACTCCGTGAACTCCTCTGTTTGCTCCGAGACTTTTAGGTCCATTGGTTGGCATTACCTGCAATAGAAAAATGATAGACTCAGTAAATGGTTTATTATAAGAACTGCCAAAGACTTCTAAATACGCTCTTCTATCTATGATACGATAGTTTCTTTGCTATTATCATGAAATCAACACAAAAGGGGCAGGAAATGGTAGATATGATTACAATTATGATAGTAAAAAGCCTATCATAATCGTACTCATCAAACAACTACTGGGGTACATGAGAAGTCATGTTCCTCATTAGCAACAGTATCCGAAGGAGAAGAATCACTAAACGTAAGAAAATTTTCATCCAAATTTTGGGGGGAAGAATCATATTGCAAATGAGAGGATTCTCCAAAATTAAGAGAGAAAGCTTGCGGTGCGGAAGAAGAACAACAAAAATTTGGATCCAAATAATTATTCTCATAACTCGGGAAACCTTCCGGTTGATCTTGCGACCAAGAGAAGTTTTCATCCGAGTTGGAAGAATAATTATTTACATCAAAATAATTATTCGCATTATCACTTGAAAAATTATTTTCATGAACATAGGAAAAATTAGAAAAATTATTTTCATAGAAATTTGAATTATCATAAAAGTGAGAAGAATTATTATCATAATTACTATCATAATTATTTTCATAAGAATGATTTTTATAATAATTATAATGATAACAAAATTCACTTGGATGAGAACCGTGACAATAAAAACAAACACATTGACGCTTTTTTGCGGCTTTCAAAATATCGAATTGATTTTGAAGCGGAGCAATTTTAGCAGTCAATTGAGATAACATAGTTTTTAATAAAGGAAAATAAACACACCCCGTACCTAATAGAAAGGAATTTAAAAAAAAAAAGAAAAAATGAAAAAGAGAATTGGGGTTAGAGAAAGAGAGTGATAAAAGTAATACAATTTGCAGTTTCAAAATATCAACAAAATATCCCCGGCAACGGCGCCAAAAACTTGATGAGAAATTTTATAGTTTTAAAAATGTATCCAAACTATAATCTCGAAATAGGCAAGTGTACCTATCGAAATATAGTATAGAAAATTGTCGTATTAAACTCGGGGCCTGTTGAGTATTTCTACTCACGCAAATTAATATTATTTTATCTAGATATAAAATAAGTAAATTAAACTATACCTAGAAAAATTGAATAGAAGAACACACTTGATCTAGACTAACTTTGAAATAAAATGAACTTATTTTAAGGGCAAACTTCTAGATTATCCGCGTCGACCGTGGAGGTTCCTAAAATAAGAAAACTCCTCTCTCGAGAATACGCTCTCGACTAAACTTAGGTTGATCGATTAAGAGCTCTCGGCCAGTCGAAACCCCTAAGTCTGCTTTAGGAGGTGAACCCCTCTATTGGATTCTACTCCAATCCGAAAGAGTTATGTCGTCCTCTCTCGAGAATTGCAATGAACTCCTTTTATCCTTGAGTGATCTCCCCGTATCTGCAACCTCTCAGTCATTTATGATACGGATCTTAGATCAGAATCGAAGCTAATAAATCAAAGATAACTTGAAACGATAAGAAAAGAGTTTGACAAAAATAAGTAGTTTATTATATTGAAAAGCTTTTCATGATCAAGTGGAAATGAAAATAGTGATACATGGAAAACAAAATAAAAAGTGCTAGAATTAAAGCTTAAACTATGAAATTGAAAAGTACATAAATAAAATACATAAAAAATAGGAAAATAATCTACTGAAGCTACTCCTAGATTGGCCTCCTCCTTCTCCCCCAAAGCTTCTGGCTCGATCTGGAATTTATAGAAATTTTTCTGGAAGGTCACGCCCTAGGTCACGCCCGTGACCTAGGGCGTGTCAGGCTCGGAGCCGCCGTCTTGAAAGCCCGAGAACGTTGGAGGAGAAACCGCCAAAATCTATTAAATGGCGGGTCACGCCCCTAGGTCACGCCCGTGACCTAGGGCATGTCACTTAAGTTTCTGGAAAACCGCGGGAAGCTGAAAACGGCGGGAGTAAATTCTGGCAGTTCCTGAAGTGTCACGCCCCTAGGTCACGCCCGTGACCTAGGGCGTGTACTGATCGGGTCAGCAAACGACTGGAAACGGGGCATTCTGGCATCAATTCGGCAGTTTTGGGTTAGTCACGCCCTAGGTCACGCCTGTGACAGGGGGGCGTGTACTTGGGAAATGTTCCAGAATTGCCCCAGGAAGATTTCTGGAGAAAATTATTTTCTTGAACTAGACACGCCCGTGTTCACACCCTGGTCACGCCCGTGTCCTTGGGGTGTGTACTTGTGAAATTCTTTAGATTTGTAGAGGACGTCGTCCTCTTTCCGTTGACTGGTTGCACATCCCGTAACTCTTCCTGGTTTGAAAGTTATGGTCATTTGAATTTCAGCTATCCGTGGCCAAAAATGTTAATTGTCTCAAAATGTTTTCAGATCTTTGCCATGGACTTGAAAATGATATTTGGAGCCCATATTGACCTGAAATATACAAGTAAACGAATTATTATATATATTAATATAAATCCAAAAAAATTATACTATTTATTTAAAAAAAACTAAACTAAAATAACTATATAAATTAACTTATCAATAGGCGAGTGTGATAGTCAGAGCGCACTCGCTCAGGATAATAAGGGGCAGTGAGCGAGTGCTAGTCTCATCGGACACTCGCCCTTGTCTAGGCATATGTGGGTGATCTTGTTCTGGCCAAGGTATTCGCCTCGCAGAATTATGTTTTGGCCTGCTATTAGCGATTCAAAACCATGGAGTTACGCTGTTGGAATACCAATTTGGGCCGCATATAACATTTGTAAATAGCGGAGTTACATTTTTTGCAGAGAAGACAAGGAATTCTATAAATACATCCAGTGGGCACCTTTGGAGGGGATCGAGTTCTTTTGGCTTCTTGCTCCATGGGTTATTTAGGATTGGCTGCAAAAGCCCTCCAAGGTGCCCAACTCAACTTTTGGCTTGGAAGGGGAATGACTATTAAGATCTTTCGGGTGTGTGGTAGGACGTCCACATAGTAGCCCCGGGTCAGTTTCCAAGTTCCGAGTGTCTGGTTAGGCATACAAGTTTGGGAGAAGTAAGTCCAAGCTACTCCCTTGGGTACAAACTCTCGTTGGGACCAATTTTTGGATTCAACATTTTTTGGTGTGATGAGTGTTGACCATAGCCTGCACAAGAAAATCTTAAGGTAATCTTCATGGCTATAGATGAGGGATAAGGAGTTGGCTCAAGAACCTCGCCACCTCAAACGAGTGGTGTCATGGTAGGGATGGTGGAAGAGTTCAAGAGGGAGGTCCTACAAACCATTCACCAAATATTCACCATAAGGAGTTAGTAGGATACACCTTCTGTCCTAGTTGTAGCGGCCCCGTCTCTGAGAGAACGCTCCTGGTCAGCAACCTGGGAAGGAGGTCCTGATCGAAAGCGACAAGAGGGATCTCGCCAGGCAGGAATTATTCCAAGGACAGGCGAGTGCTGACAGGGTTAGCTTGCCCAGGGAACCAGATGGTTCAGCTCGCATGGTGGGAGGAGGAATCCCTTTCAGTAAGTTGGTCGTCTTAGCCCTAGTTCTAGAGGGGTTCAGTGAGCCAGAGATGTCCTACTACACTGGCAGAGATGATCCGGTACAACATGTCCAATGGTTTTAAGATGTCATCTCCATCAGGTAGATGCCAGACGCTTTCAAATGCCAATTTTTCTTCATAACCTTGAAGTAAAAGGTCAGGGACTGGTCTCACCAGCACCGAACAAGCTCCATTTACTGCTTTGAGGACTTATGATGTTGGTTCCTCTTGAGGTTCTCGACGTCAAAAAAGAGGAAGAAGGGATTAGAATGCCTATTCGCGATCAAGCAGATATCAAAGGAGACATTGTGGAGCTATGTCGATCGATTTCAGGGAGAGATTCTTGTAGTCCAGGAGGTTCCAAGGTGTACCCTAATGCTTTCCTTCACCATGAGCTTAAGGTTGGGGTTCTTCAACATGGAACTGAAAAGAGTGTCACCCCTTTAGTTCAAAGAGTTGATGGAGAGGACGACAAAAGAGATAAATGTTAAGATGTAAAACCATGCATTCGCCAAGAAGCTGACCAAGTTGGCTAAGGATGAGGTGAAGGAGCAGGGAGTTGGAAGGTAGCAGGAAGCAAGGAGAAGGGAAGTGCCCAGAGTTCTGGGGAACCAGGGGTAGTAACACGGGTGAGTGTATTGGGAGCCAAAAAATCAGTTGGATTGGAGACCCCAGGAGGGGCCTTCCCTAGGGCAGTGGAGAGGATATGAAGGTAGAGAGAATTACCGCGGAGGTCAAGGGCAGTTCAACCCACGAGGATGGAGGCAAGATCAGAGTCTTCATCTTTAGCCACAGTGGCAAGCGATGGCAATCACCCGGGGGTTGATGAGAAAAATGAGTGGAAGGGGAAGGACAGAAGGGGGCAGGGTGGCATTGCTCTTTTGTGACTTCCATCAGGAGGAAGGTCACATGACGACCACCTGCCCAGAGTTTCTGGAGGTTAGGGAAGCTAGACATCAAGTTTAGAAGCAGCCACCAGTGAGGATAGATGAAGTTCTTCTAAAAGGAGAGGAGGATAGGCGGAGCCCGTGGAGGATAAGATGATCCATGGGGGAGCAGGAATCGAAGCCATCTACAAGGGGAGCTTCCTGACCATATTCAGGAGGAGCGTCGCTTCGACCTCCCAAACCCCGTCCCTAGAGGATAAGGTTATCTTCTCATCGAAGGACATGCTCGACTACAAGGATCCATTTTGTGACACCCTGGTGATCGAGATGGCAACTGAAAACTACACAGTTACCAAGATTTTGGTTGACAATGGGAACTCGGTGAACGTGATCTTCAAAGGGTCCTTCAAGGCGATGAAAGTGGAGGCTAGGAGGGCATTGGCCTGGGATGGGCCGTTGTTTGGATTTTTGGGGGAGAGGAATAGATTCGAAGGAGGAGTTCGACTTCATGTGATGTTGCGGGGATATTCATGGAATTGCCGGTTCATCATCGTTGATACTCCGAGCAGCTACAACGCCATCTTCGGTCATCCCCTCATCAATACTTTTCACTGTATTTCATCCTCATTCCATCAATGTCTCAAGTTCAACAGCGGGGAGTCCTAGTCCGGATCAGAGGGGACCTTATGGTTTAAAGACAATGTTATTTGACTGACATCAACACCATATCTTGGATGGCGGGGGTGGAAGAGTTGGGAAGAGAGTTGGTAGTGCAAGAGGAGTCAGGAGATGAGGCAGAAGTGGTTGTGGTGGAAGAGGCTAAGAAGTCAATGGCGCCATATGTAGTGGTGGAGAAGGTGGATGGAGAAGTTGAAGGAGAAGTTTGTGCCCAAGAGGGTAGGGGAGTAGACTTGCAGGAGAGTCTTGCGGAGGCAATGAAGGTTAAAGAAGTAGAGATGGATGAGGTACTTGAATAGTGGGAGAGATTGGGAATTGAGTAGGAGTTGTACATGCTAGAACCAGCAGAGGTGGTGGAGACGAAGGTCTTTATAAGGGAGAGGTAGATAGAGAGGGTGCAGGTCAGCAACAGGCTGAGTACCGGGGATCAGGAGAGTATACGGGAGTGCATCCAGAGGAGCATAGACGTCTTCGCATTGAATGCGACAAATATGCAAGGCTTTAACGCAGATGTGGAATCTCACCACTTAAACCTCGATCCAAAGACACGCCCCATCTTTCAGAAGAGGTGGACCGTCGCCACATAGTTAGAGGAGTCCATTCATGAGGAGGTGGAGAAGCTCCTCAAGGCAGGTTTTGTATCGGAGATTCAGTATCCAGGCTGGGTCTCCTATATGGTAATGGTTAAGAAAGGTGTTGGGCAATGGAGGATGTGTGTATACTTCTCTCTTTTGAATAAATCATGCCCCAAGAGTTGTTATCCTTTGCCTCGAATTGATGTGCTGGTTGACTCAGCAATCAGTTTTTCTATGATGTATATTTTGGATGCTTTTTCAAGTTATCATCAGATCAGGATGCACCCACCCAATGTCAAGGATGTCTCCTTCATTACTAGGGAAGGGTGCTTTAACTATAAAATGATGCCATTCAGTTTGAAAAATGTTGGAGCTACATACTATCTTATGATGGATCAGGTCTTCAAAGGGCGAAGAGGAAGGAACCTGGAGGTATAGGTGGATGATCTCATGGTGAAGTGCAGAGATTTGGGCTCCCACTTGCTTGAATTCGATGAAATGTTTGACACCTTGCAAAAGTTTAAGATGCGGGTAAACCCCTTGAAGTGTGTCTTTGGGGCGAGTAGGGGGAAATTCTTGGGCCATCTCCTCACCCCAACAGGGTTGGAGCACAATCCCTACAAGGTGAAGTCCATAATGGAGTTGGAATCAGCACGAAGCACAAAGGAAGTTCAGCGTTTGGTGGGGAAGCTTGCCAAGTGCTATCGTTTTCAAAAGAAGTCTTTAACAAGTGCTAGCTTTTAGTTTATTTTTCTTCCTGTAAGTTTAATTTAACCCTTCTTTTTATTTATATAAAATAATATTAATTTGCGTGAGTATGAGTAATCAAAAGGCCCCGAGTCTAAATACGACAAATTTCTATACTATATTTTGATAGGTACACTTGCCTAATTCGGGATAATAATTTGAAATTATTTTTAAAACTATAAAATCCTTATCAAGTTTTTAGCATCGTTGTCGGGGAGTTATTTCTGTTGATATTTTGAAAACATAAATTTTATTACTTTTATCATTCTCTTTCTTCACCTCCATTTCTATTTTCAATTTTCTTTTTCAATTCAATTTCATTAGGAAAATGTTGTTTATTTTTCTTTAATAAAAAAATGATATCTAAATTAGCCGCTACGCTTGCGAAGCTTGAGAATCAACTAAATAATTTGAAAGTGGCACGCAAGCGTAAAATTATTTGTTATTATTGTGGTGCTCCTCATCGAAATGAGAAATGTCATATTCATAATTATTATCAAAGGATTTGATATGAAAATAATTTTTATAATAATTATGGACATAATGTTTCTCGTTTTAATGATTATTTATATTCAAATTTTCATGAAAACAATTTTTCAAATTCTACAAATATTCATGAAAATACTTTTTCGAATTTTAAAGCGAATAATTATTTTGATGTAAATAATTATTCTTCCAACTCAGATATTGGTTTTTCTTATACGCAAGATCAACAGGAAAAATTCCCGAGTTATGAGAACAATTATTTAGATCGGAATTTTTAGTCCTCTTCTATCGCATCACACAATTCATCTTCTAATTTTGGGAACTTTACACAATTTATAGTTGATCCTCCCCAAAATTTAGAAGAAATTATAACTTGTTCTAATAATTCTTCTTCTAATTTTGGGGAATTTACCCAATTCGTAGTTTATCCTCCTAAAAATTTAGAAAACATTATAACTTGTTTTAATAATTCTTCCCCCTCTTCGAATATTTCACCTAGAATGGAACATGAATCTTCATGTGCCCCTTAGTGTCATATTCTAAAGAGGAAGAAAAATTATTGAATCAAGAATTTATAAAATTATGGGCACAACGGGTGAATTAGAATAATAACATGTTTCTTCTCCTAGTACACACAATTCTTATTTTCATGAATTTTCGAGCACCCCTTCTAATATTTAGAAATTCAAATTCATGAAAATGATATGTCCGATAATATTTCTTTAAATGGATTTTTAGATAATAATTTGAATTTAGAAAATAAACAACCGGAGCCTAATCATATAACTTCGCAAGAGCCTCCTCCTTGCGAAGATTTTTCTGATGCGCTTATTCTTGATTTTTATTTCACTAACGAGTTTCACTCTGAAGATGAGCCGTTGCAATCAAATGTTGTCCCAGATCCATTTGTCTCTCATCTACAAAGATTCAAATCACCTCAGGTATGGATAGGTGACTTGAATCTAAATTTTCAAATCAACCGCGAGAAAGAAAATCAAGAAGTAAGCGGAGGAGTCGTCAGGCAAGCACCTTGGGCGTATTCACACAAGCGCGAATTAAGGAAATTGCCAGTCCACTTTTGTTTTTACTTTACTTTTTCTTAACAATAACCGTTTATCTTAAAGACGTGAAAAAAAAAACGCTCTTCGGAGACACCCATTGCCTATCCTTGCATTTTTTTAAATATATAAAATCTATTACTTTTTCTTTTCTTCCCCCTCCCCCCTAATTGGCATATACACATTGTGGACAATGTTTATTTTTAAGTATCGGGGTGGAATGTCCTTTATTGCTTTTTTTTTAAAAATGAAAAAATAATTAACAAAAAATGATTATAATTTATGTTTTTAGTATTTATATCTTTCAAATTGTTTTTCAAAAATTGTAATAAACCCCTACTTAATTTTTTGTGATTTATTGAAATTTATTTTGAGTTTATTTATAAATTTTTTTTATAATTTTTGATTTTATAATCTTTTATTTCATCATTGTTAGTTAATTTAATTTTTAGGTGATTTAATTCTAAGAAATATTTTATGAATTAAATGTGTTTAGAATAATTTCTTTAGCCCTTTTTCTCATAATTTTAAATAGTTTCAATTTTATAGTGTTTAGTTTAACAATCTTTAGATTTCAATTATATTCACTTATGCATAATGATTCTTAGAAAATTTTAATTTACTATAGTTGCTCTCTAACTATTTTAATTTAATCTAAAAATTGGTGTAGTCATTCCTTTATTATTTTTATGTTCTTGTTAGATCATATGTCACGGGGATAAGAGGATAAAATTCATTATCTCCTGGTACATATATGCATTTTTTTCATTTTTGTTAGATCATATGTCATAAGAATCAAGTATTCCTTGGTACACATATGCAACCCAAATAAAAGATGTAGTAAGAGGATAAAATATATTACAACCAATTTATATTTTTTTATTATTTGAAGAGTGAAAAAATATTTGTTCATATGTCATGGAAAATGCGAGGATAAAATTCATCATTTTCTTGGTAAACATATGCAAATATCAAAAAAAATTATGTGAGGTGAGAGGATAAAATTCATCACCTCTAATCAAAAACCACTTCAATTTCCTTCTTCCCAAAACGTAAAAAAATTAGATGTAAATTAAAATACTAAGAGAGCATAAGTAGTAGCTTGAATTTTTTCCTTTAAGTCTCTTTTTAGTTAAAAATGTTAATAATTCTTAATCTAACTTAGTTAGCTAACTACTAAATTTTGACCACTAATTAATTTATTTGAGAAAATTTTGCTAAATATTTCGCTCTTCAACATTTTTAATTTCATATCTTAGGACTTAATTTTTAAATCTCTAATTTTTTTTAACTTTCTTTTGATTTAATAAATTTTTAATTTAATTAAATATTATAATATTTTATTATAAGTGCTTCTCATAGTTTTCCTTTAGAATAGCAAAAGCTTAAGTATGAGGTTATTTGATAAGTCTATAATTATAATTATTTTGATAAGGTTTTTATTTAATAAATAGTCATATTTTATTTAGTCTTATATTAATATTTATATTAATTTGTTTCTTTCCTTATTTCAGGTTAATTTGGGCTTCAAATAACAATTTCAAGCTTACAAGGCTAATCAGGAGAACAACCAGAAGAATTCTGGAAAAATTGCAAATACATACTCCTATCATGGGCGTGACTCATAGGCGTGACCACCAGTTTAGTATCATTAAAAAGCCAGTTTCATCATTCGAGGTATTTCAGCTTACACGCTAGGTCACGGACGTGACCTAGGGGCATGACCCTTCAGGAACTGCCATAGTTATTTCCCACTATTTTGAGTTCCCATCGTTTCTAGTTACAGTCCAAACATGCCCTAAGTCACGGGCGTGACCTAGGAGCGTGACCCGTAGAATAACAAATTTTGGCAGTTTTCTCCCAACGATCCCAGGCTTTTAAGACGACGGTTCCGTACCTGACACAACCCCTAGTCACGGGTGTGACCTAGGGGCGTGACATTGCAGAAATCTTTCTATAATTTCTAAATCGAGCCAGGAGCTGAAAAAGATCATCTAAGGGTAGCAAGGAGTCATCTAGGAGTAGTTTTAGTAGCTTATTTTCCTGTTTTCATGCATTTTATTTATGTCCTTTTCAATTTCATAGTTTGTTAACCTTTAATTCTAGCACTTTTATTTCGAGCATGTATTTATTTATCTTTTCATGTATCTCTCTTTTCATGTCAAGTAGCTAATTTCATTAGCACTTGATCATGAAAACTTTTAAAATAAAATAAATTCCCTTCTTGTCAATTTCTATTTTCTTTACTTCGATCTATCTTTGATTTTATTATTTTCGACCATAGTTTTGTATCATAGATTTACCGAGAGGTTGTGGATACGAGTAGATCACTCAAGTGTAGAAGGCATTGCATGCAATCCTTGAGAGATGATGACATAAATCTTCCAGATTGGAGTCAACTCCAATTGTGGGTTTCACCGCATAAAACATGCTTAGGGGTTTCGATTTAACAAGGGGTCTTAATCGATCAACCTAAGTTTAGTCGAGAGCATATTCTTGGGAGAGGTGCTTTTGTAATTTGGGAACCTCCACGGTCAAGGTTGGTAGATTAGAAGCTTGCATTTACGAAAAGTTTATTTTATTTCAAAAGAATTCTTGACCAAGTGCTAGATTTTAGTTTATTTTTCTTCTTGTATGTTTAATTTAACCCTTCATTATATTTATATAAAATAATATTAATTTGTGTGATTAGGAGTAATCAACAGGCTCCGAATCTAAATACGACAAATTTATATATTATATTTCGATAGGTACACTTGCCTAATTCGGGATAATAGTTGAAATTATTTTTAAAACTATAAAATTCCCCATCACCGGGTTTAGTAGGTTTCTCTCTAGGAAATGGGAGAAGTGCATACCCTTCTTCAAAGTGCTACAGTGGAATCAAAAGTTTGAGTGGACAAAAAAATGTGAGGAGGCATTCCAAGCCTTGAAGAGTCAGCTCGCCCCAACCCCACTCCTTTAGGGCCCTAAGGAGGGGGAGGACCTGAATTTGTATTTAGGAGTGGGAGTTAAGGCCGTAACTTTCATCTTAGTCCGGGAAGAGGGTAAGAAGCAATTGCCCATCTATTATGTCACCAGGATCTTAAAGAAGGCAGAACTCTGTTACCCAATGCGGGAGAATTTGGCTTTCTCTTTGGCTATCTCAGCTAGGAAGCTCAGACCATATTTTCAAGCGCACTCAATCAAGGTGTTGATTGACAACCCTTTTCATAGGATCCTTGAAGGGTTGGAGCACTCTGGATGGTTTGCTAAGTGGTCCGTCGAGCTAAGCGAGTTTGACATCTCCTTTGTACCTAGATTGTCAATTAAGGCCCAAGCGGTAGCCAACTTCTTGGCTGACTATGCCATCTAGGTGGAAGGTGAAAGTCCCTCGTAGTAGGTTGCTTGGAAGGTGCAGGTCGACGGAGCCTCGGGGAAGCATTCTTTGGGGGCAGAGTTATGTTGGTAAGCCCTCTGGGGGACATGATAGAGCAGGCTGTGGCTATGTATTTCTGGGTCACTAACAACGAGATAGTGTTTGAGGCCATGGTAGCACGACTACGTCTTGCCAAAGAGCTGGGTATACAGGATGTGGAGGTGTTCACAGATTCAATGGGCAAATCAAAGGCGAGTGTGAGGTGAGGGAGCCCACCCTCATATGGTACTTTACTAAGGTAAAGGGGCTCATCGGAGGTCTCTTAGTATTCTCCATTCAACACATTCCTTGGGAGGAGAATGTCGCAGCTGACCGGTTGGCCAAGTACGGACCTTGGGCCGACTGTACTTTGATAGAACTGTTTCGCCCGTCTATCAAGGACGGTGAATTGATGGAGGTGGATCTACGCCCCTCACGGGTAGACCCCTTTGTAACATTCTTTACCATGTGTGAACTCCTAGAGGAGATTAGAGAAAAAAAATGCTTCAGACACAAGGCAACTTATTATCTGATGCATGAATGAGCATTGTACTGGAAGATAATTTTGAGGATCCTAGCTCAGTGCGTTGCGGAGGAAAAGGTTTTGAAGATCCTGAAATAAGTACACACCTGTGAGTGTGGCAACCACTTGGGATGTAGAACCTTGGAGTCGAGGGTGGTACGTCAGGGGTACTTCTGGCCATCTCTAGGAAAGAATGTGACAGAATTCACAAGAAAATGTCAAAAGTGTCAGCTTTATGCTCCGCTTCAACTCTTAAAAGCCAAGAGACTTAGGAGCATCAAGGAGCCCTAGCAATTCGGTTTGAGGGATTGACTTGGTCAGACCTTTTCCCCAATAAAGTGGGAAAATAAGGTTTCTCCATGTCATGATCGACTACTTCTCAAAGTGGTTGGAGGTAAAAGTGCTGGTCAAAGTGACCTCCTGGGTGATTCACAACTTCATATTGGGAGAGATCATCTGCCGACATGGACTCCCTCAAGCCATAGTCGTTGACAATGGACCTTAGTTTGCTAACGAAGAGTTCATCATCTTTTGCACTCATTTGGGAATAGACCTCAATTTTGCCTCTGTCTACCACCCTCGGAGCAACAGGTAGGTGGAGGCGGCAAACAAGATCACTATGAACCTGTTAAATAAGGTGTTGAACCTGTTAAATAAGAAGGTGTTGAACCTGAGGGGGAATTAGGTTGAACAACTTCCCTTGGTAATATGCTCCCTAAGGGATACCCCCAACATGGCCATTGGAGAGAAAACCTTCAAGCTTTCTTATGGATGTGAGGAAGTCCTACCGGTGGAATTCGTGATCAGGTCGCCATGGGTAGTGGCTGTCAAGAAAGAAGATGAGGAACTAAGAATAAAAAACAAAGTGGGGAGGGTCGTATGACTCACATTGGAACTGATAGAGGAAATCCACGATATAGCCACAGTAAGGACGGAGTAGATCAAGCAACATATGGCCAGGTATTTTGACAAAAATGCCAGAATCAGGCATTTCGTAGAAGTGGATCTGGTCCTAAAAAGGTAGATGTTGTAGGAACATCAACATTAGTAGGAGAGCTCCATCCGAATTATGAAGGTTCATACATCACAGAGGAAGGACTGAAGTTAGGGGGATACCACCTCTAGAATGTGGAGGGGGAGTCCTTGAGTCACACCTCGAGCGATGATGACTTGAAATACTTTTATCCTTCAACCTTGCAAATAAAATATTCTTGTTTATTAATCATTTTGTATCTCAAAATCTCTTATGTGTGAACTATGTATGGTCAGAGATAGATTGAGATGTTGACACCGAGAATATTCCGCTGACCAGGCTCCCACTAGTTGGCAGGGCTAGAAGTCATTCAGAGTTAGATTGAGAAATTGAACCTGAGAAGAACCCGTTGATCAGGCTTCCACTAGTTGGCATGGCTGGAATTCACTCAGTGGTAGAATAAGAAATTGGCCTGAGAAAATCCCGCTGATCAGGCTCCTACTAACTGGTAGGGTTGCGAGTCACTCAGATATTAAAATATTGACCCCGAGAAGATCCCACTGACCAGGCTCCTTCTAACTGGCTGGGCTGGAAGTCACTCAGAGGTAGATTGAGAAATTGACCCCGAGAAGATCCCGCTGACTAGGCTCCTACTAGCTAGCATAGCTGGAAGTCACTCAGTGGTAGAATAAAACATTGGCCCGAGAAGATCCAGCTGACCAGGCTCCCACTAGCTGGAAGGGTTGGAAGTCACTCAGAGATAGCTTGAGATGTTGACCCCGAGAAGATCCCACTAACCAGGCTCCCACTAGCTGGTAGGTCTAGAAGTCACTTGGTGGTAGATTGAGAAATTGTCCTGAGAAGAACCCACTGACCAGGCTCCCACCAGCTGGCAGGGATGGAAATCACTCGGAGGTAGATTGAGAAATTGACCCCGAGAAGATCCTACTGACTAGGCTCCCACTAGCTGGTAGGGCTGGAAGTCACTTAGTGGTAGAATGAGAAATTTACCCAAAAAGATCCCGTTGACCAGGCTCCACTAGTTGGCAGGCCTGGAAGTCACCCAAAGATAGATTGAGATGTTGAATACGAGAAGATTCTGCTAACCATAATACCACTAGCTGGAAGGGCTTGAAGTCACTCGGAGGTAGATTGAGAAATTGCACCAAAAAGATCTCGCTAACCAGGCTCCCGCTAGCTGGTAGGACTGGAAGTCACTTGAAGATTGATCAAGAGGTTGACCCCGAGAAGATCTCACTGACCAGGCTCCCACTAGATGACCTAGTTGGAAGTCGCTCAATGGTAGAATGAGAAATTGGCCCAAGAATATCCCGCTGAATAGGCTCCCACTAGCTTGCACGGATAAAAGCACTCAGAGATAGATTTGGAGTCACTCGGAGATAAATTGCGATAGGCCGAGAAGTAAATCCTAAGGGGATCTCGCATTCAAATCTCTCGCCAGCCTATAAGACTGGGAGTCGGAGGAATGTTGAAGTAAAACTTTAAAGTCTTAAGGAGATCTCACCATCAAGGTCTCTCGAGACATATGACTGAATCACTCATAAATAAGCCGTGAAAAGTACCGAGGCCTGTGCATAAAAGAGGCAGGATAAATGGTATAAACGAATACGATTGTTTGGGGGTAGATCTCACTAGTCGAGAACTCGACGAGCGTCGATATCGAGCAAGAGTTAAAAAGAGTAGTCACGCATGAGTCCGATAAGGCGATAAACACACGAGAACATACCTTAGGGGGTCAACCTAATTCTAGCACTCGACTTCGCAAAAGCAACGGTTTGTGGGATGTTGTGGCGAGATGCTTGGCTAAGGTCTCGCAAAAAATCCTTCCCAAAAATTTCATAAGTAAAAATTACTAAAGTTAAAGTTAAAGCGCGGGCCAAGTGCGGTTTCGCATGATAGTGCCATCAGATCTAAAAGAAAAAGAAAAAAAGAAAAATTTCACCGCAAAACTTTATTTTGTATTCCATTAACAAGTATTACATCTCACAAAAAATGGACATGCCCAAAAGAAGAGAAACATACATGAAAGTAAAGGAAAACTGGAAAGAGTGACAGCATTAGGATGTAGATGTTGACTGTTCGCTCTCATGGGAGGTGGCACCGACGTCGTCACCTGAGTCGTCAGTTAGAAGGAATAGCTCGGGGATTAGGTCCTTGACGGTGAATCTCACGCCCTCACCTCTCAGAATGTAACACCCCAAATTCCTTAAGGCAAGCAATGATTCTCTGGAGGTTATCACCCGGCGGTAACTCGTTAATGCGTGGCGGTAGCCCCAGGGTTAGTGTCGAGAGCATTGGGTCGACTCAGCTTACATCTTGGCGGAAAGTTGTTACCGCATGGCGGTAGCAGAGAATTATACTGGCAGAGTTCTCTGGAAGCTAATGACCGATGACATGTTATCGCTGGCGATAGCTGGTACAATTTAATTGCTAAAGTTCTCGTGATTCTACCGCGCAACAGTAGTTGTTAGCACGCAGTGATAGGGGAAGGTGACGTGTCGTAACCGACGTCATCTACCGCTCTGAGTTTGCATCCTATCGCGTGGTGTTAGTTTATCTGTAACTGCGTGGCCACGTATCGGCCTGTGATTGGAGGGTTTCGGTGGTTGCGCTCGAAACGAGGCGTTTAATTAAGGTACCGTGTGGCGAAAGCTAGTTACCGCATGGCGGCAGCTTTATATATAACCCTGGTTGGGCCGTTTTGACTTCATTTATCTTGGAGTTGAGGGCTTGGCCTGGATTTCTTGGAGGAGGGGCAACAACATCGAAAGGGAGATCTCACCATCGTTGAAGTTCTGAAGCTCTGAGTCACAAGCCGTGTTCGGATCTGTGGAGGCAAGATCATTGCGGTCGCGTTCATCCATCTAGATCTTTGGCATGGCACCGAAGAGAGCACAAAGGTTAATGATTCTCTACTTGGACATGTGAAGTCCTCTTCCTTTTGCATAGAAAACCCTCTCCCACAAGTGTGCGGTGAGCATGAGGTTTTTCCTTCGGGTAGATACGATATATCACCGTAGTTTTGCATATAGAGTTCAGAATCAAAGTACAAACATATGCATGGTGTGTGAAGCCCATTCGAACAGGTTGGTTTGGATTGGTGATGTTTTTCATTATGCTTATATTGGCCAGAGAATACTCCATGATGTTTGTTTTTCAAGTTTCTACGCGGTAGATTGCAGCAGGGATCCTTGTGGTCTAACTCTAAGGAGCACCCGAAAAACTGGGTAGAATCACATTTCTTCCAGGTACTGCGACGGTAGTGTTGCAGCAGGCGGTAGCTCCTTGAGAGTTTTGTTTGAGGCCAGTGTCGTGGATACCTCAGGCCTATGATGTGGGGCTGAGAGCTTTGAGCACCCAGCTTTGTGGACTGAGAGACATCCGTGAAACAATGTGGTTATGTGTTTTCTGGAGAAGTAGGAAGGGGGAGGCCAACACACATCATGGCTTGTTCATCATGGTGATATGAGCAACAGGAAAGGGACGAACCTACCCTGTAGCTATGTCGAGTGTCCGTGGGTAGTGTTACCTATCGCTGCCAAAGTTATGTGTCTTGGGCTTTGCGCAGGCTGGAAAGAGTACCAAAATGCTCATGGTTGTTGTCGTCTAGTGAACAATGGTGAGTCCCTGGTTTTTGTACGAACACAGAGAATGTGCCCTGGGAGCATGGTGTGTGTGGCCGTTTGTGTCTACTCCTGTGGTAAAGTGTGCTTAAATTGCACTTTCATTACTATGTTTTGTTTTGCTAATATATTGAAGGGAAGGAGCACCGCCGCCTGATGGGCACTTTTGGTAAGTGCACCCATCATAGTCAAGTAATAGATTTGAGGAGTTGAATCCCCGGATATCGATCTCTCGAGGAGTGCAAGTAGGGAGTGTGACTTCACTATTGAAAGAGGGATTGCAAGTGCCAACATAACAAAGTGTTTTGATTTCTGGTTTCCTAATTTTTAACACTAATAAAATTAATGTGGGTCACCTTCACCGCGTCGCTTGGGTGGATTACTCAAGCGCATAATGAGGAGGATGGACAAACCAGTGAGGGTCGCAGTCACCTCTTCGCCACGCACACTCCTGACAATTGTTAAGACGACGTTATCGCGACAAGAACACAAAGGATGGAAGCTCATCAACATAATCAAGAACTAAAATATATAAACACATCCATATGCTTAAATCATTAAGTAAATCAAGTTCTTTCTCATCAATCCAACAACCATGCAATCAAGATCAAAGTTACTACAAGAGAATTGGGAGAGATACAACTAAACGCACGTGGACTTTCCGAGATTCACGGCCGGAGTCAAGGGCTATCGGGACTTCTCCATGCTCGGTCTACGGATGACGTCCGAGGTTGAGAAGGGCTGTCACTTCCTTCTAATAGCCCATCTTATTCGTGAATAGCCGTCGGGTTAAACCTGACCGAAGAACTCCACGTATGCAGCACCTAAGAGCTTGGAACGCAGCGTGGAGGTTGGAGAAGACGATGGCAGCCGTGGATGAAACTATTGAGAGCTTTTGGAGGGAGAACAGTGGCCCGACATGCTCTCCATAGAGGAGAGAGGAAAAGGCAATTGGAGGAAGATATTGAAAGATATGGTACCTAAACACCTAGAGGAGGGGGGGGGGGGTGAATAGGTGACCTAATCCTTTTTGAACTTTAATGGCAGCAAACAGTTAATATCACAGATTTCTAAATATTTTATCACAACAAACACACAGCATACACAGCAACAATCACAGCACAGCATACACAAAGTTTTATAGTGGTTCCCCAAGCTATGGGTACATCCACTTTCCCCCTTCGCCTATCTAGCAGTGTACTAGATTCGGCCAAACTCCTCCACTGTCTCAGAACCCAAATTGGTTCCTACACCTCAGGCCCAAGGCCCTACAACTCAGCTTTATCCCAAAGCCTACACTCAGCCACAAAGGCCTACACTCAGCCAATCAAGGCCTACACTCAGCCAACAAGGCTAACACTCAGCCAATAAGGCCTACACTCAGAGATTTCAATCTCCTACACTCAGGCTCTCAAGCCCTACCCTCAGCCTTTATAAATACAGGCTTACAATTCACTCAAATCCGAAGGATCCTACAAGTTAAAATGATTTTACAAATATTAACTCTACAACTCAAAAACAAGAGAGGGGAGTTGATAGTTTCTTGATGAGTTCTTGGAAGAACTCAGCTGGATTCAATCTGACTTAGCTTTCTTCAAAGCTTCTTGAGTAGAACTGAATAAGAATGAATCCTCCTGCAGTTGATCCTTGATCTCTGCTTCTTAAGATCCAGAAAATCTCTGAACCCTTCTTCTCAGCCTAGTTCCAAAGGCTGATTTCTTGGATGGAGCCCTCTCTCTCCAACTTCTTAGATCTGCACTTGGACAGCTAGATCTTCTTGATTTGATACTATGTGTACCACTTTAATAACTATTGAACAATAATCTGAACAACAGTTTCTATAAACTGTATGAGCCTATTTATAGGCCTTCTTCATGGTAACCGGCTGGTCCGGTTCATAACTGTCTTCTGACATCTCTGACAGGTGCTGTAAACCGGCTGGAACGGCAGCTGTCAAGCCATCCAGTCAGTTCTTGAAAATCTCTAACTGTCTGAAAGTGTCGAGACTTTCTGTCTTTGAGTGTCGACACTTATAGACCAAGTGTCGACACCAGTTGTGTAAGTGTCGACACTAGTCTACAAGGTGTCGACACAACTCCTTGTATGTCTCGACACAGTTTCTTCTGCATGTGTCGACACTGAAATTGAGTGTCGACACAAGTACTTGATCTTCTGTAACTTGCTGAATTCTTCTAAGTGTCGACACATCTCTTTTATGTCGACACAATTTCTTATGTTGAATCTGTTAAGTGTCGACACTGCTTCTTGGTGTCGACACATAGTCTTCTATGTTGATACTTGATGAGTGTCGACACAGCTCCTTGTGTCGACACTTGATTCTTCTGTTGAGACTTCAGCTGAGTGTCGACACATTCCCTTAGTGTCGACACTTGTACTTAGAATAATTTGACGATCTTGCTGTTCTTTGCTAAGTGTCGACACAGCTCCATGTGTCGACACTTTCTTCAAGTGTAGAGTTTTCAGCTGAGTGTCGACACATTGTTCTAGGTGTCGACACTTACTTCATATGCTGACTCTTCTGTTGAGTGTCGACACATTGTTCTTGGTGTCGACACTTTAACTTAGTCTCTGCTGACTTTTGGTGAGTGTCGACACAGCTCCAAGTGTCGACACTTTCTGGTGTAGACACAGCTTCACTGGGTGTCGACACAGCTCCTTGTGTCGACACAGCTTCTCTGCACTTTTCTTCACTGAGTGTCGACACAGCTCCTTGTGTCGACACTTTGTGTCTGGTGTCGACTCTACATCCCAGGTGTCGACACAATGACTCCAAGTGTCGACACTGCTTGTCTGGGTGTCGACACAAGTCTTCTTAAGTGTCGACACTTTCCCTCTGGGTGTCGACACATGGACTTAGAAACTTTTTGCTTCAGTGCAGTAATTACTTAACATGCACAAGTAAACTCAACATACATCAAATACATTATGATGTATATCATTAAGTTGGGTGAGGCTTCTTCAAATCAGGTACATTTAACCAATGTACCCAACAATCTCCCCCTATTTGGAGAAGTCATAACCCTTAGTCAATGATATACACCATTCATAATTAAAATTACAAAATGATGTAAAGCAGGATAATGTACATCAGGGTAATCATAAACATGTATCAATTTCACATGTATACAAATTCATCATTACAGAACAAATAAGAAATAGACATATTCACAGAACAAACATGAAATATTTTAATCATATATTGTTCTAACATTTGTCTTATACATTTTCAGAAGTTCACTAAATATTTTACATTCAAAAGATTACAAAATAGACTTCAAGAAAATTCTAAATCTATTTTTGTTCAGGTTCCTTGATAACTATTCCCTTGCCAGCTTGAACTTGAGCTTTGACAGGGGCATCAACAGTTTCAGCATCAACAGGCTTCTTGCCTTTCAGATCTTTCTTTTTGAGCTCTTCAGCTTTGATCTTCTGCCTCTGAAAATAGTGATATGGCTTTGGAAAGTACTTGCTAGGATCCACTGCAGTAGGAGGTAGCTTTCCCATCTTTGCCTTCCTTCTATACTGAACTATTGCCTCCTGCCTGATCTCATGTTTTCTCCATTCAGCTTCAGAAAACCATTTGTTCCTGTCATGAGTGTTATCCTTGACAGCTTTCCAGGCAGTTAATATTATGTTTCTAGAGGTAGGGCTCCACTGTTCAAAGTCTGGCCTTTGTTATGCTTGTTCCCTAAACCTCTTCTTAGACAACCTTGTCTCTTCCTCTTTCTGCAATGCCTCTTGCATAGCTTCTGATATAGGCTGAACAACCTTTTCAATATGGACATTGTCCTTGCCCCCAGATGGGCTATACATGGTCTGTACCTCAGCATGAATCATCTCAAAATATGGAGGTGGATAAATGACCTGAGCTACTTCTGGTTGCTCACATCCAAGATATGTAGGGTGAATGCCAGATTCAGCAACATTGTCATCATCACAAAGTGGAGGATAGCCCAGTGTAGCTCTGATGGAATTAGATATCCATTTGGCATGATCAGAGCTAGCTTTGACTAAAACTCTCTCCCCCTTTATGACTTCTCTAGCCATATGATCTCTGACATCATCCTTTTGAAATCTGATTTGACTATCCAAGTATCTGATGCCATCTTTAAATAATGGTTTGAGCTTTTGAAGTTGTTCAGATATGGCTTTCTGGGAGGCTTGGATAGCAGTCTGAACAGCAGAGATTTCTTCTTGAAAGACTTTATCAAATTCAGCTTTAGCAGCATTAGAAGTAGAGGGTTCAACAGCCTTGTTCTTTAATTCAGTGACAATAGCATTATGTGAAACAGTTAAATTGTCATTCATTCTTAGCTGATTTTCAAGCACATACCCTTGCTTCAATGCTATGTCATCCACCTGTGCCTTGATCTTTTCCTGGTGTGTTGCCAAGTACACCACTGCATTGCCACCCTTATGGAAGCATTCTGTCATTTCTTTCTTGTTAAGGTTCATTTCAAACCTTATAGACTTGATATCCTGGGCTAGATCAAACTGGAGTGACTTTTGCCCTTCATCTACATATTTCTCTATGGCCTGCCTTTGCTCATCCAACTTGATTTGCATTGCCACCATCAGTGCACTATAATCAATGGCTGGGGCTTGTTGAATTATAGGCTGTGGTGCAACTGTTTGGAGAGCCTTCTTATAACTCTGGCTTCTTCTCCTGAAGACATAAAGTCTCTTTTTCTTTGCCCTAGTATCCTCCTCATCTTCATACTCTGAGGAGCTGGCTATGTCAACCCTTTCCTTAGGGCTTGAAGGCTTTTCAGCTTGCACATCTGGAGCTATCTCAGTTTCTTGCCTTATAGGCTCTTCCAGAACTTGTACCTTCTCCCCCTCAACAGCAGCATCATCAGTTTCCTTATCAAAATCTGCTTGATCCAGATTTAGGAACAAGTCTTCCATTGTGTATTCTTGTGGAGACTGTGCAGGAGAAATTCTTTGTTCTTCAACCACTGGAACAGGAATTACTTCTTGTACAGCAGATGTGTCTTCTCTAACAGCATCTGGTTCTTGAGTATCCAGCTGAGTTTGCTGATGAATATCAGACAAATCAGCATCTTCTATAAGAAATTCTAAAGTATTTAGGTCAGTGAGTACCTCTAGTATGATGGTGGTGGCTTGTTCACTTTCCAGTGTAGAGGGTTCATCTACAACTGTAGGCTCCCCCTGGCTTTGATCCTTGTGGATGGGGCTAGCTTGAGGTAGCTCCCCCTGGATCTCAGCACCAACTTGAGGAGCAGGAGTCTTTTCAGCAGGCTCTTCCTCATTGTCATCTGGAGTGAAGACAACCTGTTCTTCACTACCAGAACTGCTAGTAGACTCTTGTGCTACTGGAACTGTCTTCCTTTTCTTCTTTGGAGGAGTGTCTTTCTCAACAACTGGTTTCTCAGGGGTTGGCATCTCTTTAGTCAACACCCTATCCCATCTAGAAAAGATCCTCAGATCCATCTTCCTCATGTGATTTATCTTGCTTCCAGCAGCAGTACTCATTACCTCTGGTATCACACCAGCTAGGTATAGACTAATGATTCTGCCCAGGTTGGGCTTCTTCAGACTTTCCTTGATTTTCTCAAATACTATAACTGACCAATTAGTTTTTAAAGTGAAGATAATCCTGGTCATTATTCCAAACATATAGGCAGACACTCTGTCATGCCCTCCTGTCTTGCTGAGTAACACTTTTCCAACTATCTCAGAAAGAAACTTTCCTTGATTGTTCATTCCCTTCCTGGTGAAAACAGAACCTATCTTCATCTTGGAGTCAAGTCCACACTAGGTTAGAGCTTCCCTGGTCTTTGAAGCTGTAACCTCATCTTCTTCTTGAGTTCTTGATAGCTGGAGAATCTTCCTCAGACTTTTAGGAGATACCTTAACCCTTGCACCATGAACTCTGGATTTGATTTTGTATCCAGATTCATCCACCTTGGCTCCATTGAGGAATTCAAGAACCTCCTTCTTTCATATCTTAGTAGGTTCGGAAACTAAGTATTCTAGTCCAGAATCGGTGACTAGGGTTACGACTGACTTGATTTCTTGATCTGCATCGTCGAAAGCGCCGCGCACTAGCTCATATCCTTAGTTAATGTTCTCCTCAAGCTTAGGTGTCATTAGGGTTTGTAGAATTTGTCTTGAGAGAAGAAAGGTGTCGACACAGAAGTTTGAGTCTCGAAACTTTGAAAGCGTGTCGACAAACAAAGACAGAACCCTATTTATACCTTTCTGATTTTGAAGATGAACAGGCGGGACAGATAACTTAAAATGTGTCGACACTGGCAATAAGTGTCGACACTGACTTATAATGTCTCGACACACATGTGTCGACACAAGTTTAGTCAACAGATTTTATGTGTCGACACGTGGTTATGTGTCGATACAACATAACTCGACACATTGTCGAGACTTTACTTAGAAAATTCTGAGTAAAACTTAAGTGTCGACACCACTTTGGATGTGTCGACACCTACTTGACATGTGTCGACAAAAACATTCTGAAGTGTCGACACCAACTTCCTAGATGTGTCGACACCTTTTTCCTGAAGTGTCGACACCACTATTCTCTGTCGACATAGACTTGTCTATGTGTCGACACCTTTTTACTTAGGCATTTTCAATTCTGTAAACTTACTCTAAGTCTATCATTCCTATTTCAATTTTGAATCTAGTGAACTTAGCTTCTTCTAGGGGCTTAGTAAACATATCAGCTATTTGATTATCAGTTTTAATATATTCAAGTAAAATATCTTCTCTTTCTACATGCTCCCTAAGAAAATGATATTTAATTTCAATATGTTTAGTTTTACAATGAGATACAGGGTTATTAGCTATTGAAATAGCACTTGTAGAATCACAGAAAAGTGGAGTTCTACTTACCTGAAATCCATAGTCCTCTAGCTGATGTTGAATCCACAGAAGTTGAGCACAGCAACTTCCTGCAGCCACATACTCTGACTCTGCTGTGGAGATAGCCACACTGGTTTGCTTCTTGCTACTCCATGAAATTAGTCTCCCACCTAGGAATTGACAGGTTCCAGTAGTGCTCTTTCTATCCTCTTTGCATCCTGCAAAGTCTGCATCTGAATAACCTGTTAGATCAAAATCTCCATTCCTAGGGTACCAGAGGCCTAGATAGGGAGTGCCCTTAAGATATCTCAATATTCTTTTGACTGCTGTCAAATGAGACTCTTTAGGGAAGGCTTGATACCTTGCACAAACACATGTAGCATACATGATGTCAGGTCTACTAGTAGTCAAGTATAATAGGGAGCCAACTATCCCTCTATACAAGATTTCATCTACAGGTTTCCCTGCATCATCCTTGCTGAGAGACATACTTGACCCCATAGGAGTCTTCATGGTGCTGGATGAATCCATACTATACTTCCTTATGAGTTCTAGGGTGAACTTGGACTGACATATGGATAAACCACTCTCAGTCTGTTTAACTTGGAGACCCAAGAAAAACTTCAGCTCTCCCATACTACTCATCTCAAACTGACCTTGCATAAGTTTTGCAAACTTTTTGCATAGGCTGCTTTCAGTAGACCCAAATATAATGTCATCTACATATATTTGGACTAGTATGACTTTGCCTCTAGATTCCCTAAGGAATAGAGTCTTATCTATTTTCCCCCTTGAGAACTTGTTCTCAATGAGGAAACTAGATAGGATTTCATACCAAGCCCTAGGGGCTTGCTTTAACACATATAAAGCTTTCCTAAGTCTATAGACATGATGAGGTAGAGTTGGATCAACAAAACCTGAAGGCTGTTCCACATAGACTTCTTCCTTAAGATTACCATTCAGGAATGCTGACTTGACATCCATTTGGTAAACCTTGAATCCTTGATAGGTTGCATAGGCCAAGAACATCCTTATGGCTTCCAGTCTGGCTACTGGAGCAAAGCTTTGATCAAAATTAATACCTTCTTCTTGCTTATATCCTTTAGCAACCAGTCTAGTTTTATTCTTAATGATGACCCCTTGTTCATCCATCTTATTCCTGTAGATCCACTTAGTTCCTATTATATTGTGGTCTTTAGGTTTAGGAACAAGTTCCCAAACCTTGCACCTCTTGAACTGATTAAGCTCTTCTTGCATTGCTTCAGTCCATTGTGGATCTTGTATTGCTTCTTCAAACTTCTTAGGATCAACTTGAGACAGAAAGCTGGAGTAGATTGCTGCATTTAGGTTTCTTCTCCTGGTTTGTACTCCTTGTCTTGGATCTCCAATAATCTGCTCTATTGGGCCTGTTGGCTGGAGGCATCCTAATTTCTGGTTGAACCTCTTCAGCATCTCCATCATGCTGTACTCCTTGTATTTCTTCAGCCATTGACACATGTAATTCTCCCCCTGGACAACAGCTACTGTCTTCTACTTGCTGTCTTGCAGCAGGTACTTCTTCTATAGTAAGCTTGTCCATCTTCTTTGTTAAACCTGTGGGGCTGCATACACTACTAGACAACTCATTATTAATAAGTTTAGTCTCATCAAAAACTACATGCACAGATTCTTCTACAACTTGTGTAGTCAAGTTGTAGACTCTATAAGCCTTACTATTATTGCTGTACCCAACAAAAATTCCCTCTTGGGACTTGGCAGCAAACTTAGTCAAGTAAGACTTCCCATTGTTAAGTATGAAGCATTTCCAACCAAAGATCTTGAAGTAGGATAGGTTTGGTTTCCTGCCTTTCACAACTTCATAGGGGGTCTTGTTAAGCCTTTTAGTGATGGTAGCCCTATTTATTACATGGCATGCAGTGTTGACTGCTTCAGCCCAGAAATACTCTGGCAGTGATATATCACTTAGTAGGGTCCTACCATCCTCTATCAAGGTTCTATTTTTCCTCTCAGCAATGCCATTTTGCTGAGGTGTTCTAGGTGAAGAGAATTCTTGAAATATCCCAAATTCTTCACATAGTTTTGTCATGCTATCAGACTGAAATTCAGTACCATGGTCACTTCTAATCTTGACCACTGTACTGTTTAGTTCATTCTGAATTTGCTTGACAAAGCTATGGAAGACACTAGGTGTTTCAGATTTCTGTCTTAAGAAGAACACCCAGGAAAACCTTGAGTAGTCATCTACAACTACAAGGGTATAGACCTTCCTACCTAAGCTGTGAACTGGCATTGGACCAAAGAGATCCAAGTGCAATAGGTATAAACATCTCACAGCATCTTTGTTCTCTATGCTTCTAAAGGTGGATTTAGTCTGCTTGCCCTTTTGACAAGCTGAGCAAATACCATCTTTAACACACTTAACTTGAGGACCATTCCTCACTAAATCTTTGCTAAAGAGTTTGCTAATAGTCTTGTAGTTAAGATGAGCTAGCCTCTTATGCCATTTGACATAATGAGTGACTGTCTCATCAGCTACAAGACAAATTGGAGAACCATTGTTCTCAACCATAATGTCTAGGCAGTAGACATTCCTCTTCCAATAACCTGTCAAAATGATCTCTTGATCACTTGACCTCTTGATATGACAACCATTTTTAACAAATGAGATGTCATACCCTACATCACTTAATTGACTTATACTTATTAGGTTGTGTTTCAACCCTTTAATATAAGCCACTTGAGTAATGGTAACCAAGTTGCTAGAAATGTTACCAAATCCTTTGATGATTCCTTTTTCAGAACCACCAAAGGTGACTTTTGGACCATCTTTTATTGGTATGTTGTCCTTTAGTAATCCTCTAGTTCCAGTCATATGTCTGGAACATCCACTGTCCAAGTACCATGTTGGGGTATGGCCACTTGGACTCACCTGCAAAACAGATTACTGAACCTTAGAACCCAAAGAATTCTTGGGTCCTTGGTACTTGTTAGTTTGCAATCTGACAAAGCTACCTACTGGCTTTCCAACAGGTAGTTTGGTAGTCACTTTGGCACTAGCATTGTGCCAACAGTCCACTGCAAAATGGCCAACTTTGCCACAGCACCAGCATTAAAATTTATTGTACCTTTGCTTAGGTACTGTCTTTGCTGTCTTATCTACAGCTGACTTGTTGAATGTTGGGGCTTTGCCCTTGGACTTGGGCTTGGACTGCTCAGTCCTTGCAGGTCTAATAAAGCCCAGTCCAGCCTTGCCTTTATGATGAACAAATTCTTCAATTAAAGGTAGCACTGACTTAGGTTTAGAAAACTTAGCAACAAGCTCTCTCTCTTTCTGAAGATTGATCTCCAGACTCTTGATTTGATCATTTTTAAATGATATAGTACCCATTTGAATCACTGTTATGTGCTTCAACCTGGCTATCTCATTCAATTTTTGATCAAAAGACTTCTCAAAATCTGTTGCTGCAGCTTTAAGATCAGCAATTTCCTTTGCCTGACTTTTGGCTAGGGACTTGCTTTTCTTGTAAGCTTGCAACAGCACTTTATATTCATCTATAAGCTGATGAATATCATCCTCAGACTCAGATACACTTCCATCACTTGATGAAGATGAATCTGATTCTGTACTAGAACAAGAAACTGAACTTAGAGATTAACATTGTACCTTACTGGGTCCTGGCTGTTCCAGGATTTTGTCTTGCTCTGTCAAAGCCATTAGCCCTTGGCATTGAAAGTCTTCTTGTTCATAAATAGACTCCATTATCTGCATGAATTCTTCTTCTTCTTCTTCAGCAAACAGCCCTATGTATGCCTCAGCATCAAACTCAGTTTCTGAAGAGATATCTGATAGAGTCTTCTCTTTCTTGGCAACAAAAGACTTTTCTTTCTTGCCTTTGGAATAAGTCTTTTTCCTGTCACTAGATTCTTTCCTCTTTTCAGGACAGTCTGCAATAACATGGCCTTGTCTATTGCAGCAATAACACACTATCTTAGAACTAGTTGCCTTGCTAGATTTTGTCCTCTTTCTGTCCTTCTTTGAATCCTTTTTATCCTGATAAGAAGCTTCTTTTCCTTTTGAAGTAGTGGGCTTTGTCCTCCACTGTTTCTTCTTCAAGAATTTCTGAAAGTGTCTAGTGAAGGCAGCAAAGTCTTCATCACTTTCACTGCTTTCAGACTTGGTGCTGACTGACTCATCTGTCTCTGATTCAACTACCTTTGGAGGTGGAGTTGGTGACTTATTCCTGCACTTCCTGGAGGCTTCTGTCTTGAAGGCAACTATTCTTTCCTTGTGCTCAGTTCTTGTTGATTTCTCCTCCTCTTTCCTCACTGTCAACTGCATCTCATATGACAACAATTTGCCAAACAGTGTAGGTGGAGGAATTTCTCCCAACTTAGCCATTTCTCTAATGGCACAGATCTTTGTGTCCCAATCTTTGGTTTGGGACCTTAGGAACTTGTCTTTTAGTTCATAGTTACTAAACTCTCTTCCATAAGACATGTGTTCATTTACTATTCTGTAGAACTTCTTATAGCACTCAGTTATGCTATCACCTTTTCCTTGTCTAAAACTCTCATACTCCTGATTTAGCAAGGATTTTCTATCTTGTCTAAATTCTTCAGATCCTTCCATATACATTATAAGAGTGTCCCACATCTCTTTGACTGTCTTACAGTGTATAAGATTCTGAAATGTTGCATCATCTATGACACTCACTATAATGTTTTGTGCCCTCTTGTCCATGGTAGCTAGGACAATCTCATCCTTAGTCATTTCAGAGAAATTCTTTGGGGTTCTCTGATTTGCATCTAGAACAGATATCTTCATGGGCACATATGACCCCTCTTTTACTGTGATGTAGATCCTACGGTCTGCGGCCTCCATAAACAGCCTTACCCTTTCCTTCCAGATCCGAAAGTTCTCTTTTCTGCATATGGGCAATTTCATGGAACCCAATTCCTTGTGATTGTCAGAGGAACCCATGTTTCTTGATTTTCTTGAATCTGTACTTTTCCTTAGACTGAATCTGCCAAACAGGATCTCCTCAGACTGTTAGTCCTTTTTGAGTAACCTCCCTCTGATACCAATTGAAAGATATGGTACCTAAACACCTAGAGGGGGGAGGTGAATAGGTGACCTAATCCTTTTTGAACTTTAATGGCAGCAAACAGTTAATATCACAGATTTCTAACTATTTTATCACAGCAAACACACAGCATACACAACAACAATCACAGCACAGCAGACACAGAGTTTTATAGTGGTTCCCCAAGCTATGGGTACATCCACTTTCCCCCTTCGCCTATCTAGCAGTGTACTAGATTCGGCCAAACTCCTCCACTGTCTCAGAACCCAAATTGGTTCCTACACCTCAGGCCCAAGGCCCTACAACTCAGCTTTATCCCAAAGCCTACACTCAACCACAAAGGCCTACACTCAGCCAATCAAGGCCTACACTCAGCCAACAAGTCCTACACTCATCCAACAAGGCCTACATTCAGAGATTTCAATCTCCTACACTCAGGCTCTCAAGCCCTACCCTCAGCCTTTATAAATACAGGCTTACAATTCACTCAGATCCAAAGGATCCTACAAGTTAAAATGATTTTACAAATATTAACTCTACAACTCAGAAACAAGAGAGGGGAGTTGAGAGTTTCTTGATGAGTTCTTGGAAGAACTCAGCTGGATTCAATCTGACTTAGCTTTCTTCAAAGCTTCTTGAGTAGAACTGAATAAGAATGAATCCTCCTGCAGTTGATCCTTGATCTCTGCTTCTTAAGATCCAGAAAATCTCTGAACCCTTCTTCTCAGCCTAGTTCCAAAGGCTGATTTCTTGGATGGAGCCCTCTCTCTCCAACTTCTTAGATCTGTACTTGGACAGCTAGATCTTCTTGATTTGATACTATGTGTACCACTTTAATAACTATTGAACAATAATCTGAACAACAGTTTCTGTAAACTGTATGAGCCTATTTATAGGCCTTCTTCATGGTAATCGGCTGGTCCGGTTCATAACTGTCTTCTGACATCTCTGACAGGTGCTGTAAACCGGCTGGAACGGCAGCTGTCAAGTCATCCAGTCAGTTCTTGAAAATCTCTAACTGTCTGAAAGTGTCGAGACTTTCTGTCTTTGAGTGTCGACACTTATAGACCAAGTGTCGACACCAGTTGTGTAAGTGTTGACACTAGTCTACAAGGTGTCGACACAACTCCTTGTAAGTCTCGACACAGTTTCTTCTGCATGTGTCGACACTGAAATTGAGTGTCGACACAAGTACTTGATCTTCTGTAACTTGCTGAATTCTTCTAAGTGTCGACACATCTCTTTTGTGTCGACACAATTTCTTGTGTTGAATCTGTTAAGTGTCGACACTGCTTCTTGGTGTCAACACATAGTCTTCTATGTTGATACTTGCTGAGTGTCGACACAACTCCTTGTGTCGACACTTGATTCTTCTGTTGAGACTTCAGCTGAGTGTCGACACATTCCCTTAGTGTCGACACTTGTACTTAGAATAATTTGACGATCTTGCTGTTCTTTGCTAAGTGTCGACACAGCTTCATGTGTCGACACTTTCTTCAAGTGTAGAGTCTTCAGCTGAGTGTCGACACATTGTTCTTGGTGTCGACACTTACTTCATGTGCTGACTCTTCTGTTGAGTGTCGACATATTGTTCTTGGTGTCGACACTTTAACTTAGTCTCTGCTGACTTTTGCTGAGTGTCGACACAGCTCCAAGTGTCGACACTTTCTGGTGTAGACACAGCTTCATTGGGTGTCGACACATCTTCTTGTGTCGACACAGCTTCTCTGCACTTTTCTTCACTGAGTGTCGACACAGCTCCTTGTGTCGGCACTTTGTGTCTGGTGTCGACTCTGCATCCCAGGTGTCGACACAATGACTCCAAGTGTCGACACTGCTTGTCTGGGTGTCGACACAAGTCTTCTTAAGTGTCGACACTTTCCCTCTGGGTGTCGACACATGGACTTAGAAACTTTTTGCTTCAGTCCAGTAATTACTTAACCTGCACAAGTAAACTCAACATACATCAAATACATTATGATGTATATCATTGAGTTGGGTGAGGTTTCTTCAAATCAGGTACATTTAACCAATGTACCCAATAGATATTCACGCTCAAAGGAGCGAAAATGGCGGACTGGATCCCTGGGCGAATGAGACCTGCAGCTTAAATAGAGAAGTCAGAAATAATGGTCATGCATGGTTTGGTGCAGGACCGTGCGTTAACTGTGTGATATTAGATTCCAGAACAAGCTTGCAGAAGAAGAAGCGTTGACCCGTATGTTTCCTTCGCGCACGAACGCTTCCGCCCGTGCGTGAAGGAAATGCACAGGTAACCACAAAAAGCAGAAATTTCCAGCAAGCAGGTGGAACCGTGCATTTTACTCATGCACGGGCACTTCTGCCAATGCCTGAACAAATAACGTGATTAACCATAGATCATAATAAATCAAGGCAGCCACAGGAAAACCTTGCGTTTCCTTCGCGCACGGTTTCGAAGAAACCGTGCGTTAACTGTAACACACCCATCTGTCGCATGGCATATAACAGAAGGTCCAGCTGGAACCCGACGCCATATACCCCAGACAGTCGTAAGGATTACCAAATGAATAATCAAACCAACCAATTAAGACTACTCGTCCTAATCACAGAGCATTCTAGCGGAAGTTTTTAAAGTTGAAAGAACCCAAACTTAAATCCATCAAATATGAATGTCCACAGCTACAACTATAGGAATGAAACCCCAAATACACTGAAACGGGTACATGGCCTTATGACCTTACAAATGTTCATAAAATATAACATGTCTTACATACATCGGCTCGCAGGCCGGCCACACATGATAAATGTAAAAACAACTATTCTACGGCCTTCTAGGGCCAACACAGCAACATGGGCTCCAGCCCGCTATTTGGCGCTCGGCTCCATAGCACCTGCAAGCACATACCACCGCATGGTGGCAAACAAGGCAACGGTCAGCTAAAAGCCGACCAAATTATAACGACCCCGCCCCTTACTCGGGACGGCGGTGCTCTTTCCCTGCATAGCATTAGTCCTATAAAATAATATAGTGCAATTATAATTCGCCACAGGTGTAGGCTCGCACGGCCAAACACCCCGTGCACTCAGGGCACATTCATGGTGAACCTTGATAAATCAGTGCATTCACCACCACCCCCAGGATGGCAATAACATGTGAGCATTTAGCCTATCTGACCACCATCTAAGGCTCCGACTATTTCTACGGCCAGTGCCCGTCTTCGGATTTCTCGCACCGTACCACATTGCCTAGGTCCAATTCCACTTGCCCGTTGCTCACGCCGCATATACAATTTAAGTCCTACGTGCGGGCCAAGATTCTCTCGGATCCCAAATTTTCCAAAACAATCTCATAACCCAGTTATGATCAAGGCCGGTTCCCAGACCGCCAAGTTAGCAGAACAAGTTTCCGCTCAGTTTTCTGGGTGCGCCTTGAAGCTAACCTCCAAGGATCCCTGCTGCAATCTACCGCGTAGAAACCCGAAAAACCCAAAGCACGAAGTCTTCTCCGGCAAAACATATCAAATGCAACATCACCGATCCAGACAAAACACGTCCGGGTAGGCTTCACACACAATGCCTATGCCCGTACTTACGATTCCGGGCTCTATATGCAACACAAGGGGGACTATTCACATCAACCCCAAGGAACACCACGCACTCGCCGCACACTCGCGGGAGCGGGGTTCCCTATGCAAAAGAAAGAGCTTCAAATGCTCAAGTTGAGAATCGTTACCCTTGTAGTCTGTTTCGGTGCCATGGAAAAACTACGTGGTTAGAACTCTTTGCAATGACCTTCCCTCCACGGATCCGCTCTCCAATTTCGAAACGGTGCTCCGATGCTCCGCCGGCGGCCGAAAACCTCCTTCTTCTTCCTCTTCTCTCTCACTTTGGAAAGAGAAATCTTTGGAGAGAAAATGAGGAATTAACCCCCTAATACCGGCCTTAAGAGAGCAGGATTTCATCTGGGCCGTCATATCTTAATTAAAGAAAACGGACCGCTCGGATCTGCACAAAATTCCCCAGACCTGGGCCGAACACGGCTTGGCATACGGCCGTGTCCCAGGCCGTGTGCCTCGATCCAGGCACGATCGTCGAACTGAGAAACGCACACGGGCCAAGACACGCCCTTGTCTGACCTGACACGCTCGTGTCGGGTTCCTCGACACGCCCGTGTTCGTGGGCGTGTCACGCATAACTGCCACGACAACGGACACGACCCATCAGGACACGGGTAGGGACACGGGTTGGCACACGCCTGTGTAGGATGACACGCCCGTGTCATCCGGCCGTGTTCCTGGCCGTGTCCTTCTCGGGTTGAAAACGACCAAAAATCACCAGCCAGACACGGCCTTGGACACGCCCGTGTCCTAGGCCGTGTACCCCCTAAAAGCACCAAAACCCCTTTTTCGCGACAGACTCGCACACAACGTTCGGGGCGTTACAAATCTCCCCTATTTAAGGAATTTCGTCCCGAAATTAAACAAAGGTACACAAAAGCTAAATGATACCTGAGTGGAATAACTCGGGGTATTCTTCCAACATAGCTTGCTCTCGCTCCCAAGAAAGCTCCTCACGTCCGCAATTATCCCAACGGACTTTTACCATTCGGATCTCCTTGTTGCGGAGTTGTTTGACTGCAACATCGTCAATTAGTACAGGCCTGACCCTTGTTGCTAACTCATGATCAACCGGTACCTGATTGTCCGCAACGATCTGCGAAGGCTCTTGCACTGCCTTACGCAACACCGATACGTGGAACACGTCATGCAGCCCACTCAAGTCCGTCGACAGCTTTAATCTATACGCCGCCTCGCCAACACGCTCCAGGATTTCAAATGGTCCAAGGTATCTCGGACTCAGCTTCTTCAAGCGTCGAACCCGCGATACACCCTTGAACGGCTTGATTTTTAGATATACCATGTCGCCAACGTTGAACTCCACATTTCTATGTTTGGTATTATAATACTTTGACTGTCTATCCTGAGCAATCTTCAGCCTCTCCTGAATTGTTCGTATCATTGAAGTGGCGTCTTCCATCGCTTGACGTTTATACAACTTCGATTCGCCTGCCTCCAACCAAGACAACGACGTACGGCACTTCCTCCCGTACAAGGCTTCGAAAGGCGCCATTCCAATGCTTGCCTGAAAACTATTGTTGTATGCAAACTCCACCATGTACAAGTGATCCTCCCAATTCTTCCCGAAATATAGGACGCACATGCGAAGCATGTCCTCCATAGTCCTGTTGACTCTCTCGGTTTGGCCATCTGTCTGCGGGTGAAAGGTTGTGCTGAACTTTAGCTTAGTACCCAACAGACCATGCACCGACTTCCAATCATTTGACGTGAAGCGTCCATCTCGATCACTAACAATACTACGAGGCACACCATGCAACCGTACAATATTATCCACGTAGAGTTTGGCTAACTTTTCCACTGGATCCTCCTTTCTGACTGGGATAAAGTGCGACACTTTTGTCAATCTATCTACGATCACCCAAATGACGTCGTTTCCCTTCTGCGACTTCGGCAAACCGTGCACAAAATCCATAGATATGTCGTCAAACTTCCATTCTGGGATAGGAAGGGGTTTCAAGAATCCCCCGGGCTTCTGACACTCCGCTTTCACCAATGCACAAGTACTACACTTGGCCACATAAAGTGCCACATCCTTCTTCAAACCCGGCCACCAGAATAATTTCTTCATGTCTCTATACATTTTCGTGCTTTCCGGGTGGATTGAGTACTTGGTATGATGAGCCTCATACATCAACTCCTCCCGAATATTATCCGCACTAGGAACGCATAGACGACTGTTCTTCCTTAGCAGCCCATCTTCAACCACAAACTGGGAATTTGACCCATCCAAAGTTTCATCCAAGATCTGCTTCATGCTGCTATCCTGAACCAAAGCCCGCCGAACTCTATCCACTAGGTCACACTTCACCTCCGTCCAAAACAGTTTCGCCTCGGCACTAGACTGCTTATCGACGCAAGATATCTCCAATGCCTCCAACTCTTGGACCAATCTCTCATCATGTACTGATAACCAGTTAGCTTGTGCGGGAATCTTACGACTCAACGCATCCGCCACTGCATTTCCCTTCCCAGGCACATAGTGTATCTTGAAGGTGTAGTCCCCTAAGAACTCCATCCACCTCCGCTGCCTCATGTTCAGATCCTTTTGGTCCAACAGGTACTTCAAACTCTTATGATCGGTGTAAATATCGACCTTCACACCGTACAAATAGTGCCTCCAAAGCTTTAGAGCAAATATCACGGCCGCTAACTCTAAGTCGTGGACCGGATAATTCCTCTCGTTAACCTTCAGTTGTCGTGAACCATAAGCTATCACTCTCCCATGTTGTAGCAGCACACAGCCCAAACCACTGCCCGAAGCATCACTATAGATCTCGAACACTTCGGTTCCACTTGGCGAACATAAAATATGCGTCGTGGTCAACCGCCTCTTCAACTCTTCAAAAGCCTGTTCGCACTCCGGAGACCACACAAACTTTTGATCCTTTCTTGTCAACGTCGTGAGTGGTAGTGCTATCCACGAGAAGTTCTCTACGAAGCGCCTGTAGTAGCCAGCAAGCCCCAGAAAACTCCGGACTTCTGCCACCGTAGTCAATGTAGGCCACTCCCGTATCGTCACTATCTTCGTCGGATCTATAACTATTCCTTCTCCACTGACAACATGACCAAGGAACGCTATCGAGGATAACCAGAATTCACACTTGGAGAACTTTGCATACAACTGACTTTTCCTCAATGTCTCCAACACCATGTGTAAATGCTTGTAGTGATCCTCCTCGCACCGCGAATACACCAGAATATCATCGATGAATACTATCACGAAATGATCCAGGTATTCTCTGAACGTCCTATTCATCAGATCCATAAACACGGATGGCGCATTTGTCAACCCAAATGGCATAACCGTGAACTCGTAATGCCCAAACCGCGTACTGAATGCTGTCTTTGGAATGTCGCACTCCCTTATCCTCAACTGATAGTAACTGGACTTCAAATCTAACTTTGAATATACAGTTGATCCAAGCAACTGATCAAATAGATCGTCAATCCTCGGGATTGGATATTTGTTCTTCTCTGTAAGTTTGTTCAATTCCCAATAATCGATACAAAGCCGCAAGCTCCCATCTTTCTTCTTGACAAAGAGAACTGGTGCGCTCCAAGGCGATGAACTTGGACGCACATAACCTTGCTCTAGCAACTCCCGCAGTTGCACCTTCAGTTCTGCCATTTCTCTTGGGGCTATCCGATAGGGGGAGCGTGACACCGGTTTGGCACCCGGTACCAGCTCTATCGTAAAGTATATCTCCCGTTGAAGAGGGGCTCCTGGGAGATCATCTGGAAACACATCAGGATACTCGGACACAATTGGGATGCTGTCCAAACTAGGCTTAGGCGTCGAAGTCTGTACTAGGGTGACATACAGTTGTGCCCCAGACCGAACTGCCTTCAACCCCTGAAGGGCCGACATCAGAACTTTCCCTGACCACTTCATGCCCGCAAAAGTAGTCTCTTGATCAGTGTCCAGACCCAACTTGACTTATTTACGGTTGCAATCAATACATGTACTTTGCTCTAAGAGCCAATCCATACCGAAGATTACGTCGAACTCCACTAATGGTAGAATCAACGCCCGCAAATCAAACTCTCGGTCTCCAATCCGAATCTTCACAACACAGATCCTATCCACACGCATGGAGCACCCATTAGGCATCAACACATCCAACTTGTTTTCTGCCATCGAGAACGGAACTCCAATGCACGATATGAATTTTTCAGACAAGAAGGAATGTGATGCTCCCGTATCAAAAAGGGCTCTTGCCGGAAACCCAAAGATTAACACAAAGCCTAGCATTAACAAACGTAAGCTTACAAATACAAAGGTGACAACTATAAAAGTTAACCCACTGTAATTTAACTCATACCTGTCACCACGTCCGCTTGCTTTATGGCCTCCTGCAGACCAAGGTTGTAGACTCTAGGATGGGCTGGAGCATGATGGGATGCGGTTGACTCCACTGCCTTCCCTTTCTCCTCATAAGTCGCTCCAGGTCTCCTCTCGGACTTTGAACGTCCGCTCCAACACTCCCGAGCAAAATGCCCCGTCTTCCCGCAGTTATAGCAAGCTCCGGGGACTCGACTTGGAGTTGCCACCGACGCATCAGCCGAAGGGGCTGAGTTCGAAGTCCTCTGATTCTTGTTCCACCTGCGGAAACTTGACTTGTTATGTGGCACCTTGAACTCGGTCTTCCTTTCTCCTGGGTCCTTCTTCTCTTGAACTTTCTTCGCAACCTTTTCCAACGATCGGGCCGAATTGACCAAGGCTAGGAAGCCCTGCGCCTTAGGCCCAGCAAGGAGTAACTGTAAATCGCCGCGAAGACCCTCATAGAATCGGTTGGCCTTCCTCTCTTCTTCTGTAAACATAGCACCAGCATAGCGTCCTAACCGTGTGAACTCATGCAGATATTCGTCCACGCTTCTGGATCCTTGAGTCAACCCAAGAAACTGATTCTCCATCTCCAACTTCTGAGCAGAGGGTACAAATCTGGCTAGGAACAATCTTGAAAATTCTTCCATCGGCACATCCGCAAGTTGCCTCTCCACTAGAAGATGAAACTCCATCTCGTCCCACCACAGCCTCGCTTCACCTTCCAAAAGAAAAGTCGCTATGGTGGTCTTCTGCCACTCCTCAGTTATTGTGGCCGTCAAGACCCTCTTAATGGAAGAGAGCCAGCCCTCAGCCTGAGTTGGCGTTCCAAACCCATTAAACCTCGGAGGATTAAAGCACATCACATGCTTTAGCTGCCTCTCCATAGTTCTCCTCGGCTCTACTAACTCAACTGCTGCGCGTTCCACCACTCTCGGCTTTGCCGCCCTAACCGGTTCTTGCTCATTCGCCGGAGGTGCGTGATGCATTTGCCCTGCAGGTTGGGCATTTATCATTGCGAACACGGCTTCAGCCACCATCCTGATGGTTTCCGCTGAAGGAGGTGTAGCTGGCACGTCCCTTGGTGCACTACTTTCTGCTGATTGCGGATGCTCTAACTGACCAGCACCGCTCCCAGCTGCCTATAGTAGCAATGACACACGATTAGACGACAAACAAATTACTAAAAGCAATCATTGGAACACTCAGGTTCGACCAAACAAGTGTATTTTTTCATTCCTAATTGGACATTCATGGGTTCTTTTTGATGTTATAACGATGACGCACATGTATGCTCACCACCCCTTAAAAGAATTCGACCATGAATTCATTTAAGCTTGACCGTAACCTACCTCTGATACCAAATTGTAACACCCCCATCTGTCGCATGGCATATAACAGAAGGTCCAGCTGGAACCCGACGCCATATAACACAGACAGTCGGAAGGATTACCAAATGAATAATCAAACCAACCAATTAAGACTACTCGTCCTAATCACAGAGCATTCTAGCGGAAGTTTTTAAAGTTGAAAGAACCCAAACTTAAATCCATCAAATATGAATGTCCACAGCTACAACTATAGGAATGAAACCCCAAATACACTGAAACGGGTACATGGCCTTATGGCCTTACAAATGTTCATAAAATATAACATGTCTTACATACATCGGCTCGCAGGCCGGCCACACATGATAAATGTAAAAACAACTATTCTACGGCGTTCTAGGGCCAGCACAGCAACATGGGCTCCAGCCAGCTATTTGGCACACGGCTCCGCAGCACCTGCAAGCACATACCACTGCACGGTGGCAAACAAGGCAACGGTCAGCGAAAAGCCGACCAAATTATAACGACCCCGCCCCTTACTCGGGATGGCGGTGCTCTTTCCCTGCATAGCATTAGTCCCATAAAATAATATAGCGTAATTATAATTCGCCACAGGTGTAGGCTCGCACAGCCAAACACCCCGTGCACTCAGGGCACATTCATGGTGAACCCTGACAAATCAGTGCATTCACCACCACCCCCAGGATGGCAACAACATGTGAGCATTTAGCCTATCTGACCACTGTCTAAGGCTCCGACTATGCCTACGGCCAGTGCCCGTCTTCGGATTTCTCGCATCATACCACATAGCCTAGGTCCAATTCCACTTGCCCGTTGCTCAGCCGCATATAAAATTTAAGTCCTACGCGTGGGCCAAGCTTCTCTCGGATCCCAAATTTTCCAAAACAATCTCATAACCCAGTTATGATCAAGGCCGGTTCCCAGACCGCCCAGTTAGCAGAACACGTTTCCGCTCAGTCTTCTGGGTGCGCCTTGAAGCTAACCTCCAAGGATCCTTGCTGCAATCTACCACGTAGAAACCCGAAAAACCCAAAGTACGGAGTCTTCTCCGGCAAAACATATCAAATGCAACATCACCGATCCAGACAAAACACGTCCGGGTAGGCTTCACACACAATGTCTATGCCCGTACTTACGATTCCGGGCTCTATATGCAACACAAGGGGGACTATTCACATCAACCCCAAGGAAAACCACGCACTCGCCGCACACTCGCGGGAGCGGGGTTCCCTATGCAAAAGAAAGAGCTTCAAACGATCAAGTTGAGAATCGTTACCCTTGTAGTCCGTTTCGGCGCCATGGAAAAACTACGTGGTTAGAACTCTTCGCAATGACCTTCCCTCCACTGATCCGCTCTCCGATTTCGAAACGGTGCTCCGATGCTCCGCCGGCGGCCGGAAACTTCCTTCTTCTTCCTCTTCTCTCTCACTTTGGAAAGAGAAATCTTTGGAGAGAAAATGAGGAATTAACCCCCTAATACCGGCCTTAACAGAGCAGGATTTCATCTGGGCCTTCGGATCTTAATTAAAGAAAATGAACGGCTCAGATCTGCACAAAATTCCCCAGACCTGGGCCGAACACGGCTTGGCACACGGCCGTGTCCCAGGCCGTGTGCCTCGATCCAGGCACGATCGTCGAACTGAGAAACGCACACGGGCCAAGACACGCCCGTGTCTGACCTGACAGGCCCGTGTCGGGTTCCTCAACACGCCTGTGTTCGTGGGCGTGTCACGCATAACCGCCACGGCAACGGACACGACCCATCAGGACACGGGTAGGGACACGGGTTGGCACACGCCTGTGTCGGATGACACGCCCGTGTCATCCGGCCGTGTTCCTGGCCGTGTCCTTCTCGGGTTGAAAACGACCAAAAATCACCAGCCAGACACGGCCTTGGACACGCCCGTGTCCTAGGCCGTATACCCCCTAAAAGCACCAAAAACCCCTTTTTCGCGACCGACTCGCACACAACGTTCGGGACATTACATTCACCGTGTGTGAAGATCGTCGAGCTCAGCACGATGAAATTCGTCGAGCTCCACTCGACGCTTCTCCTGCTCAACAAAACGCTCGATTGGCAAAAAGTGTGCGCTAAGGAAACGCACGACTGTGCGTTTTTCATAAATCAGAATTCCTCTATTGGGGGAAAACACACTACCTGCACAACAAAAAATCATAACTGGGGCATAAGCTCCCAGCACTAAATATACAACAAAGAATAACCAAAGCAAAATGGGGAGTACCCCATTACATTCCCCTGACATCCCGGTGCAATTCGCAAACCAAAATGGGCTGAAACAGTGCACAATGGCTAAGTGATGTCCTAATCAAATATATGACAATTGCTACTGAAATAGTAGTGCACAAGCATGAAAATAAGCCTAGATGAGTCCGAAAAACCTTATATAAATCGGATCCATCACACCACCAAACTTAGAAAAATTGCTCGTCCCGAGCAAATCACCCCTAACGCGGACGAGTAAAATAGCATAGCTGGTCTATAACTGCTTAGCAGAGTACCATACGAAATCGCATGCTCAAGCTCTTAGGAATATCATAGGAGCTTCTAATTATGCACTAATAGCCTATATATTTCTAAAGGGGTATCAAAATATTATTACTACTCTTACTTTAGAATCGAGGGGAATCATTCAGTCACGCGCAAGGAGAAAACAGACAATCACTAAGTGGAGCATTGACAAAGCAAGGTATTGGGATAACCTCCAAAGGAATCCACCAATGTCGGTGACATATGCTTTCCAGTTCACACTCTCTCCACGGCAATAGTTTGACTCAAGCGCGAATCCGAAGGACTTGCAATATAATGTAGGATTAGGCGACGGTGGGCTATACATAGATAAACAAGACGGATACGCACACCCAAAATGAGACCGCACGAAAACAATAAAAACTATACTTAACGACAAAAACACGCAGCACACCACTAGACTTGGATTTTTAACGGTGCGTGCATGCCCATAACAATCACAATACAACCAACTTTCACAAACATAAACACACAACTCTACAATAATTTTTTTTCTTTTCCTTTCTTTTTTTTCTTTTCATTTATTATTTTTTTTCTTTTCCTTTAACCAAATAACCAAAACTAGCTGAAAACACGACAACACCACAAGCTGCACAAACACCCACATAAATGCCACACATAACAAATACAAACTATAATAAAACAAACCAAGCGAGCGATCATATTCAGGTGTGTGAGTAGGAAAGGATATATGGATTTGGTAGCGAGGCTTAGGGATATCAAAGGAAGGGACAGGCTCAACGGGGATAGCAATAGATAAACGTCGGGAATGGTACAAGGCTCAAACTAGACAAAGTGATGGCCTGCATCACCGCGTGCACTTGACTAACCATGTACCCATGCTTCGAGAGTAGCTATGGGCAAGTTATTAGCCACCGAGAAAGACAATCCTTCCTCCCAACTCGAGCAATACGAGGCTTACGATGTCGACACACATCCCTACGCTACCGTTTGATTCACACCGGATTCAAAGTAGACGAGTAGAATAAACAAGATTTACGCCAATAGAATGCTATGAGCATAAAAAGAATCTAATTTTACATGTAATCCTAAATGAGACGTGAGCACTCGATTAGGAGCACTACATGAGTCAACATTTTACTCTACCTCGCAATCCTAAGCCAGTGCCAAAATTTTCCAAATTGCACACTAGTGACGATAAAACTCACGACGTGCTCCTGTTCAAGCACGCGCTCCTGTTCAAGCACGCGCTCAAGTGTGGTGCAGTGGCATGCAATGCCTAACAATAACCGCAAATGAAAATTATTCTTCTAACATGATAGTGATTTAATGCACGTGTGTGAGTAACCATCATAAGTCTCCCCACAAGACTTAGCCTAAATATCCTAACAACACAATGTGATCGTGAAATGAAAAAGCAAGTTACGAGAAGGGGTTACCCAATGCACATAAATGATCACACCAGAAGATTGGCATTAATTTCTGTAGAAGGTCCTCGGCCCAATCAAACATCACTTGCAAAAGAAAATACCTCCAATCATAACAATCATATTATAGAACCAACAAAAACAAAATAATGAGCGGCCCCGGAGATCCTTCACTTTTCAGCTAAATGCTGACTTGTGATAGATCCCCGCCAATCACGCGAGATGAGGAAGAAGCGAAAGCTTTAGGGACCAGGGAAGATGAATCTCCCCTGCCCCTAGCCTCTTCCTTCTCGCGCCGGCGGGCAAAAACCAGCACCTTGCACTTTTGCAGTTCATTCCTTCGCAGTTCTACGGATGGAGATCGCCATGGTGGTACAACTACCTCATCCAATCCATAGGTATTTCCAACTTTTTCGTCCGAAGGAATCCTTTCCTCACCCGCGATGGGTGATAGATCAACCCAAGTGACCTGTTTTATAGTTTTACACAATCTTTTCGGCTCAATAAAAGATTTTAAATCTATTTTATGCACGCTCTCAATAGTCGTGCTCCGCTCATGTTTCTTCTCCTCTGAATCTTGTATCACTCCAAGCAACTCTGTATTCGTTTCTTCTTCAGCTATCATCAGCATACCTGTCTCAGCAATACTTGGCAAACCATCAGATAATAAAGCATTCGATTTAAACAATTCTTCAGGTTAATTTTGAATCATAGAGGGAAGTGATGGCGGTAAAGGCGAATCAACCTTGTATGCCAAGGTGATGCCACTATCATTAAATTGCAACGTTGCTTCGCTAGCTTTCAGGAATGCGACACCTAAGATAGGTTTTTAAGCATTCCCCATTGGTCCCAAAACCTGAAAGTCGGTGATCACAACAGCCCCGTTCATTATCACTTCCACTTCCTTAATCTCACCGTCGGACCTCACTACCGACCCATCGGCCAGAACGAGTGATTTCCGCACATTCGGCTCGATATTAAAATTAAATTTTCCAACATCTTGAAAAGCAAGAATGTTGTAAGAAGATCCAGAATCACATACGGCCACAATATCAATCTTATTTATCTCGCATTTTACGGCCACTTCATTTTCAGTACACTCATCCATCTCCCCAACGCATTTCGCATGCTCACGAGGATTTTCTTATGTGTTGCTCAGGAGGGCACCACGAGTGTCCTCAGAGAACACATGGGCTTGTTGACCCAGCTGCGTCACCTAGTTTGTCATGTTGGCCATGCTGAATTAGGCCATCTCCAAGTTCCTCATGTTGGAGTGGCCATGTTTGATTGGGTCATCTCCACAAACTTTTCCATCATTTCTTATAACGCACTCTTTCTAATCCCCTACGCATTCTGATTATAACCTGTTTGTCGCGGTCATGGCTGGCTGTTAGAAGCTTGTGAATCAAACTGATGTTGGCCTCCCTGCTACCTTTGACCGGGCGCATATTGGTTCCAGGTGAAATTCAAATAATTTCTCGCATTCGGGTTATAAGCATTGTTATAAGAAGCAGTGCAGTTTTGATTACTTATAAAATTTACATTCTCGTTAGCAGAAATACCTGAGAGATCAGAAAAAGCTTCACCAGTTGGGCACTCATATGTATGATTGTTGGGGTTTCCACAACCCTGTCATGAAATAGCCATCATCTCAAACAAAATTTTGGCACCTCTCGGTGCATTTCTTCCAGCAGTACAATACGTGCTATGAGAAGTAATGTCGCGAAGGAGTCGTAAAGCCTCGTTGGGAGTCATGTTCATGATAGTGCCTCCAGCCGCAGCGTCAATCAATCCCTGTAATTGGGCTTAACAGCAAAATAAAAGATTTCAACTAAATTCCACGGCTCACAGCCATACTGGGGGCATCTACGCTGCAGATCATCAAATCTCTCCCAGGCCACAGACAAAGTTTCCCGGTCCAGCTGTTGGAAAGTGGCTATCTCCCTTCGGGCATTAACTATTTTGTCCACCGGGTGGAATTTAGCTAGGAACTTCGTGGAAAGGGCCACCCACGTAGTTGCAGTCCCAGGAACAACAGTGTGGAGCCTGGTTTTTGCCTTTTCCCTCAGAGAAAATGGGAACAACCTTAGCTTCACCACTTCATCAGTAATACCGGCATAGCAGAAGGTGCCCCAAATCTCCGAGAATTCCGCCAGATGGAGCTACGGATCCTCACTTGTCAACCATGAAAACTGCGTGTTATTTATGATCATGTTGAGGATGGCAGGCTTTATCTTGAAGTGGTTGTTTACGATGGTCGTACCGAAGCCTGGGTAATCACTTCCTGCAGTAGGGGTCGTGAAGTCTCGCATTGTCCTAATGCGGGGTTGGACCACCTCCTGGTTCTCAACGACCAGTTCACCAAGGCTATTTCCTCCTTGGCCTAACTCTTCCATTTTATGTATACCTTCAGCAGCAGCAGCACGCCAGCGAGCTGACCTCGCTCGCTCGTTTTCAAGATCTACACCAAGATCTTCCTCTATATTCCTGGGTTTTGGATCTATCATACAACACACAAAAACACAAAAAATGATCAAAAATCCAAAAATGCTTGCGACAACTTTTTCAATAGATAAATACACACAACGGTTGCACTTCCCGGCAACGGCGCCAAAAACTTGATGGGCACCTTCGGCAAGTGTATCGATTGTAGTCAATTAATAGATTTGAGGAGTTGAATCCCCGGATATCGATCTCTCGAGGAGTGCAAGTAGGGAGTGTGACTTTGCTATTGAAAGAGGGATTGCAAGTGCCAACGTAACAAAGGGTTTTGATTTTTGGTTTCCTAATTTTTAAGACTAAAAAACTAATCCAGGTCGCCTTCACTGCATCGCTTGGGTGGATTACTCAAGTGAGTAATGAGGAGGATGGACAAACCAGTGAGTGTCACAGTCACCTCTTCACCACGCATGCTTCTAACAATTGTTAGGATGACGTTATCGCATCATGAACACAAAGGATGGAAGCGCATCAACACAATCAAGAACTAAAATATATCAACACATATACATGCTGAAATCATTAAGTAAATCAAGTTCTTTCTCACCTATCCAACAAACAATCAATCAAGAGGAAAATTACTACAAGAGAAGGGGGAGAGATACAACCAAACGCACGAAGACTTTCTGAGATTCGCGGCCAGGGTCAAGGGTTGTCAGGCCTTGTTCGTGCTCGGTCTACAAAAGACGTCCGGGTTTGAGAAGGGCTGTCACTTCCTTCTAATAGCCCGTCTACTTCATGAATATCTGTCGGGTTAAACTTGACCGGAGAACTCCACATATGCAGCATCTAAGAGCATGAAACAGAGCGTTGAGGTTAGAGAAGAAGATGGCGGCCGAGGATGAAGCTATTGAGAGCTTTTGGAGGGAGAACTGTGGTCGGACAAGCTCTCCAAGTAGGAGAGAGGAAAAAGCGGATGGAGGAAGGTTTTCCCGCTCAAAGGAGCAGAAATAGCGGACTGGATCCATTGGTGAATAAGACCTGCGGCTTTAATAGAGAAGTGAGAAATAATGGTCAAGCACGGTTTAGCGCATGACCGTGCATTAAACGTGCGATATTAGATTCCAGAACATGCTTGCGAAAGAAGAAGAGTTGACCCAAGCGTTTCCTTCGCGCACGGACGCTTCTGCCCGTGTACGAAGGAAAATGCACGGGTAACCACAGAAAGCAAAAATTTCCGGCAAGCAGGTGGAACCGTGCGTTTTACTCTTGCACGGGCACTTCTGCCCATGCGTGAACAAATTAAATGATTAACCACAGAGCGCAATAAATCAAGGCAGCCATGGGAAAACTATGTGTTTCTTTCTCTCACGGTTTCGAAGAAACCGTGCGTGAAGATCATCGAGCTCGGCTTGACGAAATTCACCGAGATCCACTCGATGCTTCTCCTGCTCAACAAAATGCACGATTGGAAAAAAGCGTGCGTCAAGGAAATGCACGACTGTGCATTTTCCATAAATCAGAATTCCCGCCTTGTGGAAAATGCACTACCTGTACAACAAAAAATCATAACTGGAGCACAAGCTCCTAGCACCAAATATACATCAAAGAATAACCAAAGCGCACGGGTAATACCCCAGTACATACCCCCGACATCCCAGTGCAATTCCCAAACAAATTGAGTTTAAACAGTGCACAATGGCTATGTGAGGCCCTAATTAAATATATGACAATTCTTACTGAAATAGTAGTGCACAAGCATGAGAAAAAGCCCAGATGAGTCCGAAAAACCCTATATAAATCGGACTCATCACCGCCCCGGGTAAGGGGTGGGGTCGTTATAATTTGGTCAGCTTTAGCTGAAAGTTGCCCTATTGTTGCCACCATGCAGTGGATTGTTCTTATGAGGAACAAGTAGGCCAAGTGGCGTGTAGTGGGCTAAAGCCCTTGATGTAGTGCTGGCCATTGAATTCCAAAGCGAAGTGTTTCCTTTTACTATTTGCATGTATGGCCGGCCTGCGTGCTGAAGTATGTAAAACACTTATTGAATAAGTAACCAATTATAATGCTATAAGGCCAAGACTCCTTGTGTATTGTTCTTTCATTCCTGTCGTGGACTATTGTGGACATTCCTGTTTGGTGTTGGGATCTTCCAACTTATTTTAAAAGCATCCGCTAGAATGCTCTGTGTTAGGATTCGAAATTTTATTATACTATTTTGGTATTAATACGTACCTCCGCTGACTGTCCGTGGAATATGGCGTGGGGTCCTGGCCGGACCTTCTGTTATATATCATGTGACGGATGGTGGTGTTACAATTTAGTATGAGACTATGGTGTCAGACTTTCTTAGGATAATTCATGGACGAATTCTTTTTAAGGGGTGGAGTGCACTGATGCATCGTTGGCAAGTGTACCGGTCGCTGTCAAGTAATAAAGTTGAGGAGTTGAATCCCCAGATATTGATCTCTCGAGGAGTGCAAGTAGGGAGTGTGATTTCGCTTTGTAAAAGGTGATTGCAAGTGTTAACGTAAACAAAGGGGGTTTTGGTTTGGATTCCTAAAATAACAACAATAAGAAAACTATTGTGTGTCGCCGTCACCGCGTCTCTTTGGTGGATTACTCAAGTGAGTAATATGGGAGATGGATGAGCTAATCATAGTCGCAATCACCTCTTCGCAACGCACGCTTCTAGCAATCGCTAGAACGATACAATCACAACTGAAATAATAGAAAATCTGAAGTTTAACAATAATATCCAGAACTAAAATATATCAACACTTAGACATGCTGAAATATTCAAGATATCCATGTTCTTACACATCATTCCAACACCCAAATATGCATGAAAAGAAATACTACAAGTGAAGGGGAAGTGAAACAATCAAACCCACGAAGGCTTTCCGAGATTCGCGGCCGAAGTCAAGGGTTGTCGGGCCTTGTCCGGGCTCGGTCTACAGATGACATCCGGGATCCAGAAGGGTTGTCACTTCCTTCTAATAACCCGTCTTATTCATGAATAATCGGTGGGCCGGATCTATTCGGAGAACTCCACAGATGCAGCAACCTATGAGCTTGAAACGGAGCTTGGAGCTTGGAGATGACAATGATGCCAGAGATGAAGCTTTTGCAAGCTCTTGGAGGAGAAATGGTGGCCGGAACAACTCTCCAAGGAGGAGAGAGAAAAAGGTGGTTGGAGGGAAGATTTCCCGCTCAAAGGAGCAGAAAAGGGCGGTTGGGCCGGACTGGATCGACTCCACTAGAAGAAGATGAAATCTGTGCTTTAAATAGAAGTAGGTTAGAAAAATAGGCACGCATGGTTTTGCACACGACCGTGCACAAACCGTGCAATATTAACTTATAGAACAAGCCTATGGAAGGAGAAGCGTTGACCCGTGCGTTTTACTCGTGCACGGGCGCTTCCGCCCGTGCGTGAGAAAATCGCATGGGTAAACACAGAGCGTAGGAAAATAATATACTACAGGGGAACCGTGTGTTTTACGTGCGCACGGGCGCTTTCGCGCGTGCGTGAACAATTCGCACGATTAACCACAGAATGGAATAAACGAACACACAAACAAGAAAGCTACAGGAAAACCGTGCATTTCCTTCGCACACGGTTTCGAAGAAACCGTACGTCAATCATGCGTGAGGATCGTCGAACTCAGCTCGACGAAATTCATCGAGCTCAACTCGACGTTCTTCCAGCTGACCAAAATGCACAGTCGGGCACAAACCGTGCGCGAATAAAATGCACAACCATGCGTTTTCCTCAAAATAGAATTCCTGCCTTAGGGAAAATGCACCACCTGCACAACAAAACCAAAACTGTAGCACAGGCTCCCAGTAACAAATATACAGCAAAGAAAATCGCAGGAAAGAGCCATGGGGAGCACCATGTGCTGGCCCCCAACAACAGAATGCATAAATGCACACCATTGGGCCAAAACAGTGCACAAAATGGTCAAGTGAAGATCAAAATAAAAATATAACTTTTGCAATTGAAAAAGTAGTGCACTTGCAAGATAATAAGCCCAGATGAGTCCGAAAAACAGTATAAATATCAGACTCATCACACCACCAGACTTAAACATTTGCTCGTCTCAAGCAAATCATCTCTCCGTGAACTAGAAAACAGCTAGCTGGTTTAGTAGTTTCTAAATACAGTAATGTGAGAAATCAAAAATAACATTGGAATAAAAATATAATAGATATAATTTTTAATTATGTTACGAATTCTATAAATTTCGACAAGTGTAAATAAGTATTATAACTACTCAAGAATAGAATACCGGAGAATCGTTCAGTCATGTGTAGGAAGAAAGTAGGTAGGCCACTCACATGAGCATTGCCAAAGACCGGGGCTCGGGAACACCTGCAAAGAAATCCATCAATGTCGGTGACCATACGCTTGCCCGTTCACACTCTCTCCACATCGCTAGATTGACTCAAGCGTGAATCCATAGGACTTTAGGAAAAATAATGACGCTTGGGTATATATGTAGGTAAGGAAGTAAAAGGGGTAAGAACGATGGTTATGCACATCCCCACATGAGCTTATACAAAAGAAATCCCCTCGCCAACCAAACATGTAGGTGCACCGAGCCACCAGACTTGAACTTGACAACACGGGTGTGTGCACTGGCTAACACCACAACAAGACTATAAACAAACTCTGCATTATCACATTCTTCTTATATATCATCAGCACATATATATTATTTTCCCGATTTTTTTTTATTTTTTTACAGTGCACATTCAGAAAATTTTCAAAAAAACCTTCACCGCACAACAACATAATATCATCACAGCCACAACACCAATGGAAGAAGTATCATACTACTATAGCGAAATAAGGGTGTGCAACTGGGTAAAGCTTAAGGCCTTGGTGATTGCGTAGTGGGGATAAATCAATAGGATGGGTCAGCACAAAATGAGTTAGCAAGGATTATCGTTAGGATAGGTACAAGGCTCAACCGGGCCAAAAAGATGGCCTACATCATGCTCACACTAGACTAACCGTGCACCAATGCTTCAAGAGTAGCTAGGGGAAAGTTCTTAGCCACCGAGAAAGATGATCCTTCCTCCTGACTCGAGCAATATGAGGCCAGTGGAGGCTACACACATTCCTACACTACCGTTCGACTGCTCTAGATTCCACAGTTTTGAGTAGTACAAACATTATTTACAAATACAGAAAAGCATAAATCTACGAGCATAAAGAAAATTAAGTCTATACTATTTCTACACACCATGAGTACTCGATTAGGAGAACTGCACGACTTTCACAATACTCTATCCTAAAATCCTAAGCCAACACCATTATTTTAAAGGTGACACAAAAGAAATAAATTTGACTTGAGCCGAGCGCGTGCTTAATATCATGCTCATTTGGGTGTAGGTGCATGAGGCAGACAAGATAATATAAAAGCAAAAAATGATAATAAACTTTTGGTATGAAAGTGCTAATAGTGCATGTGCATAATAACCCGCATAACTCTCCCCCACCAAACTTAAACTAAAAAACATATTCAAGATTTGCAATAAAAATGAAGAAATAAAAGTTAGGGGAGAGGTTAACCCATGCTTAGCAAATGAGCATACCAGAAGCTTGGCATTAAATTCCGCAGAAAGTCCACGGCCCAAACGAACTCAATGTTTACAAGAAAATATCTCCGACCACCTATACTCAAAACATATAATCACAGTAGCATATTTGAAAAACTAAATGCGGCAGAATTGGGTTGTCTCCCATAAGCCCTTTTCTTTACCGTCCTTAAGGTGGATCAAATACCTATATTAGCAGTTATAGAAATATTGTTCAAGGAATAAGTTCAAAACATAATGATAAAAGTCTACAAATACACACAGCAGTAAGCAGTAAATGAAACTAGAAAAAGAAGCAAAGGAAAACCCAGGAGATCCTTGACTCCTCAGCTGAACGCTGACTTGTGATAGATACCCCCAGTCACGTGAGATGAGGGAGAGGCGAAGGCTTTAGGGCCCAGGGAAGACGAGTCTCCCGTGCCACTAACCTCGCCCTTCTCACGTCGGCGGGCAAAATTTTATGCCTTGCACAGGAGCAGCTCCTTTCATTTCAGTAGAAGGGGATCGCAAGGATGGTATGATCATAGACACCAATTCAGTATCAAGTTTATCTTTCTCAACTAGGGGCATCCTTTCCTCACCCGTAACGGATGAATGATCAGCCCAAGTTACATGTTTAATAGTCTTACAAACTTTGTTAGAATAAATAAAAGTTTTCAAATCCGATTTTTGCATGCTTTCTACAGGGGGCTCATCTCACATTTCTTCTCAATGGAATCTTGCTCCACGTCAAGTGACTTCATCTCCATCTCTCCTTCAGCTACTGTCAGCGGTTCGATCACTTTCGTAACACGCTCGCATTCCTTCAGTGGAAGACCTGTCTTAGAAGCATTAGAAACATCATTAGATAACGAATCATTTAATTGCAAAAATTCTCCATGTTCATTTGAACTAATATGGGGAGGTGAAGATGGTAGAGTCAATTTGACCTTTGGAGCCAAAGTGACACCACTCGCATTGAATTGCAAGGTAGCTTTACTGGCTTTCAGGAACGGTAGTCCTAAGATGGATTCTGATGTGTTACCCATAGGTCCTAACACCTGAAAATCAGTGACCACAGCAGCCCCATTCATAATTACTTCCACATCTTTGATCTCACCTTCGGTCTTTTCTACTGATCCATCTACTAGCACTAGAGATTTTTTGACATCAGATTAAATACTTAAAATTAATTTTTCAACATCTTGCAAAGCAAGAATGTTGCAGGATGATCCAGAATCGCATAGAGCTATTGTCTCAACTGCATTGATCTCACATTTGACGGCCAATCCATTATTATCGCACTCCTCCGCATCCCCAGCACTCTTCCCTTGCTCACGGGGATTTTTCTCCGTGTCACTAGGGAGGGTGCCGCGAGTATGCTTGGAGAACGCAAGGGAAAGTTGACCCAGCTAGGTCTCCAAGTTCCTCATAGATGTGGTTTGAGTGGCCATATTTGATTGGGCCATCTCCACAAACTTCTCCATCATTTCCTCCAAAGTAATTTTTTGAGTTCCTTGCGCGTTAGGACAATAACCAATATACGGCGATCGCGGCTGGCTACGAGAGGCTTGGGCATCAAACTGATGCTGGCCTCCCTGCCATCTTTGACTGGGAGCATTCTGATTCCACGAGAATTTGGGATGATTTCTCACCCTATAAACATTTTTAAAAGGAACATTGTGATTTTGACTATTTATAAAATTCACATTTTCATCAGGCATTATACCTGACGACTCAGCAATGCTTTCTCCAGCGGAGCACTCGTAGGCATGATAGCCAGGGTTACCACAACCCTGACAAGATATGTCCATATACCGTGCTGGAGGAGGGGCCGATCTGGTCAACATATTCCTTCCATCTAAAGTGTGATGGCTCACCTCTAATTGCTGCACCACATCGTTAACTTCAAACAAAGTCCTCGCCACTCTAGGGGCATTTCTCCCGGTGTTCCAATAAGTGCTATGGGAGTCGGTATCTCGAACTAGCCTCAATGTATCTTCCGAAGATAAGTTCATTATCATGCATCCAGCAGCTGCCTCGATCAATGCCCTGAAATTAGACTTAATACAAAAATAATATATTTCAACTAGATTCCACAGCTCACAGTCGTGCTCTACGCATCGACGCTGCAGTTCTGAGAATCTCTCCCATGCTTCGGATAGCGACTCATGGTCTAGTTTCTGGAAGGTTGCAATATCCCTCTGAGCATTCACTATCTTACTCACCATGTGGAACTTTACCGAGAACATAGAGGACAATGCCTCCCAAGTATTAGCGGTCAATGGAACAATGGTATGTGGACAGGCCTTTTCCTTGTCCCTCAGCGAGAACAGGAACAACCTCAGCTTCACAATGTCGTCAGAAATTCCAACATACCGGAATGTGCCACAAATCACCGAGAACTCCGCCAGATGGAGCTGCGGGTCCTCACTCAGCAATCCCGAGTACTGCGTATTAATCCTGATCATATTCAGGATGGCAGGTTTTATCTCAAAGTGGTTGTTTACGATGGCCGGCCCAAAGCCCGGGTAAAAACTTCCTGCAGTCGGGGTTGTGAAATCACGCATTGTCCTAACGCGTGGCTGGACCACCTCTTTGCCAGCAACAACCGGTTCTCCTTGGCCATTTCCTCCTAGGCCATTATTCTTCATTCTTTCTTCAGCAGCAACAGCACGCAGGCGAGCTCGCCTCGCGTGTGCAGTTTCCAGCTCAACCACAAGATATTCAACTTTTCACCAGATTTGGGATCTGTCATACAACACACAAAAAATTCTTTCAAAAATACCAACAGCACTTGCAAACGTTTTCAAAAGAAAAATACACACAACGGTTGCACTCCCCGGCAAGGGCGCCAAAAACTTGATGCATCGTCGACAAGTGTACCGGTCACTGTCTAGTAATAAAGTTGAGGAGTTGAATCCCCGGATATCGTTCTCTCAAGGAGTGCAAGTAGGGAGTGTGATTTCGCTATTGAAAAGGTGATTGCAAGTGTTAACATAAACAATGAGGGTTTTGGTTTGTATTCCTAAGTTAACAACAATAAGAAAACTATTGCGGGTCGCCGTCACCGCGTCTCTTTACTGGATTACTTAAGAGAGTAATATGGAAGATGGATGAGCTAATGAGGGTCGCAATCACCTTTTCGCAATGCACGCTTCTAGCAAACTCTAGAACGACACAATCACAACTTGAACAAGAAAAAATCTGAAGTTCAATAATAATATCCAGAACTAAAATATATCAACACTTAGACATGCTGAAATATTCAAGCTATAAATGTTCTTACACATCATTCCAACACCCAAATATGCAGAAAAAGAAATACTAAAAGTGAATGTGAAGAGAAACAACCAAACACACGAAGGCTTTCCGAGATTCGCGGTCGGCGTCAAAGGTTGTCAAGCCTTGTCCGAGCTCGGTCTACGGATGATGTCCGGGGTCCAGAAGGGATGTCACTTCCTTCCAATAACCCGTCTTCTTCATGAATAATCGCTAGGCTGGATCTATCCAGAGAACTCTACAGATGCAGAACCCTGTGCGCTTGAAATGGAGCTTGTAGCTTGGAGATGACAATGATGGCCGGAGATGAAGATTTTGCAAGCTCTTGGAGGAGAAATGGTGGTTGGATCAACTCTCCAAGGAGGAGAGAGAAAAGGTGGCTGGAGGGAAGATTTCCCGCTCAAAGGAGCAGAAAAGGGCGGCCGGGTCGGACTGGATCGGGCACCTCTGGAAGAAGAAATCTGCGCTTTAAATAGAAGCAGGTCAGAAAATAGGCACCCACGGTTTTGCACACGACCGTGCGTAAACCGTGCGATATTAACTTCCAGAACAAGCCTGTAGAAGAATAAGCTTTGACCCGTGCATTTTACTCACGCACGGGCGCTTCCGCCCATACGTGAAGGAAATAGCAGGGGTAAACACAGTGCACAGGAAAATAAGATACTACAGGGGAATCGTGCATTTTACATGCACACGGGCGCTTCCGCCCGTGCATGAACAAATCGCATGATTAACCATATCTATACTACTCTATAAATAAAAAGTTCCCTTTGGTGCAACATTCAATATTCCGATCTTGCCCTCATTTCTCCTAAAGTTATAAAACAACAAATTTCTAAATCTCAAACCTAATATCGTCAAATTCCACAGTTCCCCTACTTTTTCTTCTCCTACTCCCGATACCCTTCATCTTCCCTCATATTCAACGCGGCTCTTCGCTATCCTCCACATTCTTCGCTTCTGAAACCCTCGCTTCTTTCTTCAACCCGACGGCATCAACGAAGAGTTCCTCCGACGTTCTTTCTTCTGCGACTCGCACTCAGGAACTCTCTGCCGCATCGCGCTTCGCTGAAACAGGTAATTCACTCATCACATCGCGCTACAAACCCAGTGATTCCTTCATCCTTCGCGCAATCCCGCAGGTTCTGCTCGACCCGACGACATCGCGCAGGTTCTACTCGACATCGCACAATCCCGCAGGTTCTTCTCGACGATCGACCTTCCCGCAAACCCGGTTCTTCAACCCGGTGATTTCTTCAACCCTCGCTTCTTTCTTCACCCCGACGACATCACTGAACAGTCCCTCCGGCGTTCTTTCTTCTGCGACTCGCACTCAGGAAATCTCTGCCGCATCGCACTTCTTTCTTCACCCCGACGACATCAACGAACACTCCCTCCAGCATTCTTTCTTCACTCAGGAAATCTCTGCCCCTCAAGCTGAACATCACTGATTTGATCGACGAACCTCAGGTCCCGCGTTCGACTTTTCGGTATTTTTGATCAAGCCAAGTTGTCTGTTAGCAGGTTCTCTAATCAACATGAAATTATTAAAGTAGAGAGTTCAATGAACTAGGGCTTAGTAATTAAAACATGAATCAATGAGAATGAGAAATTGAGATCATTTCTATTACAGACATTTAACTCCTACGAATGTTCTTTACCAAGTTGATGCAAATTATATTAAACAAAAGTAGGAAGTAGATTTATGCTCCAGGAAATTTTCAAATGTACAAAAGGTTGTTGCACTTGATCTAAGGAAATTTTAAAATGTACAAAAGGTTCGTTTAATCAACATATGCTTTATGTCTTCATTCTGATTGTTGAGACCTCACATGGATTAATCAACATATGCTTTAATCAACGTATGCTTTGCGAGTTATTGAACAATGGAGTACCTCTTAAATGTTCGTTTCATCAACATATGCTTTACTTATGTCTTCATTCTGATTGTTGAGACCTGACATGATTTAATCAACATATGCTTTAATCAACATATGCTTTAATCAATATATGCTTTGCGAGTTGCTTTGTCTGACATATGTTAATCAACATATGCTCGCAAAGCAATGGTTCCATATATCAGGTCTCAACAATCAAAAATTATCAACATATGGAGGGATAGTTGAGACCTGACATGGTTTAATCAACATATGCTTTAATCAACATATGCTTTACATAAAAATGCCATGCGCTGCATCTGAGATCTTCATTTTCATTGATTAAGTTTGCCTCTATTTCAGGAATTTGGATCTTATTTCATTATCATCGATTAAGTCATTTTCATTGTTAGCAAAACTTTAGTGGGATAATGACAGTGCTGTTGTTGTTCACATTATATTCACCAACAACAAATTGTTTTAATTTTTACGGTTTTGCCACTACATACTCCTGAGGTGTTCTCATGTATGTTTTCTCCTTTTAGTACCACAATATTTGAGGTTCGTTGATGCTCAGTTTGTTATTGCCCAGTGTTTTGCCAATTAATTTGACATCAGTTTGTTGATGCATTCTTAGTTTTATTTTGTAGATATTAGCTGCATTCTTAGTTGTATTTGGTGGATATCACTTCGAGAGGCTTTATTTTCTTGCATATCCGAGCAGGTAAACAAAACATTTGAAATATTTGTTGAGATATCCAACTATGAAGCAAATGAGCATTTCAATTATTTTATGTTAGGAACAAAGATTATTATAGACGCAAACATCTGTTCAAATGATTAAAAGTAGGCCTAAACTTCTGATATTTTACTAGAATCGTAGACAACGTCATTGATGGACCACCAACCAATTGAGCCCGAGGTAATTGGCCGCAAATGTATTAGGGCTTCCGCATCCGGGTCTTCGACTGCAGATGGTATTAACCAGTTTTTCTCTTCAGTGTTCTTCTTTAATATAACATGTAACTTCTACAGATTCAGTATGTGTGAACATTCCTTACAACACAGATCCATCATTACACCTTCCTGCACTGTCTCGATCAACCGCATACCGACATTTACTGACGGATGTTCAACGAACAACCCGAAATGCAAGAAGATGACAACATCGACTTAATCAACAATCCAATATACAAAATGAATTAAGCCATGACTCAACGTCTTCAGAGATCCGAGAACAAGGTAATTTCTTAACACCTTCATCTCATGCATCTTTATAACCCACTTCATAAATGTGTTTCAATTACTTGACTTTTTAACATAAATGCTTGCTCTATTGAACACCGGACATGTCAGGTGCATCAACCGAAGAAGAACTTCAATTACCAGTCGTGGTCCCAAATCTTCGAGCACCCGTGAGAAACTCTGCAAGAATTTCTTCTCAATCTACACACGTTCCTAGGATGGAACTTCCACCAGCGACATTTTGTCGTCATTGCAACGCAAAATTATTTTATAAGGAATCAAAGAATTTGTGTTGTAGCAATGGGAGGGTTGTGATTCCTGGTATTCCTGCTCCGCCCGAACTACTTGATCTATTCACTCAGCAGGGTACCCTAGGACGTCATTTCCAACAAAATGTGCGTACGTACAATCACATTTTTTCATTCACATCGATGGGCGTGACATTGGATGAATCCGTACCGTCCTTCGCGCGAGGAATCTATACCTTCAGAGCACATGGTGCGCTATACCATAGAATTGGCTCTCTTTTGCCCAATCCAGGTAATAGACCGAGATTTCTACAGATGTTCATTTACGACACGGACCTTGAAACTGAACATCGCATGGAAGAGGGTAATGGACTTGATGTGGATGTGCTACATAAAATTAAAACAATACTTGATATATATAATCCATTTGTCCATCGCTTTCGACAGCTATCACAACATCCTCAAATACAATCTTGCCGGCTTCTTATTCGAGACATGCCAGCTACAGAACGACAATACATTCTTCCAACAGCATCACAAGTTGCATTAGTCTTGGTAGGTGCTGAGGATTTCATGGAGTCAGATGATAGAGACATGTTAATATGTACCACAGGTGGAAATTTACTTACTCTCAAAGAGTATACTGGATACTATGATCCAATGCAATACCCGCTATTACATCCACACGGAACCTATGGATGGGACAAATGCTTTGAATCAAACTAAGGCATACGAATAAGCTGTTGCGATTACTATGCCTCTTTGTTGCAGGTTTGACGGTATCATCTTTAAATCAACAATATCTATGCTACACTACAATCTTATTTTGTCTAAATTTTACATAAATTGTAATCATGCAGATACGCAATGGTGATCAGTCTATTCTTCTTCATGCGGGGAGATTATTACAACAATTTGTTGTCGATAATTACATCAAAATCGAAACACAGAAGTTGCGTTGGATTAAACTTAACCAAAATAAGATACGTGCGGAGTTGTACCAAGGATTGCAAGATAGCTTCGAAGCGGGTGAGAATGATGCAGGTACATTATTTTGCTTCATTCTGCATATTAAATATTTCAAGTGATAACTACAAATTATACGCGGGTAAACTATCTATATCATTTACTTTAGGTGTTGTTGGCCGCCGTACAGTTCTTCCTTCTTCATTTATTGGGAGCCCGCGTGACATGTACCAACGCTACCTAGATGCAATGACCATCGTACAACAATACGGGAAACCGGATGTCTTCTTAACAATGACATGCAATTCTAATTGGAAAGAGATAAAAGATGAACTATATCCTGGACAAGCAGCACATGAACGACCAGATTTGTTGGCTAGGGTTTTCAATTCAAAATGTGAAAGTTTAAAAGACGATATATTCCATAAAGGGGTTCTGGGGAAAGCAATTGGTCACGTTCATGTCATCAAGTTTCAAAAACGTGGTTTGCCACACGTCCATATGTTGATAATTTTTGAAGAGGAGGACAAATTAATTAGCCCTGATGAATATGATTGTATCGTTAGAGCTGAGATACCACAAGAAGATGTTGAGCCTGAGTTACACGAGGCTGTGCGAAGACATATGATACATGGGCCGTGTGGACGTTACAACCCTAATGCACCTTGCATGAAAAACTTTATGTGCAAAAAAGGTTATCCAAAGCCATATGCAGAATGTACCGCACAAGGTATTGATTCATACCCAGTATACAGGCGACGGAGAAGCACCATTAATGTTCAAAACAACCTCACCGATCAATGTGTTCTCGAAAACATTTGGGTGGCTCCTTATAATCCTCATTTACTTCTAAAGTACGATTGCCATATAAATGTTGAAATCTGCAGTAGTATCAAGAGCATCAAGTATCTATATAAATATATTCATAAAGGGTCAGACCGCGTTGCATTTGAAGTCCGACCAGCGCCAATTTATGATGAAGTAAGTAAGTACGTCGACGGTAGGTGGATATGCGCACCTGAAGCAATGTGGAAGATATTTAAATTTGAGATGACTAGAATGTACCCTTCTGTTTCCAGATTGCAAATACATTTACCAAACCTGCATCAAGTTCAATACAACAGCTGCCAAACAATTGCTCACGTACTTGCAAATGATCGAAATTCAAGGACAATGCTAACCGAATTCTTTCACATATATCATGAAAATCAAGAGAATGAAAAATATTTATACAGAGACTTTCCAAGGCACTACAGATGGCTTATACCTCAGCGTAAATGGATATTGAGATGTATTAATACTAAGGCCATTGGAAGGATTTATTCAGTTTCTCCTTCTGAGGGTGAGAAATTCTATCTGCGCTTACTTTTAAATCATATTGTCGGGCCCAGCTCATTCCAATATCTAAAAACAATCGACGGCGTTACATATTCAACATTTAAAGAGGCTGCCGAAAAATTTGGTCTGCTTGATCAAGATAACAGGATTCGTGATTGTCTGTCTGAAGCAAGGACCTTCAGCATGCCTACGGGGCTCAGAAGGCTGTTCGCAACTATTCTGTTATATTGCACCCCAAGCTCAATAAGGGAACTGTGGGTTGAAAACTTTCAAAGCATGATTGAAGATTACACATGCTCAAGCACAGCCGGTGAAACATACATGATGAATAAGTTGTTAACTGAATTGAACGGGATTCTCCAGCAACAAAACAAGAGAATAACTGATTTTGACCTTCCGCGTATATCCGAAGGCTACACAAATTTACAAGATTTTTCAAGCCTAATTGAACATGAATTGTCGATTACAATTTCAGACGATGATTTAAGTTCAATTGGTTGTCTTAATAGTGCCCAGCTTTCTGCGTTCAACATTATTAGTACATCGATACGAGGAAAGAAAAGTGCAATTTACTTTGTTGATGGACCAGGGGGAACTGGGAAGACATTCCTTTATCGATCATTATTAGCCCACTTTCGAAAAAATTGCTATATTATTCTAGCCACGGCTACTTCGGGTATTGCAGCTAACTTACTTCCAGGTGGACGAACATCCCATTCTAAATTTAGAATTCCAATTGACTTTGATTCGGTGTCCTCTTGCGGTATTGGGAAGCAATCTGATTTACGTGTATTAATAGAACAATCATGTGCAATTATTTGGGATGAAGCACCAATGGCACACAGGAAGGCATTTGAAGCTGTGGATCGTACGTTTAGAGATGTGCTTGGGGTCAGTTTGCCATTTGGTGGGAAGGTATTGATCATGGGTGGTGATTTTCGACAGGTCACACCTGTAGTAGTGCACGGAACAAAAGCACAAATAATTAATTCAAGCATTGTTGAATCATACTTATGGTCGTATGTAAAAATACTTCGTTTGACTGAAAATATGAGAGCACAAGAAGATACAGGTTTCTCAGATTTTTTGTTGAGGGTTGGCAATGGAGAAGAGGCAACCATTGGAGATGATAAAATTCGAATTCCGAATTCAATGGTCGTCCCTTGGGAAGGAGAAAACTCCTTCGATGCTTTAGTTGCATTGATTTTTCCAAATTTATCTGCTAAAAATCATGATGATCGTTACATGGATGGTCGAGCAATATTAACTCCACTAAATGAAGATGTAAATAAAGTAAATGAAAAGTGTCTCGCATCTTCTCATGGTGAAAAAGTTACTTACTATTCCTTTGATTCCGTGACGGATGACGTGCGGAATTTGTACTTACCGGAGTTTTTGAATTCGCTCAATCCTGGCAATCTACCACCGCATGAACTCACTTTAAAGCTAGGATGCCCCGTCATGCTTCTTCGAAACATAGACCCTGAAATTGGATTGTGTAATGGAACACGCCTTAAATGTGTTCGTTTCTCAAGGAATGTCATCGAAGCTGAAATATTAAATGGCCAGTTCAATAACTTGAGGGTATTTATACCACGCATACCGTTAAATAGTGCTGAGGATGCAAGAATGCCATTCGAACTCATTCGAAAACAATTCCCTATCCGTTTGAGTTATGCACTAACAATAAACAAGTCACAGGGCCAAACCATCAGGAATGTTGGGATATATCTTCCAAACCCAGTGTTTATTCATGGGCAGCTTTAAGTCGCATTATCTAGAGGTGTTTCAGAGCAAAATACGAAGGTCTTGGTAAAAAATGGAGCAATTGAAGGCCATGAAGGAGTCTACACTACAAATGTCGTGTACAAGGAAATATTTGCCAAACTCATGTCATACAACGTAGAAGCGTAAATGTATTGGCTCTTGCTCTATTTTCTGCAAGCATTACATTCTATGTTCTCTTCATTTCCTCTTATTTGTCTCCAACATACCACCTACATATCGACCACTCTTCACCGTCTATGAGAAAAACAGCCCCTGCCTTATCAGCTCTGCCACCCACATCCTCAGTTTTTAATTCATATAGAAGGTAATATATTCCTTGCTTTATTAATTTCTCACATTGATCAAAACCTATGTAGGGTACGCCATGGAGTGCAACATATCTATGAGAGGTAAGGCTTTATACAGAATTTCTTGATTTAAAACGAATTAATATTGATAATGCAAGACTATGGCCATGGAATGTCTTCAGGATTGCAAGGCTATGTCCATGTTCAGGCCTCCATAAAAACATAAGTCCAAGCCTCCAAGCGTAGCCCGTTCGTTTGCAAGTGAACATTTCCATGTTCAGGATTGCACATTTCCATGTTCAGGAACATTACGAACTCATGTGAACATTTCCATGTTCAGGATTGCAAGGTTATTACTTAAGTTTTTTGTTTTACATTTCTACATGCTTCCGATGAATTTTTGTTTCAAATTTCAACATGGTTCCGATGAATTTTTGTTCAGATTTCATTTACCAAATATAAGTGATTTCGATATTTCAGGATTACACAACTTCAAACTTGGGAACATTATTTACTCTAAAGACGCAAATCATCATTTTCCTTGCTCCATTTCAGGTGCGAGTCAGCTTTGCCGTCTCATGATATCCATGCAATTGTGCATTAATTCTTTGATTGGGTTGTTTTCTATTAATTTCAATCTCTCATTTTGGACTTAATTATAATTTGTTGTTCCTTTTCATTTCTGTGCCAAGAGAGTTTTTTATAATTTAAGTGCAACATTGGTCGTGGGCCTAATTTTAATTCATAACAATATTTCTATACAAATATTAGTTTCTATTTGTCTCAATCATTAGTTGGAATTGAAGAACTTTTTAAGTTAGTTTAGACACATGCCCCACTCTTTTCAGACTTTCAAAATTTTGATCACCTCTCATCACCCTACACAATCAATTTATTAGTGCACGGTATTGAAATAGCATAAGAGAATGTCGAGGTCCATCAACAATATTGTCCAAAGTAAATGTAAATTTGTGTTGTATATTAAACGTTCACAACCCATAGAGAGCCATTTCACAACCTATGGACGAATGAAGCCCTTTTTGCAACCTAAATTTGTGATATAACATAACTAATTGATTAATTAAACCACAATTAATTTCCACCTTACCTGGTAAATCATATTTTTTGTTTGTTTGTTCTTCCACATCTATGTACATCCGTGTTTGAAACACATCTCTGTATAACTGCTTTCGAAGAATACAATAACATTTGATGATCTGCGAAATTTGTTTGTTACGAATCCGTAAAACGGTCTTACCCTCTGACCTTTTCAGGAAAGCTCATTTGAATCGCAGCAGTGAACATGAACTTACTGGAACATGAATTTTAATGAAGATCTAAACAGGTACTGCTTAATGGAACATGAATTTTAAATTTTGAGAACCTCATGACTGGCACTATCAAAAGCTTAATAAATGATTGTTTCATTAACTTGATTTAGTCCATATATTTTGGCATGGCTTAAAGAAGATCTTTTGTATCTGTTCTACAATTACATTATGATATGCTTCTTATGGCTCGGTTTGGGGGACTTATTTTCACCGGTCAAACGGTTATGACCGCATGAACTATGTTGTGGTATGCTTCTTGGATCTCTCCCACTATGCGAGCCCTCTCTCAGGTGTGATTGGATTTTTTTTATGATTTGATGCATTCCATCTGATATTATCTACTCAATTTAAAAGCACTTCCACCAAATAACCACTCTTTTTATTGTGTATGCAATTTCATGTACTTTCAAAATACTTTGAAATAGTTATATGTTTAAGGTATCTTATCTTTCACGACAAATGTCGCCCCATAACAAATGTCGCCCTCACGACAAATATCGCCCCCATGACATGTGTCGCTACCATGACATTTGTCGTCCCCATGACATTTCTCACCCCCATGACAAATGTCGCCGCTCACGACAAAATGTCGTCGCCCACGACAAATGTTGTCCTCACTACATTTATCTATCCTACAACATTTGTCTCCCCCATAACATTTGGCTCCCCACAACAAATGTCGCCCCCCCATGACAAATGTCGCCGCCCGAGACAAATGTAGCCGCCCACGACAATTGTCGCCGCCCACGACAATTGTCGCCGCCCACGACAATTATCGCATCACCGGCAAATGTCGCACTCCGGCGAATGTCGCACCCCGCCGATTGTCGGACCCCCGCCGAATGCCGAGTGGAGTATTATTTTTATTAGTCCCTTCACCGATGTCACCTCCTTCGACTAATGTCACCTCCCACAATAAATGTCGCAACCCAGGACCATTATAGCCGCCCACAGAAAAATGTTGCAGTTCACGACCAATGTCTCACCCACGACCAATGTTCCGCCCACAATCAATGTGCCTCCCACGACCAATGTCCCGCCCACGACCGCACTCCCGCCCACGACCAATGTCGCCGCCCTGACTAATATCGCCTCTTCACGTTAAATCTTTCCACCGACGACAAATGTTGTCGCCCATAAGAAATGTTGTCATCCACGACAAATGTCGCCGCCCATGACAAATGTCGCTACCCACGACAAATGTCGCCTCCCACGCAAATGTCGCTCCAACAACAATTGTCGTCGCCCACGACAAATGTCGTCCCTACGACAAATGTCGCACCACCGACAAATGTCGCCACCCAGGACAAATGTCGCTGCCCACGACAAATGTCGCTCCAACAACAATTGTCATCGCCCACGACAAATGTCGTCCCCACGACAAATGTCGTCCCCACGACAAATGTCGCACCCCGCCGAATGTCGCACCCCGCCGATTGTCGCACCCCTGCCGAATGTCCCTATGGCCGAAGGCCCGTGCCTGTCACTTGTAATGGAATAAACAAACACATAAACAAGAAAGCTACAGGAAAACCGTGCGTTTCCTTCACGCACGGTTCCAAAGAAACCGTGCGTCAACCGTGCGTGAGTATCATCGAACTCAGCTCGATGAAATTCATCGAGCACAACTCGACGTTCTTCCAGCTGACCAAAACGTATGATCGGGCACAAACCATGAGCGAATAAAACGCACGACCATGTGTTATCCTCAAAACAGATTTCCTGCCTTGGGCAAAACGCACCACCTGCACAACAAAACTAATACTGGAGCACATGCTCCCAGAAATAAATATACATCAAAGAAAATTGCAGGAAAGAGCCATGGGAAGCACCATGTGCTTACCCCAAGAACATAATGCACAAATGCACACCCTTGGGCCAAAACAGTGCACAAAATGGTCAAGTGAAGATCTAAAAAAATATAACATTTCCAATTGAAAAAGTAGTGCACTTGCAAGATAATAAGCCCAGATAAGTCCGAAAAACCCTATAAATATCGCACTAATCAAGCCCAGGCATGTGCGTCATCGTTATAACATGAAAAGAACCTAAGAATGTCCACTTAGGAATGAAAATACACATGTTTGAGGAACCTATGTGTTCCTATGATTATTTTTTGCAATTTTGTTTGGTCACTTAATGGTGTGTCCTACAATAATAGGTGACCAGGAGTGGTGCAGGACAGTCAGAACGTCTGCACTTTGCGGAAAGAAGTGCACCTAATTACACGCCTGTAAGCCCTCCTTCAGCAGAGATGATAAGACTTGTGGCTTAAGCGGTGTTTGCGATGATAAACGCCCAGCCAGGGAGGTATGCACAACCTCTGCCCCTATTGTGGAGCAGGTGCCGCTTCGTGTGGCAGAGCCTGTAGTGGCGGAAAGAGTGGTTGTAGAACCTTTGTCGCTAAGAAGAACGACAAAAAGGCAGATTAAACATGTGATGAGCTCCAATGCACCAGTATTTATGGGGAATGGAACCCCAACCCAGGCCGAGGATTGGCTCACTCGTGTTAATAGAGTCATGATAAAGACTAAAATGGAGGAATGATAAAAGTCAACCATAGCCGCTTTCCTGTTGGATGGAGAGGCGAGACTGTGGTGGGAAGAGTTGGAGCTTCATCTCTTGTTTGGAATACAACTCACTGATGTCTCGATGGGGAAGTTCGTGAGGTTATTCCTGGCTAGATACCTCCCCTTGGAACAGAGGATCAACATGGATAATCAGTTCCAGAGTATGACGCTGGGAGAAAGTAGCGTGGATGAGTATCTCCACGATTTCATAAGGTTGGGACGTTATATAGACGCTACTTTTGCTGATGAGGAGCTTAAGACCAACCGATTCTATGAGGATCTGCATGATGACCTAAAGCTACTACTCTCTGGGCCCATGACGCAGGGTTTCCTAACACTGGTCAACACTACCCGATCTCTAGAGAAAGATATGAAGAGACTTTAGGAGATGAAGGACTCAAGCTTGATGAAGTCAGAGTTCAAGGTGTCGAGCTCGTCAAGGTCTGGGTTTCTTAATTGGAACAGGAAGGGGAGGACTTTGGGTCAAGCTCCACATTAAGTTGTGTCTGGATTTACTACAGTACGAGGCCCGGTTACTTGCTATCATTGTGGGAATCAGGGTCATATAGCCCGTAATTACTGTAGTGGCAAGTCTTAAAAGAAGGCAGGGCTTCCTATGCTGAAAAGGGGAAGCAGGTGGAGTCAACTACATGACATCAAGCTCTAGCCCAGCCTAGAGTCTACAACCTTGGCCAGCAGGAGGCCATCAAGCAGGTCAGTGTGGTGAAAATTATGCGTTAGATTTTAGTTGTAATATCTTTGCATACCTTGTGTCTTATGCTTCGGTCGTATGACTATCATGTTTTAGGCATTGTCGTGGTCATGGACTTTCCGGCTCGAGCACTGTTTAATACAGGAGCTTCACATTCCTTCCTATCTGAGGACTTTGTGTCTCATATCAGAGTGCCCTCTTCTATGGCTTAGGATAGATTGGATGTTCGATGCGCGCAGATAGAGTCTGTTGCGTTAAAGTGCTGATTGGGAGCCAAACATTTGACTTGGAAGCGTCACTACTATTGATAGTATAGTTTGACATAATATTTGGCATGGATTAGATCTCGGAGCAATATGCGTTCATCGACTAGAATTTGAAGACTGTTAAGTTGTGGTTGAATACGAGTCAAGAAACTACTTTTTCTGGTATGAAGGGGTCGAGCAAGACGATGATGTCTACCCTTCAAGTAGTTAAGGCTATACATGAGGGTGCAGAGTGGTTCTTCACTCTTTTAGAGGCAAATAAGCCCAAGCCTATCTTGGCCAGTATTCTAGTGGTGTCGGAATTTACCGACATTTTCCCCGATGATATCCCTGGACATCCACCTCAACATGAGATTGATTTCACCATCGAGTTGGTGCATGGTGCCAAACCCATGTCACAGTCTCCTTACCGCTTAGCACCAAGGGAAATGTCATAGTTGAAAGCATAGATTCAAGAATTGATAGAGCAGGGGTATGTGTGTCGGAGTACGTCACCTTGCAGCCCCCTAGTCCTCTTCGTGAAAAAGAAGGACGGAAGTCTGTGTCTTTGTATCGATTATCGAGAACTGAACAAGTTAACAGAGAAGAACAAATACCCGATTCCAAGAATTGACGATTTGTTCGACCAGCTGGTTGGGTCGATGGTGTATTTTAAGTTGGATTTGAATTCTGCCTATTATCAGCTAAGAATCAGGGAAAGTGATATTCACAAGATGGCGTTCAGTACACATTATGGGCATTATGAGTTTACGGTCATGCCTTTGGGGGTGACTAATGCGCCATCCGTGTTCATGGACTTGATGAACCGGACAATCAAGGTGTAAGACCCTCTTTTTTTTGTAAAACCAACCGGGTCATATGCCCAGAACCGCTACTTTGCGGTGACACCAACACACCCGGGAAGGTCGTCAGTACAAAACGCCGATCCTGCCGGCCATACCGATCGCAGAAGAGTCGAATAAATATAAGAGTAATGAAAACTCAGATATTTGTTCACAGAATCACATGATTTAATATAATTCTCCATGAAGGGAGAGTCCATAGAAATGATAAAACAAAGTAATAAAGAGGACCCATGCCCGATACATCAAAATCCTCACTACAAATCACTCAATCGTGGAATCAAATATATAATATCTACTAATGGTTGGGACTCACTGTCCCTGCTGTTTGGACTCCCATTGCTAGACTGCTCTGTCTCCATACGCAACGACCTCTGGGGCTGCGTCTCCTGGTTCGGCTCCATGATCTCCTAAAATAATTTGGTCAATGACCGTTAGTCTAAAAGACTAAGTCCTATCATCCCCCACCCCTCCCCCATGGCTCCTAGGCATCGAGCAAGGAGGAGGAAAGGGAAGGTAATGAAGGTGGAGAGTAACAAAGTAAGTATGTGATGGTGGAACAAGTCTAACATGAGCATATAACCATAGCAAGTATAAGTAAGCAAATAGTATGTAAGCAGTATGAGTATACACATGAACATAGTGAGCAAGTAAAAGTACAAGAAGGTAAACTAAGTAAGTAACCATCACCTATAGGAATGCCCATACAAACCTATAGAACAAGGGGTCATTTTATACGTCTATTGTATAAAGAGTCTCATACTAATTTATACAGTAGTTATTAAGGGTTATATGCAATGAATATGATATGACATGCAAGTTTGCTATGGTATGAACATGCAAGTACAACTTATACACCCGACTTTGTGCACACAGACCTTTTGTTCCCCCCTTCTGGAGCCTAACCTCCCTGGATACCTCCGTAGTGGCAAACGGAAGTGGTGGGCTAGACCCACCTATAAATCGGTATTAGCACTACCAGTCAGACCTATCATACGCCTCAACATTGGTACATTAAGCAGAGCTCCTGTGAACTATTGTTGGTTGCTGCACTAGACTTTATTTGGCCAAGTGTTAAACCACTCTTGTCGAGTCAACGTACTGGTGTCGGTGCGACGACTCTCCAATACCGAAGACCCACCACCTTATATCTTATGCACATGCAACATTAATGTATTTTCCACCGAGCCAAAACTCCCCAACAATGAGCCAAAGCTCCCCAGACTAACCCGTCCATCACAAAATCATCTGAGCCATCGGCTCGCCGGGCTTACCTGCCCATCACGAAAACCACCGAGCCAACCGCTCGTGGGACCTAACCTAACTCCCACAACACCAGGGAGTCTGATTGTAAGTGTAACCCTAGATTATTTATAATTACTCTTCCATTCCATTTATTCTTATGGCTTACGTTAACCTTGGACTGCCCAAGGCATTCCCCATGAAGGGCTCTCAAGGGCACTAGGAACTACGATGGGATGAAGCCCAAAGCTCCCTTTTGCGAGGTATTAATTATTGGTTATTACCCAATTCCCGATCCCTTTTAGCATTATTCTGGATCTAACCCTAGTGTATTTTGACTCTCTCTCTCCACAGGAAAGACGATTTTTCGTTGATCCCGAGCAACTCTTAACACTAGTCAACCCATCACTCTCCTCATCGTAACTTCTAATGAAACTCTCTTTTTTTCACTTTACCAAGATCATTCAACCAATAACCCCATCTCCCTATGTCCATTCCACATATTATCACAAATTCCACGGTTTTACTAAATGCAGACCAACCTAAGCTATATGATGTACACGATAGAAGGTAGTCCAAATTTTCATCCAAAAGCCCTAAGATAATTATTGTGGATCTATCATGACACATTTAGACTAAATCAAGAAACTTGTAATTTTCCTAATTAATTTAGTATTTATTAGATTTTCCCAAAAGTTAGGCCATGGGTAATTTTGAACATGATGTACTAGATTTCCTTAAATTATGGCCACCCAAAAATAATGAACACTATATGATGCCAATATATTATAGGATACTAAGTTTCATAAATTTTCATAATGATTACAACCGTCAAATAAATAATTCATGATAGTTCCACTATTCAAGGGTAGAGAAGGGAATAATGAAATAATTCATCAGAAAATTATGGAAAAATTACCAGAACCTAAGGGTGACTAGAAAATGTCCCAAACAAAAAATTATAATTTTCCAAGTTCAATGAGTACCAAAAAAAATCATCTAAATTAAATTAAGAACAACCACTTTGTGAAGCAACCCTCAAAATAAACTTCCAAAAATTCCATAAAAATTCACAAAGCTTTGTAATGTCATAAAAGGTCCTCTGACTAAATTTCAAGAAATTTCAATGTCAAAAAGCTACTTAGAGAAATACTTCAAGGAAACCTACTATAGTTCACTTTGTGAATAAACATGCTTGTAAATTCATCCAAACTACTTGCAACAATTTCCTAAGCCACAATATGCCCACAAAGGCATCCTGGCTAAGTAATATAATTTTATAACAAGTTATGATATTTATTACCTATTTATCAAAATATGGTGCACCAATTCACTTAACAATTGAAGTGCTATGAAAATAAGTCCAATCACTCCTAATACTTTACCAGAGCACTTAAGTGATATTTGATTAACTATTCCAGACTTTCAAATCATTCTAAGATAATTTAACCCTAGTTACTTCAATTTCATCAAAAAGGGCAAGATGAAGATTAAACATATAGGTTTGGGTTTGTGATTCCTAAACATCCTAAAATAAATCTCAGTGGTTAATAACACTATAAATTTACTTCTACCAAAGTTATTTGAAGACCCAAGGTCATTTGACGCCTTAATTATTCTACAAAGTGTAAAGGCCTAGATTATTTCCAAGGAACTTACGTGGGGTAGATGTGTTAAAATACAATTAATCCCCCCCAGGGCATTTCACGACCCTAATATCACATGGACTAAACACCAATTCCATACATGGACATGTCACTCCATGTCCTTCACAAACACCCAAAGTTCAACCCTAGGGTTTGAACTTGGGTCCTAGGACAAATCTAACACAAACCACCTCCTGCTCCATGAGAGAGTATTTTAACTGACCATGGAGCACTAGCCCAAGTCCCAACACCTTTGGGTGAGAATTGGCCGCTTTTTGCCACAAACACTCTTTGTCCTAAATTACCCTTATGGGACCAAACTTTGGTCACGCCAATACCTATTAGAATCAATCCCAAATGGTTTGTAATTTTTATCAGAGACATAATATGACCCTAAAAGACAGTCAGCAAAATTTTGGTGGGTTTAGAGGTCATTAGGCCCCTAAAATAATTCTTACATGGTTTATTAAATTTCTACAAAAACTTTAGGAAAAGTTTTTCCAAAAATTCCCATTTTTGGATATATTCTAGGTATAGGGAATAGTGACCTCCATCCAAAATTTCCAGTCATTTAAATGGATATATTGATGGGGGCACTCAAAACAATCTATGATTTAGCATAGTTATAGACATCATCAAAATAAGTGATGTGGTCTGACCTTAACTCCAAATTGTTTCAAACTAATTTAAAAATAATATAGACTTCAAGCCCTACACTTTTATGTTGGTCATTTTTCCATCATGGGGATCTATATATTTTAATAATTAATTTAAAACAGCCGAATAACTGTGACAGAAAACGAAATAAAAGGGACTAATAAATTCAATCACTGCACGAATCTTAATGCAGATCGGACTATCCCTGGCCTTCTTCTTCCTCAAGCCAACGGTCAGCATCTACCCGAACTGGAGCAACTTCCAAGCCAATTTACCGGCCACCCACGCCACCACCTCCCTGACCGTCCACCACCGCCACCACCTTCGTTGAGGTGGGGGCTATCGCCGGGTGGAGGCACGGCCACCGGCAGGGAGGTTTTTGGTGAACCCTCAAGGTAGAAAATCATGGAAATTTTAGAAATTCCACTTACCCGATCGGGCTCAATTGAGCCTGATTTCTCTCCTAAAAGATCTAAGAGTATAGCCCACGAACAGAGGAGTACAGGGGACCTCAGTTGTGGCCTAAGAGCCAGTTGTTTGCGTCCATGCCATTTTCGGCCATCGGCTTGAGCTCCTCTGCAAATTCCACAGCAACCTTCACGAAATCGAGATTGGAACGGGGAAACGCTTGCTCTTGTCCTGTTGAAGGTTCTTAAAGGAGGAATTGGGGAGAGGGGGCTTGTAACTCCCCAATTTTTGAAATCCCCATTAATGGCCATGAAGACCATTTTCGGTTTCTTCTCAAATGAGGGGGCTGGGCCACCCCAATGGTCAGCCAACACTAGGAAACTACTCCCTGCCTCCAAGGATTAAAAGCCCCATCAATGTGGGGGTTTATGGAACCTCCATGGTCATGATGACCATTAAGCCCCGACTTTCTCTATCCTCCAAATTGGGGTAAATTCCTACCTCGTTCTCCTAGTCACCAATCTCTGAATTTGGTGTGCTCAAAATTTATCTCTCCACCTCCTAGACTAATTGATCATAGCAATTTGTCTTAGCCCACTTGAATTGGGCTAGGTTAACCTAAATTGACCACTTTGACCTATGAGTTGAATTTGGTCAATTTGACATATTGGGTTGACCCCAATGAGTGACTAGTGACCCTTTAGCCTCCCTTAAGAACTAGGAAGGTCTAGGTAGGGTCAATTGGACACCTTGGTGGACAATGGCCCTAGTAAGGGCACTTCGGGGGTAAAATAGGACTAGGGTTGACTTGGTCAACTGGTCTTTTATGTTGACTACAATGGGTCCCTATGGCTCTAATGGACCCTCTAATGGGTTAGTGATATTGTGGTGGGGTCATGAAGTCATGGTGAGGCCCTATGATCATCACTATGCTAGTAATTGGAATTCTACTATTTGTAGGCCAAGGTGGTTCAGACACTAATTCCCAGGTTCACCCCAACCTTTTGATACTTACCAGGATTTTGTCATGACCTAGTCATGAAAAACCATAGTAGTAGGGTTAGAAGTCTGAGGGATGTTACACAAGGAATATCTGGACCGGTTCGTGATAGTGTTCATCGATGATATCCACGTGTACTCCCAGTCTGAGTTGGATCATACAGAACATTTATAGATTGTTCTGGAGACTTTGAGAAGCCGACAGCTTTATGCCAAGTTCTCGAATTGCGAGTTCTGGCTTTATGCCAAGTTTTTGGCCATCGACTTGAGCTCCTCTGCTGCAGTTGATCCATCGAAGATTGATGTTATATGGGAGTGACCTGTATTGTCTTCGATGGAGGAATTCCGGAGTTTTCTAGGGTTTTCCGTTATTACAGGGGCTTCGTGGAGAACTTCTCACGGATAGAACCGCCCCTCACTACTTTGACAAGGAAGGATCCAACGAAGATTGTTGCTACATGGGAGTGGCTTGTATTGTCTTCGGTGGCGGATGTCCAGAGTTTTCTGGGGCTTGTAGGCTATAAAAGGCGCTTCGTGGAGAACTTCTCGTGGATAACACTGACCCTCACTACTCTGACAAGGAAGCAACAGAAGTTTGTATGGTCACTGGAGTGCGCACAAGCTTTCGAAGAACTAAAGTGTCTTCTGACCACGACGCTTGTCTTATGTTCGCCATGTGGATCAGAGGGCTTTGAGATTTACAGTGATGCCTTTGGGAGTGGTTTAGGTTGTGTTCTGCTTATGAACGGGAAGGTGATAGCCTATGGGTCGCGTCGGTTGAAGGTACATGAGAGAAATTACTCGCTCCATGATTTGGAGTTGGCGGTCGTGGTATTCGTTCTCAAGCTTTGGAGGCTAAATTTTCTATCATGTGATCCGTCTCGCCAAGAAGATGTGTGTAGTCACCAAAACCATATCCAACCATAACATTCAGAGTAGTTGAGATGCCTGTTCACATTCTGGATACTCAAGATTAGGTGTTGCGAAGGAAGACAATACCCATGGTTAAAGTTTTGTGTCGAAACCAGGACGTGGAGAGTGCGACTTGCGAGTTAGAGTCAGCTATGAGGGAGGCTCATCATCATCTGTTCTCCTAGATTCTTTTGGTAAGTGTTTCTATTCAATAACCCTTGGTTATTTTCCATCTTTAGTGGGCTCAGTTGTGTATCAAGTTTCAGGATGAAACTTTCTTTTAGGGGAGTTATTGTAACGCCCCTGATTTTTTCAATGTTTATTTTAATTCCTTTAGTGCCATATTTTTGACGTCCGGGCATTACGTTGACACGTAGTTGACGGGTACCGTTGTTGGAGTTTCGCTTTTACTCATTGGTATCTGAGGTTTTGTCTTACACTATTAGCTTGCCTAATTTCTAGTGTGTTTTTGAGATTTCCCTTGCGAGAGCAGGGTTTGTTTTGGAACTCGGTGGATCCTTTTTGGGATATTTGGTGTTTCGACTTCAAGATTTTTTTACTCGAGTTTGGTTTGTCAGATTTTGATTTCGACTTCGCCGTAGGATTTGTAGCATCGAAATTTAAATTTGGTGCGAATTTCGTGAAAATCCATGTTGATTGGATTTATCAGTTGTTTGGACGTTTATAATAATAATAATAATATAATATAAGTATAAATACCCTTACATTTTTGATGGAACCCTATTCATCATCTTCTTCCCTAGCCGTTAGACTGAATCGCGGAAGAGGAGAGTGGCGCAGTTTGCAAGCATTTTGTCGTCGATTGTAGGAGATCTGGTGCACGAATTCATCATCGGAGGGTTGAATCGGATAGCTCTCGCCGAGATCTACGTTCGTACGATGAGTTTTCCTCGTTTCTTGAATTTTTAGGCATTTGGTTACTCAATTTTGACCCTCGTTTGCCTCAAAAAGTTTCAGGAAGTGTAGCCAAGGTGTTCTTGCAGCCAAATCCTAGTGGAGGAGCGCCTGTGCGGTCAGTTCTCGGGAAGTTTAAGGCAAGTGTGATTTTTTCCCCTTGCTAAGTTATTTGTGACCATTATTTCTTCTTATTTCTTCGTTAGAATGTAGGAGTAGTCCAGGGTTTGGCTAGGATAAGATATTACCGGTTGTGTGGAAGACTGGCTGACCTATAAATTTTCTATGCCGAGTTTAAGTTTTGGATGTGTAAAATTCGTTATATGTGTAGTAGTGCCTGGGTAGAATTCGTAGGATAAGGATATAATTCGAGTATCTGAGATTTGGCGAGTATCTGCGTGACTAAGTCAAATTTGTGATATATGATAGAAAACTTAAGTTTAAATTCGTCAAATATGGTGGGGTCAGCCTGAGTGAAATTTGTCAAGTATGGGTTTTGGACTAAGTCAAAATCATCAAATAGGCTAGACATTGAGTTATGTCAGATTCGTCAAGTAATCTCAGCGAATTAGTCGAGTAATAGTCTCGGCGTTCAGTGATTCTGCAATCGTTGAGTTTAGGCATCGAGTTTGTCGAGTATCAGGCTTGGCGTTGAGTGATTTGGTTTTGGCGTCGAGAGCGTCGAGTGATCTGTGAGTCTAAGTAAAAATTTTCGAATAGGCTTAGCATTGAGTGATTTGGTTTTGGCATCGAGATCATCGAGTGCTGCTGAGGCTAAGTCTAATTCGTCGTGTAATTTCGACGAATTCGTGGAGTATTGATAGTTTGACATCGAGATCATCGCGTAAACCAGACGTCGTTGAGTGATTTGAGTATTAAGGCCTTTGGCGTCGAGTACACTAAGAGGACTTAGCTAGGCTTTGAGTATACTCGACAAATTTCCTATGGAATTGGGTTATTTTCGCCGATTCTCACATGTCGAGTT